>CM062815.1:619332576-619793378 GCA_031772625.1 Pinus tabuliformis | reverse complement strand
TATTGTTTGAGGCAAGGCTAGCCGATAGGCCACTACCCTATTCTTTTGAGCACTTCAAATGGCTCACAAAATTGTGATGCCAACTTGGCACATGATCCAAATTTCAAGGAGCTTTTCTTTGGTCTAACTCGCAAGAAAACATGTTCCCCAACTTGAAACTCCTTGTGAACCATATGCTGGTATATATAACTCTTTTTCATATCCCGTGCCAATTTTAAATTCCTTTAATGGTCTTCATTTCCTGTTCCATGTCCTCCAACATATCAGGCCTGATAAGGACCCTATTTACAGGATCATTCTAGTTGATAGGAGTGTAACAACTCTTCCCATAAAGGGCTTCAAATGGGCTCATTCTCAACAATTCTTGATACCCATTGTTATAATAAAATTCTACTAGTGGAAGATATTCTTCCCACTTCCTTGACTAGTGCATTACATACATCCTCAACATGTATTCAAGTATCTTATTTGTCCTCTCCGTTTTCCCATCAATTTGAGGATGATACGTTGTGTTAAAGGCCAACTCTGTTCCCAAGCCTACAAATAGTTCTCTCCAGAAATTTGAAGTGAACTTGGTGTTGGCATTATGATACATATGTTTTACTTGATGGCAACCCACTCATCTCAGATGATAAATTATAGTGCAGCAAAGTTCACACACTTTCATGAAAATAAAAGTTTCTTTCATGTAGAGAAAAGTTCACGCATTTTCATGAAGATAAAAGTTTCTTTCATGTAGAGAAACGTTCACGCACTTTCATGAAGATAAAAGGTTCTTTCATGTAAAGAAAAGTTCACGCACTTTCATGCAGAGAAAAGTTTCTTTCATGTAGAGAAAAGTTCACACACTTTCATGCAGAGAAAAGTTTCTTTCATATAGAGAAACGTTCACGCACTTTCATGCAGAGAAAAGTTCCCTTCATGAAGAGAAAAGTTCACGCACTTTCATGGTTGGCTCATGGTATTAGTCCGACAGTTTTTGATCCTATGGTTTTGGTTCGTGGTATTGCATCCAAAAGTGTTGACCCCAAGTATTGGGTTCATGGTATTGTGTTATTATGGTTTTGGACCGTGGTATTTTGAAAGGCCTAAGACTATAAAAGAGGAAGGAGATCATTTGGCAAGGCAATTAATATGAATGAATTGAATATCTAATAAGTGCTAGATCTGAAATATTTGTGATTGGGGTTATGGTGCAGATCTGGATCTGAATGAAGGAGGAACCTTAGCGCATAAAGAAGGATAAGTTCTATTGATGGGTCATAATCTTTAAGCTTGAATAATAGTATCTTTGTATGATTTTGATCTGTTATATGAGGTGCATGCTTGATCTATACATCTGACAATCTGGGTTAATTAGTGTCTGAATATTTGAAAGAATGAATTATCCTTTATAGATCTGTACGCAGGTTCAGTGAAGTGGAAGAGCGTATACATGCTGGTTCAGTGAATGAAAACAACGTATACACAGGTTGGTCCAAACACAGGAGCGTATGCACACAAGTTTCAGGTTGTTGAAGTAGCGTATATCTTTTAAATTATGATCTAGCTGCCTCTGTTTATTGCTGCAGTATTCTGGGTTCAGAATTTGGTGTGTGGTTACTGTTACTGTGTTCTGGGTACAGCTGTCAGAGAAGTGTTTACTTGATTCAGTGCTAATTGGGGAAAAGGAGATTGTTTGATGCAGATATACTTGATGATTGATTGATGTTCATGGATCCAGTCTGAAAATTTATGAAACGTGGTCCCTGGAAGAAAGAGAAGGTTGTAGCCTTCAGTAGGCCAGCACCTACGTACTAGTATCTTGGCTAGTACAAGAGCTAAGGGGGTTGTAGCTCCCTTCCAGGAGAAGCTAGAAAATGAGAGAGGGTTGTAGCTCTCTGCAGGTTATAGCCTGTGTACTGGTAAAGGACTGCACCAGTACATTGTAAAAGGAAGTTTCTATTTAAAGAAAGATAGAGACGAATTGCAGCAGGTGGTTTTCACCCACATTGGGTTTCCACCTTATATCTTGTGTTCTTGTGTGTGACTATCTTCTGTTCTGTTTTACTGGTCTGGTTACTGTTTATTTCACTCAGATACACAAATTAATAATGAACATTTGAAAGATAAATTAAATAATAAGTTTGCATTGTATACGCGGGTTTCCTTCTACATAGTTGCGTATATACACGGGTTTTACTAATTGAAGTAGCGTATATCCTCTGATTTTTAAAAGGGAATATTTGGCTTGATAATACTGATTCACCCCCCCTCAGTATTATTTCCAACAATTGGTATCAGAGCAGGTCCTTCTGAAGAAGCTTGATCACTTGGAGGAAGATCCATCATCATGAGCAACTACGAGAGAGAAGCATCTATCAGGCCACCAATTTTTGATGGGACAAACTTCGTATATTGGAAGGTAAGAGTTACTGCCTATCTTCAATCTCTTGGTACAGAAGTCTGGGATATCATCGATACAGGGTACACTTTTCCATCGGCAACTCCTACAGATCCGGCTGAGAAGAAGAAATATGAAACAAATGCAAAGGCAGTCAATTCGTCAAGGTTATGCAGTATAAATCCACAAAGGAAATATGGGACAAGATTGTTCTGAGCTATGAAGGAGATGAACAGGTAAAACGAGCAAAACTTCAAACCCTCAGAATTCAGTATGAAAATCTCAGAATGCACAATGATGAAAGTGTGGCTAACTATTTCCTTCGTGTAGATGAGATTGTTAATTGTATGAAAAACTTGGGTGAAGAAATAAAAGAGGCTGTTGTGGTTGAAAAAGTTCTAAGATCTTTGTCCCCTAGGTTTGAATCTAAAGTTTCTGCAATAGAAGAAAAAGAGAATCTACAAAACCTTACCATGTCACAACTGCACGGGATTCTAACTACTTATGAAATGAGGAAAGGAGGACCATCAGACAGGAGAGAAGCTGCTTTCAAGGCTTCAGGAAAAGGAGACTTCTATGAGTCAGGACACGTGTCAGAAGAAGAAGAAGAATCGAATTTTGTCAAGAATCTTCAACGGGGTGCTAGAAGATTCTGAGGTAAGTTACCTTTCAAATGCTTTGCTTGTGGAAGAGTCAGTCATTATGCTGCCAAGTGTCCTCATAAGGATAAGATTGACAAAGGGAAGGAACCTGTTAGATGGAACAAGAAACAGAATGAAACTAAGAAAAGTTACTACACTCATGAAGACAGTGATGGCCTATCAAATAGTGATGAAGATGAACGAGGTAATGATTATAAACTTTTAATGGCTTTTGAAGATGATGATTACATGGATGCTATAGATGTAGATGGTTTTTATGAAGAGATTTCTAGACTCAAAACATGTTTAGAAGAAAAAGATATGATCATTGATACTCTGCAATTCCAACTTGATGAAAAAGAAAAATTTCTTGAGAAGTTAGAATGTGAAATTGTTGGCCTTAGAAAAGAAATTGAGAAAACAAAGGCTCTTAATCTTAAATTTGTTAAAGGATCTGAAACTTTGGATGAGATTATCACTGTACAACATTCTCCACTAATCAAGACAGGTCTGGGGTATAATGGAGAAGCATCTCAAGCATCCACCTCAAAGAGTTATCTTGATGCAGCAAGGAGGAATGAGCAAAAGCCCAATGGAGATCACCAGGTAAAACAGGGACGAATTACATCAAGAATAAACAAAGACTACCAGGTAAATCAGGGGCAATCCATCTTAAGGGTGAACAAAATCTACAACCAGCCACAGGTAAAAACTTCTCAATTTTCTTCAAGAATGGATGACAATAGAAACTACAATCATTTGGCTGGAAGATTTGATAATCGCAGAAGTTTCTTCAATGGCCAATGTTTCTCTTGCCATAAATTTGGTCACAAAGCAACTCAATGTGTTGCCTATAAAACAATCATGACTAGAGAAGCTCAAAAACAAAGAAGTATGACTGGGATTACAAAAAGGACCTATAACAACTTTTCGGCCCTTGAAAATGAAATTGAATGTTCTATCTGTAATAACTTCGGTCATGAAGATTCTGAATGCAGAAGCAGGTTTCGGCAAACAAAGGAACAAGCCTCAAGCACCAAAACATGGAGAATAAAGGAACCACAACCAGAAAGATGTGGGATAGCTTTTTATGCATAAGGACAGGAAAATATATGGTACATCGACAGTGGATGTTCGAAGCATATGACAGGTGATAAAGAAAAACTTGAATCATATAGTGTTTTAGAAAAGGGAAAGAAAGTTTCTTTTGGAAATGATACCCCTGCAGTCATAAAAGGAAGAGGCACTGCTCAGTTGAAAGAAAAGGTCAAAGCTGGAAATGTTTTGTATGTTGATGTCTTGAAGCATAATCTACTAAGTGTCAGTCAGATGTGTGATCAAGGAACCGAGGTAATATTTCGATCAAATGGATGTAGTGTTCATGATCTTGATACAGGAAAAACAGTGATCAAAGGTAGAAGAACTCCAAATAATTTATACATATTTGAAGAAGGACAACAACAATGCTATTTGAGCAAGGATGATGAACACTAGTTATGGCACTGGAGGTTGGGGCATCTAAGCTTTTCACAAATAAGGAAAGCATGCAAATACTAGGCAGTTCGTGGTCTTCCAGATATCAAAATTCCAGACAACACAATATGCAAATCATGTCAGTTTGGTAAGCAAACCAGAACTAACTTCCCTGAGAAGGAAGGATCAGCTAGCAGGCCTCTTGAGCTAGTCCATACAGATGTATGTGGTCCATTTAGGACAAGGTCACCTCGAGGAGAAGAATACTTTATATTATTCATTGACGACTTCTCCAGGATGGTTTGGTTAGGACTTATGAAGCACAAAGACGAAGCATTCGAAAAATTCAAATCCTTCAAAGCCTTGGCTGAAAATGAATCAGATCACAAAATTAAGTGCCTCAGGTCCGACAAAGGTGGGGAGTTTACCTCAAATGAATTTTTCGATTTCTGTGAAGAACATGGAATAAGAAGGGAATTCTCTACAGCTAGGACTCCTCAGCAAAATGGAGTGGTGGAAAGGATGAACAGAACGGTCCAACAAATGGCTCGTGCTATGCTTGATGAGTCTGGAACTCCCGCAACCTTCTGGGGTGAAGCTGCATTTTCTGCGGTTGTTATTCTCAACAAAACAAATGTCCGAGTGAACGGCACTCAAACTCCTCATGAGCTCTGGTATGGTGAGACTCCTTCGGTAAAGCATTTAAAAATTTTTGGAAGCAAATGCTATATTAAGAATAATGATGAACAACTTGGCAAAATTGAACCTAGAGCAGATGAAGGCATTCTCCTTGGTTATTCTCCCCACAGCAAAGCATATAAGTGTTACAATAAAAGACTTGGAAGAATTGTTGACAACATTGATGTAGTGGTTGATGAAAAAGGATACATTCCTAGGCAAGTAAATTATGAAAATATCGAAGAGGATGAAGACTACTCTCCAAATCAGACTGATGATGAAGAAGAACCTCAAGAGGCACCAGAGGAACATATAAGGATAGAAGAGAAGACTCCATCCAGGTATGTTCAAAAGAATCATCCAGAATCTCAAATTTTGGGGCAGAAAGAGGCAGGTATACAAACAAGAAGAACAATTGCAGAAGCCTCAAGCTACTTGGCATTTCTCTCCTCCACCGAACCACAAAATGTAAAAGAAGCATGCAAAGATGAATGCTGGGTCAAGGCAATGGATGAAGAACTTGAGCAGATCGAAAAGAACAACACTTGGGAGTTGGTCCCTAGACCAAAGGATAAGAATGTCATAGGAACAAAATGGATATTCAAGAACAAGTTGAATGAAAATGGGGAAGTGATTAGAAACAAGGCCAGACTTGTCTGTAAAGGGTATGCTCAACAAGAAGGAATAGACTTTGAAGAAACTTTTGCTCCCGTTGCTAGACTTGAGGCCATCCGAATGTTCCTTGCTCTCTCAAGCTTTCAGAAGTTCAAAGTATTTCAAGTGGACGTGAAATCAGCCTTTCTGAATGGAGACTTAGAAGAAGAAGTGTACATTGAGCAACCAGATGGTTTCATTCTTGGGAATGATCCAAATCTTGTATGCAGATAAAAAAAGGCTCTCTATGGTCTTAAACAGGCTCCAAGGGCTTGGTACTACCATTTGGACAAATATCTTCATCAACAAGGTTTTTCAAAAGGATCAGCAGATAGCAATCTTTATATAAAAATTGAAAATGACAAATTGCTAATACTTGTTGTGTATGTAGATGATATTATCTTTGGCAGCAATGAAGAAGCTATGAGTCAAAGCTTTGCCTTGGTGATGCAAAAAGAATTCGAAATGTCTTTGCTTGGAGAACTGACATATTTTCTTGGATTGCAAATCCAACAAAATGAAGGTGGTATCTTTTTTTCTCAAACCAAGTATCTCAAGCAGATCTTGAAGAAATATGGCATGGAAGATGCAAAACCAGTATGTACCCCCATGGTTACAGGATGCAGCCTCAGTGCAAATGATGAATCAGCAGCAGTGCATCAACCAACCTATAGATCTATGATTGGAAGTCTACTTTATTTGACAGGTACCCGACCAGACATCATGCATGCAGTGGGAATAGTTGGAAGATTTCAAGCAAATCCTAAGGAAACTCATCTTCAGGCAGTTAAGAGAATCTTCAAGTACCTTCAAGGAACTCAAAACTATGGCTTATGGTATCCTAGAGATACAGATCTCACACTTCATGCTTATACAGATGCAGATTGGGCCGGAATCATGGATGACAGAGAGAGCACAAGTGGTGGTGCATTCTTCATGGGTTCCAGATTAGTATCTTGGTTCAGCAAGAAACAGAGTTCGACTGCTTTATCTACAGCTGAAGCGGAATATGTGGCTGATGCATCTTGCTACACTCAACTCCTTTGGATGATGCAGATCTTGCAGGATTTTCAAATCACATGTACACCACCTATCTCCATCCTATGTGATAATACAAGTGCAATCAGCATTTCAAAGAACCCAGTCATGCATTCAAAAACCAAGCACATACCAATCAAGTATCACTTTCTCCGGGAACAAGTGTTGGAACAAAAGGTCAAGTTGGAGTATGTTCCTTCTAAGGAACAAGTTGCTGATATTCTCACCAAACCACTGCCCAAGAGACATTTGAATACCTCAGACAGAAGTTGGGTGTAGTTGATGCATCATCTTGCTGTTAAATCTTGTCTGTTTCAGAGAAAAATGGGGGTACGTGAGTTGCCTATGGAGGATCCATGTACATACACAGGTTTTTGCAGAGACAGTCGCATATGTGGAGGTTTGATGGATATCAGTAGGGACAGGCTCTGGTTGAAGATAATCTGGTATGGGTATGACAGAGACCATCTGGCACAGGTTCAGGGGGAGCAGATAAACTTCTAATGATGCATTGTTGGCATTATCTCAGAAGCTTTTGGTTCTAGTTCACAACTGTTGTTGGTTTCAGGTGGAACAAATGCAGAGGGAGAACAGAAGGAAATCATGGTTGCTGATCTGAATGGTGATTGACAGATGCTGCTGCTATCAGTTATTGTGACTTTCATAAGCCTTGCTCTAGATATTTCGTCTCTATGTCATGTATCTCTTTTATGGTGTCAAGGTCATGTAACGACCTATTTTTGGTTCCCCACTATGCCTGGGATGAAGATGTAATGTATTTGGTTGTCACATGTAATTCTCTGATGTATCCCCACTTGGTTGGGTGGATGATCCCCACTTGGTTGGGTGATGGATGTATGTATTGAGTCTTTTGGTGATAGGAAGGTCTTTTATGATGTATAAGTCATCGTTCTTCTTGTAAAACATCTTTTTGCAGACCTTGCTTATAGTCAGGGGGAGCATGAATAGCACACTTCAGCAGAGCAGAGACTTCAGCATGTACTCAGAGGAAGCATGGACAGAGTGGTACACCTTGGCATATACAAAGGGGGAGCTCATTCAGAGATTTCAGTAGGTACTCAGGGGGAGTATGGGCAGTGGAAAGTTTATCTAGGAAAGAGATTATCTTGGTCTGCCCTTTGCCCTTGATGACAAAGGGGGAGAGTGATTGGTTGTTGTTGCCATCAAGTCCAAAGGGGGAGATTGTTGGCATTATGATACATATGTTGTACTTGATGGCAACCCACTCATCTCAGATGATAAATTATAGTGCAACAAAGTTCATGCACTTTCATGAAAATAAAAGTTTCTTTCATGTAGAGAAAATTTCACGCACTTTCATGAAGATAAAAGTTTCTTTCATGTAGAGAAACGTTCATGCACTTTCATGAAGATAAAAGGTTCTTTCATGTAAAGAAAAGTTCATGCACTTTCATGCAGAGAAAAGTTTCTTTCATGTAGAGAAAAGTTCACGCACTTTCATGCAGAGAAAAGTTTCTTGCATATAGAGAAAATTTCACGCACTTTCATGCAGAGAAAAGTTCCCTTCATGAAGAGAAAAGTTCATGCACTTTCATGGTTGGCTCATGGTATTAGTTCGACAGTTTTTGATCGTATGGTTTTGTTCTGTGGTATTGCATCCAAGAGTGTTGACCCCAAGTATTGGGTTCATGGTATTGTGTTATTATGGTTTTGGACTGTGGTATTGTGAAAGGCCTAAGACTATAAAAGAGGAAGGAGATCATTTGGGAAGGCAATTAATCTGAATGAATTGAATATCTAATAAGTGCTAGAACTGAAATATTTGTGATTGGTGTTATGGTGCAGATCTGGATCTGAATGAAGGAGAAACCTTAGCGCATAAAGAAGGATAAGTTCTATTGATGGGTCATAATATTTAAGCTTAAATAATAGTATCTTTGTATGATTTTGATCTGTTATATGAGGCGCATGCTTGATCTATAAATCTGACAATCTGGGTTAATTAGTGTCTGAATATTTGAAAGAATGAATTATCCTTTATAGATCTATACGCAGGTTCAGTGAAGTGGAAGAGCGTATACACGCTGGTTCAGTGAATGAAAACGACGTATACGCAGGTTGGTCCAAACACAGGAGCGTATGCACACAGGTTTCAGGTTGTTGAAGTAGCGTATATCTTTTAAATTATGATCTAGCTGCCTCTGTTTATTGCTGCAGTATTCTGGGTTCAGAATTTGGTGTGTGGTTACTGTTACTGTGTTCTGGGTACAGCTGTCAGAGAAGTGTTTACTTGATTCAGTGCTAATTGGGGAAAAGGAGATTGTTTGATGCAGATATACTTGATGATTGATTGATGTTCATGGATCCAGTCTGAAAATTTATGAAACGTGGTCCATGGAAGAAAGATAAGGTTGTAGCCTTCAGTAGGCCAACACCTACGTACTAGTATCTTGGCTAGTACAAGAGCTAAGGGGGTTGTAGCTCCCTTCTAGGAGAAGCTGGAAAACGAGAGAGGGTTGTAGCTCTCTACAGGTTGTAGCCTGCGTACTGGTAAAGGATTGCACCAATACATTTTAAAAGGAAGTTTCTAATTAAAGAAAGATAGAGATGAATTGCAGTAGGTGGTTTTCACCCACATTGGGTTTCAACCTTATATCTTGTGTTCTTGTGTGTGACTGTCTTTTGTTTTGTTTTACTGGTCTGGTTACTATTTATTTCACTCAGATACACAGATTAATAATCAACATCTGAAAGATAAAGTAAATCATAAGTTTGCATTGTATACGCGAGTTTCCTTCTACATAGTTGCGTATATACACGGGTTTTACTAACTGAAGTAGCGTATATCCTCTGATTTTTAAAAGGGAATATTTGGCTTGATAATACTGATTCACCCCGCCTCTCAGTATTATTTCCAACACTTGGCATCTCTATTCGAGGTAATATTCTTGGGAACTCCATGCAATCTCACAATCTCCTTAATGAAAATTTGAGCTACCTCACTGGCTGAATTTGTAGACTTGAAAACTACAAAGAGAGCCACCTTGCTCAACTTATCAATCATTATCATGATTGCTTCATGTTGCTTAGAAGTCTTTGGAAACCCTTTAATGAAGTCCATATAAATCACTTCCCATTTCCATACTGGGATGGGAATGGGTTGTAATAAACTAGTAGTGTGCCTTCCCTCAACCTTTACTTGTTGGCACTCTATGCACTTGGAGATGAAATCAGCCACTTATCTTTTCAAATCATGCAAAAAATACAATTTCTTGATGGATATAAGAGTCTTTTTGTAACTCAAGTGACCAGAGTATGGCTTTGTATGGAACTCTTTTAGTCTGAGTTTATTCAAGTCACTGTTATTTGGCATATGGATTCAATTTCTAAATCTAATCAAACCATTTTTTGTAAGGTTTTATTCTTTATCCTCTTCTCCTTCACATGCTTGCCGCAATTTCTCTTTCAGTGGCTGATATTTTTCATCCTGCTGCCCAACAATTTTGATCCTTTCTTCAAGATATGTTCCATAGGAACTTATGGCTGCTATATGGTTTATTTGCACTCTTCTCCTAAGTGAATTAACCACTTTATTCTCTTTTCCTTTTACATACTTGATATCAAAATAAAATTCACCGAGCGTGGCTAGCCATCTAACTTGCCTTGTATTTAACTTGGGTTGTTTGAGCAAACACTTCAACCCTCCATGATCAATAATTAGAGTAAATATTATGCCAAGGAGGTAATAGCTCCACATCTTCAATGCATGTATGATGGTAGCCAATTCCAAATCAAGAGTTATGTATTTTTGCTCATGTTCATTTAATTTTCGAGATTTGTAATAGACCACTTGGCCTTCTTGCATTAACACTCCACCAAGTCCCTCTTTGCAGGAATTTTTTCATACAACAAAATCCTTTTATGTGTATGCAATTCTTAGTGTTGATGCATTAATTAACAATTTCTTTAAATGGTTGAAGCTTGCATCACAATCAACCGTCCATTCAAACCTCCTTCCTTTCTTCTACAATGTAGTAATTAGGTGGCCAATTTTGGAGAAGTTCTTGATGAATATCCTGTAATAGCTTGCTAGTCCCATGGAGGACCTAACTTCAGCCACTTTTTTAGGGGTTGGCCATTCAATGTTGGACTTAACCTTCTATGGATCCACTGCTACTTCCTCTTTTGAGACATTGTGTCCCAAAATGATGGATCTGTGATTGGAAGAAGTCTCACGTACCAAGATTTTCATAAAGCTTATGCACTCTTAGAAATTGTAATATCTCGGCTAGATGCTCTTCATGTTTCTCCTTGGTCTTTTAATATACCAAAATGTCATCAATGAAAAATATGACAAACCTATCCAAGTAAGGGTGCAACATGTTGTTCATAAGGCACATAAAAGTTACAGGTGCATCGATAAGCCCAAAGGGCACTACCTCATCCTAAAGGTTGATTTATGGATATACTCATCCTTTATGCATACCTAATTATGTTATGATCTCAAGTCAATCTTGAAGAAGGTTGCTGCTCCCCTTAACTAATCAAATATATCATCATTGCACAACTTGAGAGTGTCATCCTTCTTCTTCACGAAAAAAATTGGTGCTCCTCTTGGAGAGACACTTGGCCTTATGTAGCATATCCTTGAGTTGTAGCTTCAACTCAACTAATTCTAGGGTGCTTATTCATATGGAGCCTTGGATGCTAAGGTTGATACTAGCACTAATTCAATAGAGAAATCCATTTCTCTATGAGGAGGTAACCTGGGTATCTCTTCTATAAAAACATCCAAAAATTGTTTTAAAATAGGGTATTTCCTCATTATATCATTGTCATCATTATCAACATTGCAATTAGCTTTGGCGCCACTATATATTCGCACAGCAAATAAAAGGCATCCTTTTTTGTGGCTTCTCTTGGTTTGCATAGCAGAAATTAATCTCATATAATTGGGTTTTGACTTTCCTTGCAATACTCTATATTCTTTGACTTCATCCATGCTTTCAATGATCTTCTCAGAGTAATCTACCTTGGTTCGATGTAGGTACAACTATTCCATACCCAACAACATGCTATATGCTCCTAATGGAAACACATGGAGATTTACAATAGTTGGCATCCCATTCAATTCAATTAGGTAAGCCCTAATCCAATGTTCAACTCTTCTTTTCATCATTGTGGCCATTTGAACCAGCGAAGACTTGTTATGTGCTTCTTTCTTTAGTGCACATTTCTCAACAATGGTGGGACTAACATAATTAAAATTTGAACTAGGGTCAATCAAAACTAATTTTTTTTGGTCACAGAGTGTACCTTCCATCTCTATAATCATTGCATAGTGATAAAATTAATGATTGTCCACTACTACATATGTTATGGGTATAATTTGAGCCACATCCTTGACTATCTCTACTTCCTATGTGTTGTACAATCTCGGGCCAACATTCCTATGTTGTGGGAAATCTTTCCTCAAGTTATTTCCTCCAAAATTCTAGGACTTAAATGGACCCTTCTCACAACCCTTGGCTTCTTCTTGAGTAGACAACTTATACTGGCAATGTTGGACCTCTGTTGATTTTCATGGTTAACAGGGGTTGTGCTCATTCTCTTGGTTTATTTTTGCCTCTTTCCTTTAAACTTGGAATTTCCTTTGAATTTCCAGTATGATTTATATTTAGGTGTACACCTAGACTACTCATAGAAATGTTTTAGATTTAAAATTCCCTCCTCTAGTGTCTTGGGCTTGTAAAATTCGATTCTATATTTGAAATATTGTGGAAATCCACTAACATACATCCAAATATTTTCTTTTTGTTCCTTAAGGTAGGGAGCATACCTTAGTAGATGTAAGAATTTGGTGGTGTACTCCTCATTTGTCATTTTCCCCAATCTGATTTCATAGAACTACTTGGCCTTGCTGTCAAGTATCTCTCAGATATATACTTGTTCTTGAAATAATCAAACTCCTTCCAAGACATCTCTTCTTCCCTTATGTCCTATACATTTTTCAGATCTTACAACCATATATAGTCCTTTCCTTTTAGGCTAAAAGCAGATACCTTTTCTTTCTTGTTCTCTAAATAAGCATGGATTCAGAAGAACTTATTCATTCCAAACAACCAAACTTTTGCATCCTTTTATCTCTTCATCTCACCATCAAAGGTAGGAGGCTTTGCCTTCTTAAACTTTAATAAATATTCTCTTTCCCTCCTCTTCCTATGATGATGGTGATAATGATGAGGATGTGGAATTTTGCAAGCATCCTCATACTATTATTCTTGGGTGCTTAAGTCCTTTTTAGGAGTACTTAGCAAAGTGACTCCTTTCATGGTGTCTTCACTTGACAACTTGTGCCTCTTTCTAGATCTACTCTCATTTTCCCCATTGGTTCTTTGTTTTTGTCCCAAAGGACTTTGTGTGTCCCTATGGTTGATCCCCAACCCATGCTACCTCTTCCTTTGCAGGTTTGAAAGGCTTTGCAGTATGACTGCATTGACCTCTACTTGTTTCTCTTGTGCTCTGACTAACCTCTCATTGTTAGCCTTACAACTCCTTATTTTTTCTCTCTAGATCCTCAATGTGTTCATCCAATTAGGAGAGTCTATGCCTCCTCGTTGTCCAACTAAATTTTCCTCTTCATTTGTCCTTCCTTCATCATGTCCATGCAGTGGTAGGTCAAAGCTATATTGCACATTCTACTATTCATTCCTTGGTCCGTTGGTTCTATATTGTACCATCCTTTGCTATTCATGTGGCCACTGACACACACATAACTATTATATTTTAACAAATATCAAATGCATAATAAAACATTATCACCTTATGTTACCGTTGGAATCTACTAGTGTAAATCTAGTTGTAACACTACACTTTGGTTAGTACATTAATCTCAATGAAAGCATGCCAAATCATCAGTGTTATTCTATATGAAGATGTCATAATAAAATACTCTAGACAATACACATAATCAATACAAGAACAACCAGGTTTCTAATGATCCACATGAGGCTTTAAGGCCTCAATGGATATTCAAAGGTTGAGATGTCTAACCTTCACTTATTAATTATGTGATAGAGCCCATCCAGCCCAAGTGTTGAACCTAGAAGCTCTGATACCACCCTGTAACATTTCCCAACTATCCCAACCCTGACTAGGGTTAGGAGGAGGTAGTTACTATGATGACCCAACTTCCAATATCGCATTATGGAAATGGGATCTAAATTTTTCATTTTATTTTACCCTTTAGAAACTCAAAATGAAAAATTTGATTGCATTCATCTTGTCGATACAATTCTGACGATATACACTTTTTCTCCTATCCAACTCCTGGATCAAAAGATATGTCTGATCAAAGTCTTGTCCATTGATACAGTGCCTCATCACTAGGCATGCCATGTTGTGCCCATGTGGTCCCCACGTGGTGTCCATGTGGCCATCCATTCACAAGCAATGTCATGTCGAGTGGAAAATGCCAACCCATTCATACGACACGCCCTTCCAACAATGAACACACATACATGGAAAAAGGTGAGTTAAGTGGGTGCAACCCCTCCTTGGCCACGTCACCTCATTGCATAGTACCTCGATGGCTTCCAATACTATTCCCCATTAAAACTGCCAAAGGCATACCTCTGGGTTACATGGCGATGCACACTTCACTATAAGAATTATCCTTCCCCAAGTCTTATGATCAAACACGTTCATGCCACATGGTACACATAGCCACAGAAATGGGCCCAAGTGCCACGTTATTCTAGGACTTATATCCTGGGCATTCTATTGTGTGCTTCATCCAAAAGTATCTGGGGAATGGGGTACAAGGTGATGTCACTGGTCCCAACCAACAAGCGGATTCATACCTTGTCGCATCCTCCCCATTTTGTGCCATGTAACCTTGGATCCCACCACAAGGGTTTCTTGTTTTATTTGACCAGGACTACATGCATCGTAATGCATTTCTTTAACCAACCCTAATACCACATCATCCTAGGGAATTGATCTAGGGAATTTCCCTTTAGTACTCCCCTTGATAATTTCAAGGACAGAGTGTCGAGGTCATTCAACGACCATGATTCTCACTTATTGATGACACTGATTTATCCCATTCTTCCTAAGTTCATCATGCCCAATTTCTTGGTTTATGAGGTTCAAACCTCTGGGCTTCTCTAGGCCCTAACATATAGTTCACGACATATTTAAAATGTGAATGGTTTGGAGCTAACTCCCAAGCCTTAAGATCAACCATGGTGGTTCTATTATACATAATCCATTTTGGTGTAGCACCTGGGCCCTAGGAGTACTAAGGATCGAATATCTCTCAATCCACATGCACAAAGCTTGAACCAGGTGGTTTTAAGGCCGAGTTATTGCAATCTCAGGAGTGTTGTAATGGATATATATATATATATATATATATATATATATATATATATATATATATATATATATAGATATATATATATATATATATATAGATAGATATATATATATATATATATAGATATATAGTTAGAGTGTGTGTGTGTGTGTGATTTGGGTGACCAGAAGTAGGGGGTTAGAGGCAAGATGGAGGAAGAACCAATAGTTCTAGAGGTTGTTGATGAAGGCACTCACCAAGATGTCACTTGTGGCGAATGCTAATCCTCCTGAGTTTAAAATTTATAAACCAAGGCCCATTGGCCACATAATTTCATACAATCATTCAACTAATTAATTAACAGAGGTTATCTACCTTTTCACACTCATAGGTCACATAGACAAATCCACACGCTCAATATAGTTACAGGAATAAACCATTTCTGAAGGGAAATTCAAGAGAATTTCTACACAGGATTTCACATTCTTTACTCAACATTCCTCAACATTAACATAGAATTGATTCCACACAACAAACAAAGGCATGTAATCAAAAGCATATGGAATCAAAGTATACTTATCTTATAAGAGATATGGAAATTGAGAATGGGACTCTAACTCTCCACCCAACAATAGAAAAACTACAACCACCTTTACTTGTAGTTATCATCCCCGAGCTAGATTATAGAGCTTGAGGTGGAGTTCTTTTGATGGAAAGCTCTAACCAATGTAGGAATTTGAAACAACATGTAAAAAGGCTACTCTCACTTCATCCATCATCCACACGAGCTTCCACTCAATCTCCTTAGATTCTTTAGAAAAAATCAACATCCATGCCAGGATATCAAAGTACAGAGTCTTAGCTCACTTTCAAGAGAAGAGATTCCACATTAAGGGAAGTTTCATTAGTGGATAATATACTAATAGGTATAGAGGTAACCTCTCTAGGTGGTTCATTAATGAGTCAAGCACCATAACTTCAGCCCTAATGTAATTCCTAGTGGTTCATCAACCCTCACAAGTACCTACGTGTCACTTCCCACTCTAGTAGGTTCATCAATCCATAAGATTCCAATCAGTTCTTCAACCTTATAGGTCAATCATTTCTCTCCATATTTTTTTTCACCAAGAAAGCCTCTCTATGAGGGTTCCTCAGCTATTTCTCCTTCTCCATATCTTAATGACTTCCATGCCGATTTTTTCCCTTTATGTGTTTTCACCTATGCTCTTGGAGGAGTTTCCTTGCTATGCTCTTCACAATTTTTCTCCACTTTGTATGCATGGGAGAAATCAAAGTGTGTTCTCTATCTTTCGCCTATGTGTGGATTCCATCTCTACTGCATTGATGCCTTTTTCACATAGACTAACCGTTTATGATTTCCCTTTATTGTATGTATTCAACCCTTGGGAAACATAGTCCATTGTTGTTATTCAAGGTTTTCGTCCTATTTTATTTTTGTTGGAGCTAAAAGGACACCTATGCCTATCCTTTTTCCTTTTCAGTTAATTCATGGCACTGAAAACCATTTTAAACCACTCATCCAACCAAAACTGCCATTTAAAACAACCCATTCCTCAAGCAATCTGGAATTTGTGTCCCTTTCTCTCAACCTTTTGATTAATTACAATTTATTTACAATGGCAAAGCATTAACCATGGGATGTCAAAACCCCTTGTTGGCATTGTAGTGTTGGCATTGATGTCAATAGGGTCATGGTGTTTTTCATCATATGCCTTATGTCTATTTGATGATGATTAGTCCTCCTCATGATCTGCGATGAGTGTTTAGCTTGATGGGCTTATTGGTTGGCATTGATGTCAACTTGGTTGTGGCATGACTTAACATAGGAGATTTGGAGGCTGAGTAGAGATGGTTGTTGTTACACATGTTGAAGATGTTGCTACTACAGGTGTTTCATATGCTTCTACATGTGTTGTAAGCATTGGAGTTGTTGCTACATGTGTTGAGATTTTTTTGAATATGTTAGAGGTGCTTCTACTAGTGTTGGAGGCAGTTGGATGACATGATGTTGTTAACGCAGGTGTTGAGGATGCTGCTACAGGAGTTATAGATGTTGTTATAGGTGTTGGAGGTGTTTAGATAGGTTTTTATTGTTACTTGAGAAGTTGGAGGTGTTTATATAGGTTGTCATTGCTTCTTGAGGATCTGGAGGTGTTGGTCTTGGTGATGAGGTTGGAAGACTAGGGACTGCTTATCAATGACATGTTGTATGAGTCTTTGGCCAATATCATCAATTGCTGACATGTTACAGAGGCTTGGAGGTGTTTAGAATATAATGAAGGTGTCCCAAAAGTTGGGCAGAGTCTTGAGATGATTCAATAGAGTTTTTCCTTCATCCTCTGCCCAATCGCATGGATGGTGAGTCATGGGAGTGACTAAAATTTTACAATAGCTCGAAAATAGGCCTGTGGGAGCAATTGAGGAGATCTAGTCGAGTTTGTGTTGTGTTGTGCATGTGATCAATCCTTTTCATGAGTTTTTGTTTTCGTTCCTCTTGCAACTCAGCTAATTTTGGTATTATAGCAACATTCTTGATCGAAACTTTTCAGCATATGGCCGAAAAAGTTAGTGGGTCCTCTAGAAGATAATAAAAGTTGAAAATATGAAAAGGAAAGTGGAGGTAGTGGCTTGATCAAGTCAACGAGCTAAATCCAGATTAAATCAAGCATATGAGCAAAGTTGTAGGGCTCAATACTTCTTTGTAATTATTGAGTTGAGTGTCTCAGTTCATCTATATATTGGAGGAAGCTCAAAGATAGTATGGTTGGTTCTTTTGATGTGTTGAGTGAGTGTGAGAGTAGAGAAGAGTATGCAAGATGTGTGAGGGTTGTGTGATCCATATTTTATGAAGCAGTTTGTAGGTGTTGCAGTGGTTAGTTGAAGTATGTTTCAACCAGTATTTCTGCAACTAATGAGGAGATGATTAGAGTTTGATTGCAGGATTATTTGGAGTTTGTTTTGTAGTTTGTGTGGAGAGTTTAATTGCAGTTTGTGGTGTAGATTTGGTTTTTTATTGTGAGCTTTAAAGATATGTTGTTGTGGTGCTCATGTTGAGAAGTTCTCGCTTCCATCATGAAAATGTATGAAATGAGAACCACATAGGGGAGTGGAGTTGGGAGGACTTCGATGAAATCAATATAAGTGAGCAGTTTTCTCAATAAAATGGTGATTAGATAGTTCAGTAGAAACTAGGTGAGGCTTGTTAGTTGTGGTGGCTTCCAGTAGATCAGAGTCTGTATAGTTGATTGATAGTTCAGGAGTAACCGAATGATGATTGTTGATCATGGTAGCCTTCAACGGATGGTAGTCTATAGATCTGCATGAGAAAGAGTCTCCATTTGATAGTAGCCATGTATATCTCTATGTAAATAATTTTCTTGACTAACAGAATATTGGAGTAGCACAACAATAACAGGTGGTTTTTTTCCCTGGAGAGGATTTTCCACCATAAATATCTGTGTCTATTGTGTTGATTGCTTTCATGGTTTTACTTGTGTTTGATGCTCTAATCTATGATTATGTGTTTCCGTTTATGCATGATTAATGAATAATTATTTGGAGAAAGAGTTATAAGTGCTTTCATTACTGATTCACCCTCCCGCCCCCTGCCCTCAATAGTAATCTATTTTCCAACAATTGGTATCAAAGATGGGAACTCAGGTGCAGCTTGATCGCTGGAGAGTGTATCTTGGAGTTTTTTGCAAATTATTTGAAATGGATCAACAAGGAATTCCAATGCTTCATATAAGTACATTTGCAACTTTGAAGATGAAATTGGAGTCATATTTTTTTTATCTCTTGATGAAAATAGTTTGCTATCAATTGAATATGGAGTTAAAGATGAATTTAGTAATTTGGCTAAAAAGATTATTTTTCATAATATTTCAAAATCTAATAGCATGTATCTGAGACACTCTAAAATTGCAAAAGAGATGTTGGACAGGTTGCAAAGTTTATATCTTGGAGGAAAATTGCAGATTTCAAAGATGTAGAAAAATGCAAAGGATTCTACTCTTATTGTAGTGAAAAATCAAGCATCCTTGCAAGAAGAAGATGAAGGCACTAGTGATAGCAGTGATAGATCGAGCATCAATCTTGAGGAACAACAAGAAGAAATTTTTAGCAAGGATGACAAGCAATCCAAGATATTGGCACTAGAAGCAAAGATTCAAAGGCTTATGGTTGAAAATAAAGATCACCGAATGTTGCTGCAAATGTTTGATGAAAAGGAGTGTGCATACAAAGAAGAAATTTCAGATTTAAAATCTCAATTGGAAGATGGAAGAAAAATCGAAAATGGAATGAAGAGGAAGTATAAGGAGTTGGAGTATGAGTGCCAAAAATTTAAGAATGAAGCAATTTCTACAAGTGAAGAATTAGAAACGATCAAATCTAATGCTCAAGTAACAAGAAGAAAATCTAAAAATGTTGGATTAACTAGTGGTAGTAAGAAAATGGAAAATCATTAGCAAGATCACCAGACATGCAAGAAATAGAAGAATAAGAGGAGGCCAAAGAAGAATAATAGAATTAGAAGATGCTATAATTGTGGAATACGTGGAAACATAACAACAATTTGCAGAAATGGAGAGACCAAACCCTCTCACCAAAAGGAGCAGCAAAAGGAGATGCAACCTCAATCATGCATGCAAAGAAGATCTCCATCATTCAAGTATACTTGTCCAATTTATGGTTATTGTTTCTCATGCAACGATTTTGGCCATAGGCTATTGACTAGAGGTCACATGCAAGGAATAAAAATCAGACCGGCATAAGATATCAACCAATTCCTTGTTTCCTTGGTCACATTAGATGTTTTTTGTGTGACAATATTGACCATAAGGCCAAGGATTGTAAGCTTCCCATGTGTTTCAAGAGATCCAACCAGAGGGAGGAGAATATGCAAGGCCAACTGCATAAGAAGAAGAAGGATCAACAGATGAAAGTTTGGAGGAGAAAAGAGCAGCAAGAAAATCCCATAAAAAACTAAGGCATGCATGGTCTCAAGGGGAGCATATGGTTGCATCATGAGTTGCATGTATATTTTTGGATGTGCAGCCATATCTGAAAGAGTGCATGAAGATAAATCTACATATTGAGAGATGCATGTGTTCAGGGGGAGTTCATGAGGTTTGGAGTGCATTTTCATTTATGATCTATTTATATTCCAGTTTATTTTTAGTTGGATCAGCCATGTACATATGTTGATAGTTTTTGGAGAAACTATATGTTTTGGTTTCTATTGATGCTAATGAGATTTTTCAGCCTTGTATTTTTATGTGCTTGATTATGGTGTGATGGAGGATCACACATTCAGGGGGAGAATTGTTGCTTCCTAATGGAGTTGCATATGGTTGGCATTGTGTTCCTATGTAGGAGCATGCAATCCATATATTTGACATTGATGCAGGAAGGATTATCATTGTTGTTATCACATATCGTAGGATGATGTGCTTATATTACATAGTTGGTACATTTATAGTGTTCATATTTCTAAATCCGATTTATGTCATATTTTTCTCTATATAGCTTCCATGGAGATCTGATGATGTGTTGGAGATAGTTCATCTAGAGTATGCACTTTATTTCTCATGCCTTCTATTCTAGATGAATCATGCATGTTACTAATATGTATTAGATGATTGAATCATGTGTTGCTATTGCATGGAGATAGAGTATGATGTTTCTTATGATGTGTTGGATATTCATATATTTGAGTCATGTTGATTTATATTGCTTCTTATATATGGGAGAATGCTACTACTCATGATGTATTGGCATGATGGATATTGTTGCCTATTGATATGTTGCTCATGATTTGAGTTTATGATGTATTATGTTGATGGTTGATGAGCCTCATGATGATGAGGATATGTATTTGTTGTTGTTATATGACATATTTCTATGTTGCTGCTATCAATTGATTTTATTATTGATGCACATGTGGAGCATTTTGGTTGCTAGTGGTTATCATGATCTTGCTGCAGGATATTCATTGATGGGATGGTGAAGGCCAAGGTGTTGAGTGGCCATACACTAGCACATGATGTTGCTAGTTCTTTTATTGATGTTGTTACATATTAAGAGAGTTTATCATTTCTCATAGGGGCCTTGTACTTGATGCATATGACATGGATTGTTTTATTAATGCTGCTGCTATATGGAGCATATATTGATGCTCAGTGATGCCATGTACTCATGTTATTTCATATTTTGGGCATGCATAGAGGAGAGCACAATTATGTGTAGATTTAGAAGCCATGTGCTTTTATTGTTCCATCTTGTTGGCTTATTTCTCATGAAGAGACCCATGGTGTCTATTATGTCTTGTCATTAGCTATGTATGCATCAGTGGAAGTCCAAGTCATGTATTACTTTATATATCATTGATGTAGCCCCATTACATTGGGTGCATGATGTAAACTTGGGTTCATAGAGTCATGGTTGGTAATAGGTGTGATTATAGTGGATTCATATGTTAGTCCTATGTACTTGTCACAACCATGTATTTTCTCCATGAAGCATTGTATATGTATTGTAGTTCATTGTATATCTTGTCCAAAGTCAGTTAGAGTCATGGTTCATGAGTCGTAGTATCGTGCACTTGGAAAGGAGACTAATTGTAGCAGGCATATGTGTTGTTATAGTAGTAGAGATAGTGTGATTGTAGCTTCATTACATGCTTAGGGGGAGCATGTTCAACTTTAAGAGATTACTTGGCAGTGGCTAGCGATATGTTTGGTAGCTAAGCTCCCTGCTTCACATTCTTATCTTGCTGGAGATACTTCTTGGTTTGCATCTGTATGGTGTTGAGTATGACATAGGGAGCATTTCTCTCATCCAGCACATTATTAGCATTGTCTTCAGTGTAGGTATGGCACTTTTCCATTGATGTCAAAGGGGGAGAGAATTTGGATGGATAGAGATCAACGTCAGAGTTGTAGCTTCAATTTTGGAGAATGTATGGAGATCAATGTTAGATGTGGATTGAGGTTAACATCAATGCCAAAGGGAGAGTTTGTTGGCATTGATGTAAATAGGGTCATGGTGTTGTGAGTCATATGCCTTATGTATATCTAATGATGATTAGTCCTCCTCATCATGTGTGATGAGTGTTTGGTTTGATGGTCTTATTGGTTGGCATTTATGTCAACTTGGTTGTGGCATGACTTAACAAAGGAGATTTGGAGGCTGAGTAAAGATGGTTGTTGTTACACATGTTGAAGATGTTGCTGCTGCAGGTTGTTGGATTTCTTCTACAGTTGTTGCTACATGTGTTGAGATGTTGTTGCATATGTTAGAGGTGATTCAACCAGTGTTGGAGGAAGTTGGATGACATGATGTTGTTGCTGCAGGTGTTGAGGATGCTACTACAGGAGTTAGAGATGTTGTTACAAATGTTGGAGGTGTTTAGATAGGTTTTCGTTGCTTGAGGAGATGGGTGTGTTGGTCTTGGTGATGAGGTTGGCAGATTGGGGACTTCTTGTCACTGACTTGTTGTAGGATTATTTGGTATATGTCATCATTTGCAGACTTTTTACAAAGGATTGGAGGTGTGTTTAAAAGATGATGAAGGTGTACCTAAAGTTGGGAAGAGTCTTGAGATGATTTGATATAGTGTTTCTTTCATCCTTTGCCCAGTCGCATGGATGGTGAGTCATGGGAGCATCTAAAATTTTACAGTCACTAGAAGACAGACCCATGGGAGTGACTAAGGAGCTCAAGTCAATTTTGTGCAGCATTGTGCATGTGATCGAGCCTTTTCACAAGTTTTTCTCCACATTCCTCACACAACTCAGCTAATTTTGGTATTATAGTGAAATTCTTGATCAAAACGTTTCGACACGTGGTTGGAAAAGTTAGTGGGGTATATAGAAACTAATCAAAGTTGAAAATATCAAAATGGAAGTGGAGTTAGTGGCTTGATCAAGTCAATGAGATAAATCTAGATCAAATCAAGCATATGAATAGAGTTGTGGGACTTAGTAGTTCTTTTTAATTATTGAGTTTAGCACCTCAATTCATCCATATATTGGAGGAAGCTCAAAGATAGTACGGTTGGTTATTTTGATGTGTTGAGTGAGTGTGAGAGTGGAGAAGAGTATGGTAGCCGTGTGAGGGCTGTGTGATGCAGATTTTCTAAAGAGGTTTGTAGGTGATGTAACAGTTAGCTGAAGTATGTTTGAACCAACATTTTGTGCATTTAGTGAGGAGATGATTAGAGTTTGATTGCAAGAGTATTTGGAGTTTTTTTTGTATTTTATGTGGAGAGTTTGATTGTAGTTTGTAGTGAAGATTTGGTTTTTGATTGTGAGCTTTGAAGAAATGTTGTTATGGTGCTCATGTTGAGCAGTACCTGCTTCTAGTATGAAAATATATGAAACATGAACCACATGGAGGAGTGGTGTTGGAGGACTCTAGTGAAATCAATATAAGTGAGAAATTTTCTGAATCCAATGGTGGTTTGATAGTTCGACAAAAATTGGGCAAGGCTCATTTGCCTTGGTGGCTTCCAGCAGATCAGAGTCTGTAGAGTCGATTGATAGTTCAGGAGTAACTAGATGAGGATCATTGATTGTGGTGGCCTTTAGTGGATGGTAGTCCATAGATCTGCATGAGAAAGAGTATCCATTTGATAGTAGCCATGTGTATCTCTATGTAAAGAATTTTCTTGACTAATAGAATATTTGAGCAGTGCAGCAACAACAGGTGGTTTTTTCCCTGGAGAGGGTTTTCCACCAAAAATATATGTCTATTATGTTGATTGATTTCATGTTTTTACTTGTTTTTGATGCTCTAATATCTGATTATGTGTTTTATTTTATGCATTATTAATGAATAATAATTTGGAGAGAAAGCTATAAGTTCCTTCACTACTGATTCACCACCCCGCCGCCCACCCCCCCCCCCCCCCCCCCCACCTTCTCAGTAGTGATCTAGTTTCCAACACCCCTGTCTCTGGTAACACATCCTCTGCATTTGTTGATACTAATGTTATTTCCTTAAGAGATTGAGAGATTGAAAATGGAGGTATAAATCCTTTTTTCTTCTTTAATTAATTCCTTATCTAAGAATTTTTTAGCTTTCCATGCATGTAAGAATTTAGATTTCTGCATCTCATTAATTCTTGGCAAGTTGGGAAAATACATTTTTTGATCTTTTTTCCATGATAGGAGCTCAATTAACTTAAGCTTGGCTTCATTGTATCTGGTTTCCATATCCTCTATGTAATTTAGAAATGACTTTACCAACTTCCCCTAAAATTTCACCGAGTTTAATTTATCACACAATAACCATTATTCATGTTGTAGCTATTGATTATTTTTAGTAGCTTCATGTTTGAATTTAGAAAGATCTATTACACTTTCCTTGGCTAGCCTCATTTGTTCTTGTAATTCCTTCATTTGGGCATCCTTTTGTTGAAATTCAAATTCAAATTGGTTTCTCATTAGGGCATTCTGAGCTTGCATTTGTGACCCAACTTGAGAAGCCTCTTGCTCCAACTTATGAATATTTTAGTCTTTTTGTTTGATGAAATCCTTAATTTTAGCACCTGTATCAATATTTTTCTTTCAATAAGCCCCTGCATACAGAGCTAGTTCCTTAAATGCCTGATTTGGTGTCATTGAACCTCCTTCCCAAACTACTTCTAGGAGGGTCGCTGTTATAATTTGTGTTTCAAAATTTTTCCTTTTCTTCCTGCTTCTCTTTAATTTAGCTTGTTTATTTGAGATAGAAACTTCAATAGGAGGAATATATTCAATTGAAAAATAATACATAGCAGTAGATATATCGAGAATTTGTTCAAAACTTGGTAAGGTACTAATGGGAGCCTTCACAATAACTTTAGGGTTTGATAGACTAAAATATGAAACATTTGAAAGGGGAAAATACATCTGTTATCTTTCTATACTTTTGGAAGATGTTCCAGTTGTAATTAACTCAAAAACCTGTTTAAGAGTCTCTGAAGTGAGTTTTTCAAATTATTCTTATTCCTTAATGATATTAGCATCCCCTGCTTTTCTTAGAGTAGTTTCTTTGAGAGATACATTGAGGCCTTCATTTTCTCCTAGTATTGGTGCTTTTTCATGTATAACATTAGTTTGAAAGGAAGAGCTTGCAAATTTTTCTATAGTTTCCTCCTCTTTTGTATACTATAAAGTTATTGACAATGAATCTCTTTTTGAGTCTTTGAAAATTAGGAAATGTTGATAACTTTATGGAGATAGTTTCCTAGCCTTTTCACATACTTCTTGACCATAATTGTCTCTACAAAAGAGATCATCATAGATTGAATCCTCATGAACATACTTCTTTATATTCTCTAACTATGTTACCCTTTCTACAAATTTGTGAGGATCATACAATCTCAAAGGATTGTATCTAGTTTCAAAGGACAAAAAGTTTCCAGTTCTTTTTCAAAGTGCAAGAAATTTTTTAGGGTGTAGATGCCAATCTAAATAGGAAACATGGGCCATGCATTTTTTGAATCTTTTCTTATTTCAACTTCTATCCATTTTCCTATTGTCTGATAAGCTACCTCTCTACAAAGGATTCTATCTGGAATGTAAAAAGGTAAAGCGTGAGAAGCACCATTGCATCCATAAATTCTGACATATGTGAAATTCTCTTCAAAGAACCAATATCATATTTTGGATAGACACTCCATGACCGATTCAAACATTATTGGAGGTTTAGCATTAAAGATAGTTTGGTAGACAGGGATCATGCCATAATAAAAGTTTTGGTAGAAATGGTAAAAATATTTATTTTCCACAATTTACTATGCTACTATGCTACAAGTGGATAGGTAAGGGTTCATTAGGTGTACATTGCCAACCTATTTTTGGAAAGACATTAGAAATACAGATGGTTTCCATAATAAATGATGACATATTGTAAGGAGGGTTATAGGTGTCTTTTTTCTCATTGCAAACTGCGCGAACACTGAGAACAATGTTACTAGATAGAATTTGAACTGAATTGAAGGAAAACCTATCTGAATCCCTATGAATGAGAGGGACCCAATCCAGATGGAATTGAGAGACAAGTTTCTTTCCAAACAGTCTACATAACATGGAAACAACATAACTAAAACGAGGGCTTAAAGAGGCAATTGCATATTCCCCGGAAGAGTCATATTTGTGTTTGTTGGGGTCCATCCTAAATTCCTTTATTAAATGGGACAAAGGCTCCTTGACTTCAGTACATTATTTTTGAATAAATTCTTGAATAAATTTGGCATTATAAATGAGATTTGGTTGTGACAATTTATACATATCCTGGATATCTTCCACTCTAAAAGAACCAACCATTATGATCTAAGGAGTGATAATTTTCCTTTTGTTGGTATCCACATAATAAATATCCCATCATATCATATCGATATATGTAATAATTCTTGTATGAGAAGATACCTTGTGCAAGCAAGACTTTGTGGTGTCCAGGAATGTGGCCTCATAATTAATTTTACCTCATTGATCATCAATAGAAACTGTGGCACCTGGAATTTATTTAACAACATCAATTAATTCTTTCTCAAGTTGATTATACATTGCCTCCCATGAGGAAATACTTGCATACATGGTAATAAATGTGTCTAAAAAGAGGAAGGAATTTGGATTTTTACTATCCAAATCTTTGAGGATTGGTCATGATGTTTGTTGCACAACAAACTTCTTTTTAGCTCTCCCCATCTCATTGGTTTTTGCATAGCTTGTTGGAATAGTTTGATGCAATACCAAATTCAAGGTTAAAATGGTGATTTGCAAAGTGATAGATGAAAATCTAAGGCAATATAGTGAAATAATGTTCAATAACTACCAATTGACAAACTTACACAGGAAAAATTCAAATACATAAAAGTGAAAAGATAGGAAATTAAACACATGAGCGTGTTTAACAATATGCCAAGTGGGAACTAAACTATGCCCTTTCACACTCTTGGTAATAGGAACTTGGCGGAGAATTGGGGATGCACAACTAGGGTTACAACAGGGCTTTGAGTTGGCTCCCTATGGAGCGCAGCAGAGGAGGGAGCTCCACTCCCTCCTACAAGGAAGCAGTTGCCAGTAGAGGCAAGTCACCATTGGACATTGTCAGAGGATCTGATGAAGAAGGGAAAAAAATAATGAAAAGGGGTCAGAAGGGGCCAGGTCCAAGGAAAATAGCAGCACCAAGGACAAGGAGGAAGAAGACAAAAGCCAAGGAACAAGGGACAAACATCAAAAGGGACCGTGCAGACCCAAAACGAAGATTACTCCTAGAGTAGTGTTAAATGATCCTGCTCTGCAGGCGCATAAGGAACATATGGGAACTTACGCCATAATCTACAAATTCATGGGAATATGGCCCTTTGAAAAGGCATTACAAACATGGATCAAATACCACTAGAAACCCAAAGATAGTATCGATCTCCATCTTGGGTCAAAGGGTTTTTTTAAAAAATTGTATTTACTAACATTGAAGATAAAGATAGAATATTCGAAGGAGGACCCTACTTTTATGCAGCAGTAGGCCTCTATATGTGGCCGTGGATGATGAACTTCGTTCCAGAGAGGGAGACATTCACCTCGGTTCCTGTTTAGGTAAGGCTCTATTCCCTACCTCTCGATTACTGGAAAAATGTTTCACTCACTGCCATAGGGAATAAACTAGGTCATTTTGTTAAAGCCTCGGAAGCTACAAAATGAGGTAAATATACTTCCTATGCTAGGATTTGTGTTGAAATAGATCTATCAGGCGCTCTTTCGGATGAAATTATCCTGGAAGTCTTTGATGAGGAATGGGTGCAAACAGTGGATTATGAGCATATCCCGTATAGATGTCGTAAATGCCACGAACATGGTCACTTGATCAGAGATTGTCCTCTTAGTAAAGCAGATAACATAGGCAAACCTAATACAGTGAAGGATACTGATAACTTTCAGAAAGTGGCAAGTAAGGGAAAAGGAGGTAGAAAGGGATCAAAGCAACAATGCAATGAGGGGCAAAAGACCAACCAGAATAGGTTTCAAGCACTGGAAGAAAATGAAGAAATGACAAATGAAGATCAAGCAAGGGAGGAAGGCCCTAAGGAAAAGGAGAAGGAAGAGAACTACGACCCAACACAAGTGATTCGTAATAAGAAAGAGACTATGATAAATGAGACTAAACTAGAAATGGATATGGAAATGACCCAAAGTGAAACAGATCTGGAAGACCATGAACTTCAGGATATTCTAGAAAAGGAAAATCTAGATCTGGAAGGGTTCTTGATGCAGGGAACCACAGGAGGTATAGATTCATTACCTCAAGAGGATTGCAATAGAATACAATAGTTGTTTTTATGGAAGACACATGAAAGTGAGTCAGGAATAGGAAAAACCACTGACAAGCAGGAAAACAAAGGAGTGAAAACAATGAAACCAACCCCAGGACTAGCTACTAGAAATGCAGGCAAGAAAAGAGGCCAGAAAAAGTAGAAGGAGGTTTTGATGGAGTGTGGAAAGCTAATGATAGATTCGGGTAAGATGAAAGACCTAACCAATTACTCCTTTACAAGCCTTTAAATATGAAGTTCACATCTTGGAATATCAGAGGTCTAGGAAGTAAAAGGAAACAAAGATTGCTTAGTTACAGAATGAAACAAGACATGCCAGATATAATCTTCATCCAGGAAACGAAATGTTCCATTCATAAAATAAGACTTATACACAATAAATGGCTCAATAGATATGAGTTTCTAGAGATTAAAGCTGAGAATACAGCGGGGGGTATTCTCACTCTTTGGAATCCCCAAAGGGTCAGCATAAGGGATGCAAAGGCATCAAGAAATTACTTATCGGTGGTCATTCAACCAGTTGGGATTTCGGAAACATTCGTGGTCACTAATGTTTACGGCCCTCAAAGAATAGAGGATAAACTCAATTTATTAGAAGCCATTATTGACCTCAGGAATAGACAGGCTGGAATTCCTTGGATCATGGGAGGGGATTTCAACATGATCAAATCTCTCTCAGAGAAAAAAGGAGGTACCAGAGCGCTTAACAAAGACTCCTTAGAATTCCAATCATTTATAGAAAATATGAATTTGGTAGATTCAGATTCGGGCAATGGCCTTTTCACATGGAATAACAAAAGAGGAGGTGAGGCACTGGTAGCTTCTAAGTTAGACAGATTTATGATATTAGAGGAGTTGATGCTTCTAAATAAAGATATAACAACTAGAGTTCTTCCATTTGGAGGTTCAGATCAATGGCCGATCTAATTGGAAATCAAGGGTATAGATTCTCCCAGGCATAGAACCTTCAGATTCGAAAATATCTGGCTCTCCCACCTGGATTTCATTAGTAACATTGAAAAACGGTGGTCTGAAGACTTGCAAATTCAAGGATCTAAGATGTACCTTCTTCAGAAAAGACTAAAGCAAATTAAGTTCAGACTTAAGGAATGGAACCAGAAGGATTTCAGTAATATTTTTGAGACAAAGAAATTAGTGGAAATCAAGATTCTAGAACTCAACCAGGCTCTGATAAAAGATGGATTTGACAAAGCCAAAAGTGATCAGGCTGATAAATACCATCTAGATTGGGAAAAGTTATGCAAACAAGAGGAAATATTTTGGAAACAAAAATCCAGAGTTCAATGGCTCAAGGAAGGAGAGAGGAACACAAGATTTTTTCACAGATCCACTATAGCTAACAGAGCTCATAATAGAATCTCAATGATTAAGGATGAGGAAGGGGAGATTCAGAACACTCATAAAGACATTGAAGTTGTGCTTGTTCAACATTTCCGGAACATCACTCGAGAAAACATTCCCAATAGGGATCAGTCCATCAAGGGAATTACAAGGCATATCCCTAAGCTGGTGTCCAGAAAGGACAATTTTAATCTCAATAGACTAGTTACTGAAGAGGAGGTCAGTGAGGTTCTCAAAGACATGCAGAATGGTAAAGCCCCAGGCTCGGATGGTTTCAATGTGGATTTCTTTGAAGATTGTTGGCATATTGTCAAAGAGGACATTTTGAATGTGGTAGAGGATTCCAGGAGCAGCAAAACTATCATGAAAGCTCTCAATACTTCCTTCATCTCCCTAATTCCCAAACAGGACTCAGCTCAAACTGTAGATAAGTACAGACCTATTGCCTTACGTAATGTGGTTTACAAGATAATATCCAAAGTAGTGGCTAATAGACTCAAACCTCTCCTTCCCTCGCTAGTGTCTGAGGAGCAATCGGGTTATGTGGAGGGAAGACAGATTCTAGATAATATTATTCAAGCACATGAGGTGGTTCACTCACTAACCAGCCAAAGGCAAGCAGGGATGATCATGCAATTGGATATTGCCAAAGCGTATGACAAGGTGAGTTGAACTTACATCAAGAAGGTTCTCTCTGCCTTTGGGTTCGACCACAACTGGGTCAGATGGATCATGGCTCTGGTGACTTCTTCCAGCTTTTCTATACTGGTTAATGGCTCTCCCTCAGAGATCTTCATTCCCTCTAGATGCCTCAGGCAGGGAGACCCGCTCTCTCCCTTTCTCTTCATTCTCATGATGGAAGGTCTTGGGCGATCCATTCAGCAGGCCAAGGCGATAGGAAAAATCAGGGGTATTCAAGTTTCTAAGAATGGTTCTGCTCTGACTCACCAACAATTCGTTGATGATACCTTACTGCAAGGGATCCCTACAGTCAAAGAAGCTTCTTCCTACAAGCAAATCCTTAAAGATTTTGCCTTGGCTACAGGTATGGAAGTCAATATCTCTAAATCAAACATATTCTTTTTAAACACTAACATTTCTATCCAAAGAAATATATCAAGAATTCTTGGTTTCCAAAAATATTCCCTGCCCTCAAAATATTTAGGTGTTCCTCTCACTGCCAGACCCATGCACAAGAGAATATGGGAACCGGTTCTTAACAAGTTGCAGGACAGAGTAAAAAAATGGACTTTTCGTGCCTTGAACCTGGCAGGCAGGTTTGTTTTGACAAAGGCAGTTCTGCAATCTATCCCGGTTTTCATGTTATCAGCTCTTCCAGCTCCCAAAGGTGTCTTAGAGCAAATTAGGAATATACAAAGAGATTTCCTCTAGGGAAAGGAGGAAACAAGGAAGAAATGGGCCCTGGTTTCCTAGGAAAAAAAATATGTAAACCCAAAAGTCATGGGGGTCTAGGCTTGGATGATCAAGAGATTCTTTGCAAAGTCCTAGGAGCCAAGCTTTGGTGGAGATGGGTTCAGGAGCCAAAAGACCAATGGGCCAGGATATGGAAAGAGAAATATGCTAGCTCTTGGCACACCAATGATCTCATTAGAATGTCTGGAATTATAAAAGGCTCCCATATATGGAATAGAGCCTGGGACAACATAAGCCTAGTTCAAAAGAACAGTTTCTGGGAAATTAGAGTAGGAGATCTTGCACTCTTTTGGGAGGACAAATGGCAACAAGAACCAACGCTGTTAATAGAAATTTTTTAAGCCTCAAGCAGGAAATAGATACCCAAGGGTTAATAAAAGTAAAGAATTTTTGGGATCTTACTCACATCTCCGGAAAATGGAGAAGCTGGAAAAACATTGACTGCAGAGAGGACAGTGCTCTAAAAATCAAAGTAGAGGCTCTTACGGACTTACTAAAGCAAAGAATGATCTTAGTTACAGAGGGGAAGGATCAATTGAGATGGGGTAATAGGAAGCAAAAGGTCTTCTCCTTGGGCTTGGCTCTAGTGTTCTAGACAAGACTTGGCTGCATCTCTGGAGAAATCAAGGTTGGATGAAGATCAAGCTTTTTATGCGGTTGGTTCATCATAAGAAAATCTTGACTTGGGACAAAATTAGGAGAAGAGGAGTTATGGGGCCTTCCAGATGCCAACTTTGTGAAGAGAAGGAGGAGACAATGGAACATATTCTCAACAGTTGCTCGTACACAACCTGGCTATGGGATTCGTTTTCTCTAATTTTCCACCGGTCTGATAGGGATGGAGGAAGTATCACAAATACCCTAAACCAATGGAGAAGAAACTATTTGGAGAATGAATTCCTTAATTTGGCATGGGCCTTCACACCTTGCTTCATCATCTGGAATGTTTGGAAAGAAAGAAATAAAAGATTTTTCAAGAATGAAAAGTCTCCACCACATCGTCTATTTGATCTTATCTTGAAACAACTCAGAGAGATAGTCAGCTCCACTATGCGCAACATCCCCAAAAATCCCCCATCGGATAATGAGCAGAGAACTCTCAGGCATCTAGAATTGCAAGGGATAATTCCAGAAGGTATAAACAGAAGGGATACAGCTATGGTTACAGAGAAGGACTTCTGGCAACCTCCATCGAGAGGCTTTCTAAAATATAACATTGATGGTGGCTCTAAAGGCAATCCGAGAACTGCAGGTTATGGAGGAGTTTTAAGGGATGAAGAGGGCAATATTATCTTTATCTTCCATTGTCATTTAGGAAGAGCTACCAATAACATGGCGGAAGTAATGGCTCTGGAGCAATGTCTAGAGTTTTTGATTCAAACCCATAGCTCAAATGTCATTGTAGAAGCGGATTCTAAGATAACCATTAACGCTGTGAAAAAACTCAGCGGTGGTTCTCGGCTAGAGAGAGTCTTGAATCACTGGAAACTTATCTAGGTTTATCAAAGAATCCAAGTTCATCTCCAGGGTCTTCGAACTGTTAGTTTTAACCATGTTCATCGTAATGCCAATAAGCTTGCGGACTTACTAGCCAATCAAGGTGTGTGCAGGGTTGACTATGGGATGGCCAAAAAATGGCAAGATATTCCTAAAAGTCGACTAAAGGCTATCTGCGAGGATCAAGCTACTGAGGATAGAGAAGTCTGTCGACTTCGGGCTAGATTGAATAGCAAGAATTAAAGTTTCTGGATTGTACACCCTCAGCCCAGAAGGATGAACCAGGATGGTTGGATAGTCAATTTCATGCTTACTTTATCCCAAAGCATTTCGACCGGGATCCCCTGGTTGATGGTTCGCTCTCTGCGGAATCAATTCCCAAGCAAACTCTGGTCAGGGTTCTGTTTACGCTATATGAACAGGCAGAACGGGTGCTTAATAGTGTACAACAGTTGGCTTTCACCCTATTTCCATTTTTAGGCTAGTAATACTAGCCCTTGCCGGTTTTCCGTCAATCGCACATCTATTAAGTGGAAAGCGGATTTGTAGTTTTGGAAGCGATCCCATAGGGATCACAACACGTGGCAAAGTGGCAGTTACGGAAACTGCCCTCCATCGCGAGTTAAGGTTCGGTTGTGTAAGGCGGCGTGATATTGCTCCTGGTCGTTGGATCCAGCAACTCAGATGGACGGTTGGGATCGCTCACACTGTTTAATGGGGCTCGACGGGCCATTTCTTAGTTCTCGAAAGGCGCATCTTGTCCTTTTCCATCCTTGGGGTCCTTTGGGTGGTCGGGGGTGACCGATGTCGTTGTTCGGCCACGGGGGTTTGGTTTTTCCAGCATGGCCTTTTGGTCAGGATTCTTACAGCCCTTCGGAGGATTTTCCCATGGGTCTTGGGTTTTCGACAGTTAGATAGAGGGTCTTAGATTTGGACAGGATTACCTATTCTCCTGAGTTTGTATAAATTGACAGGTTTCTGTATACTATGTAAATTATCTTTTGAATTAATGAAATAGAAGGTTCAGCTCTTGCTTCAGCAAAAAAAACAATATGCCAAGTGGGAATTTTGTCTGCGTGGACCTGATAGGTGTTGAATGCAGATGAGAAGGTGAATATTACATACCAAATGACTAGGTTCTTATGTTGCCTCAAAAGCGAAATCATGGAAGAAGCGAATGAAGACTCCTGCTAAAACCTCCAAGGTAGAGTTGTCAAGGTGATGTGCTAGGTAGGGCTAAGGCACATACTCATGGATGAATATGAATAATTGTGTTTTGAGGACATGGTGCACTAGGTGATGAGTCACCTTGGGAATAAAATCTCAAAAGAAACTCAGGGATATCCTCTTGCAATTGCTGGGGAAATATTACCGGGGTCACATGTAAAGTAGGTGAGCGCATGCATGGAGGAAAGGGGGGCTCTGCCAGTCCACGTCATCCTAGTAAAGAGATCCTAGAAGAAATGAGGCAACGATTCTAAATAAATTGATAAGGAAAAAACCAATAGGGTTACATGGCGTGTGGACCAGGATTCAAGTGGGTGCAAGACTTAGGTTTACATGTTATTTATGATATGCCTTGACTACGACTATTCTTTTACTTCGAGCTTATTTATATAGATTGGGAATATTTATATACATTGGGATGAGCACAATGATTATTATATAACACTAAATATTATCAAATCACTTAGAAATTTAGGGGTTTTAAATATAATTTCGTGATTTTTTGGGGTTATATATATATATATATATATATATATATATATATATATATATATATATATATATATATATATATATATTGTTATGTAAAAGGGTTTAATATTGATAAATGGTTTACAAAGGCAAATTTGGAAGGGTCCCCATTTATAATAAACAGGGGGTTGTTGCTTTTCCATAAAAGTTCCCCATTTCTCTTAGAATACCATCGTCATCCTATGTTGGTTTGCTACCAAATCTTGGTTATAACCAAAGAATCCATCCAACAACATTTTATACCCAGTTACCAGCTATACAATTTGTTTCATACAAGGTATTGGGTGATTATCCCTTCTCAAATCCATATTCAAGTTTCTATAATCAACACAAAGTATGTATTTCCAATCTTTATTATGAAATAGTACTAGAAAAGCCACCTAAGAAGAGTGTCATACAAGAAAACTATTTTTTGCATCTAAAATATTTTTCAATTCCTTTTACACTATGTGTTCAACTGATGGATCAATCGTTCAAAACTTATAAAATGGCTTAACATCCATTTTTGTAAGAATGATCTATTGGATTATATTTGTATCATAGGTCTTTAAATCACCATAGATCTAGGGAAACTTATACTTATATTTTCTTAAAAGATTCATGTAGGCTAGTTTTTATGCTTGTGTACAACATGAACCATGACTAACACTTTGTAAATTATCTTCAATTCCCAAAATTATCACCTCATATTTCACCAAAGAACTATTTGTTTTGAAATTTATTTATTTCTTAAATATCATGTCAAACAACTATTCAAGGGTAGCAACATATTTATGAATAAAGATTGATTTTAGATTGCTCATTCCTTCTTTGAAATCTCACAATGATTTCAAATGTTATTCTTCATTGATTACCATAGCTTAGAAAGTGTCATTGTAAAAAAAGGTTAACAATTTGTTTATCATTGATTATTTTAACGTTCAATCACCATAAAACATCAATTTCATAAGTAAAACATGGTACATAAGATATACACAGAAACCCTTTTAGGAGAAAACCAAAAAAAATCTTTAAATGATAGTTCTTTGTAGGTACCAACCTACTGTTACAATAATGTGTAGGTACAAACCTACACGAGACACCAATCCCAAGTACTTGTCTATTCTATAAACTACTTCTATACTTCAATGGTCAAATTTGTAATCTACTATATGCTAGTCACTGATTTTCTATGTCACATGAACAAGGTAGTTATTTCACACCATATATTAAAAATTGAACTTTACTAGAGTTAGCAATTCACTATACTTTTGTACAACTAGGCACTTCCTTCAATGCAAGCTTCAAAACATACACACCTTCTAAAAAATTTAATATAGTAAGGCACTTCCTTCATCCCACCTTTAAATACTTGGTGTTTATGAGGCTAAGAACTTTATGCCCCCTGTAATATTACAACCTCATTGCTTCCAAATGTACCTTTTAACTGTGCCCAAGCACATATACCATGAACTGAACACCTTTAAAATTCTTTGATATACATGTACTTCCTCCAGTCCAACTACATACAACCAAGCATTATGCTCCTTAAACTATTGGTGCTCCCTTCAATCCAAATACTCAAACATTTTCACTTTACAATTAAGCACTTATAGTTGAGTGTCACCAACACCCTAAGCTATTGCAGTTAACTCTTTAAGGCTTAATGCTCACAATTATTCCTATGACCTTGTTTATTAGGTTCTCAAAACACCAGAGAAAAAACCAAATTTCACTTTTCCTCGGTGTTGTGGATCAAACATCAAAACATCCCTTTATACATGTCTATCATAAATATAGTTGAAATCCTGTAACACTAGAAATATCTACAAAACCAAGACCTTATGGGTATGGAAGATAACACTTTTTTTTCAAATATTGGTGAATTCTTTGTTAGTTAATGTGCACGTTCACTGGGATATTGGGATATTAGAGGATTTGATGATATTCACACCACTAAATCTTCTGTTTTTTTGATATGTTAAGGGATCTAAGCCCTATGTACTACTCTGGGGCTGTGGTTGGGGGCCAATATACGTAAATATTAGAGATTCCACGACCCTTTACTTTTCGTAAAACCATCAATATGGTGATATACTATGGGTTCTTAGCCCTTAGGTGATACCTCTTAAGCCCCCTTGTAGTCAATGCTATGACCAAGAGCTACAAGTGCTCAAAATATTAGGAAATCTATGAAACTTTGCGGTGTGCCAATATGGTGATATGTCGAGGGCATAAGACTTAGGTGCTAACCCTTAGCACCACATGGTTGGAGCTTTGACTAGGTGTTGTTCTATGTCGACATATCAGAAAATAAATGGATCTGCACTTTTTGTCTAATATGTCTATGTGAAAATATGCTGAGGGATTGTAGCCCTCGTATGGCTGAAAAATGTAAAAAGGGTCTTTTTAATATTTATTTTGATTTGGGCTAACTTCTTGACTCAGGTCCAAGATTCCTTGAAGCATTAGCGTTGGGTTTAGACATGTATTTATATTGGGTCTCATGTACCCATATTGGTATCTCCCTAACTTTGACATCAATGGAAACACATTATTCAACAATAACCCCTTTGTCATTGATGAAAACCCTAAGACAAATTTGGAAAAATGTTGAGGAGCTCCCCTTATCTGCAAACTCTCCCTATCAAGAACTTCTCCTTTTGATTGCAACTTCTTCATTTGTATGCAAATTTTTTCCCTTTGAAATCAAATGAAAAGGGTTTCTCCCCCATGAATTGATGCTTCTATTTTTTTTCAATCATCTCCCTTCTCGTAAATCATGAGCAAGAGACTCCCACTAAATATATGTTGTCTTTTACTAATGATATGGGAGAGGTATCACTCTCAGCTTCTACCTTAGATATTCGAATGTCTTTTTGGGAAGGGGATTCATAAAGATATCTATAGTCTGCTATTTATAATTGACATTATAATTGACTACCTATTCTCTTAGGAAATTATATTTGATAGAAATTTTTTTTGTCTTTGATGCATAATAGGGTTTGAGTTTGAGATATTGGTTGCACTAGTATTATTAGAGATAATTGATATTGGTTGATCATGTTCTATTATGATGTCCTTTATAATCTACTTCATCTAGGGAACCTAAGTGCAACATGTTGCTAGTGAAAGTACTTAGATTCAACTTTGGATAGAGAGATTTAGGTTTGTTTCTTGCTCAACCATGATATAGACAATTTCCTAGAAAGAATGCTCCTCCACTAGTGATTTTATTATCATCAACACTTCCAACCCAATCTACATTTGTATATGCTACTAAGATAAAGTACTTTATTTTTTAGAACCATGAGCTAAATTCCATAGTCCCATTTAAGTATATAAAAATCCTCTTCACTTCTTACACATAAGTCTACTTTTGTGTAGATTGGAACCTTGAAACAAACCTTACTGCTTACATTATATCAGGTCTTGATGCTATCAAATATGATAAGTTGCGAGTTGTTTAGTTGTATAAAGTTTGATTCCATCTAGACATTAATGGAATTTCCTAATTTTCATCCTATAACAATGGGAGTGTTTTTGGCAGACAAATCATTGTTATGGACAAGAGCGATCTCCCTAGGTTCAAAAATCAAATGCTAGAACAAAACAATCAAATATATAGAAACATTCCCTATATTACCATCAAATAATAGATGTAAGATTGGATGAATGGTTCATAGCTTTTTTGAAATTATTGTCATCGTCATTGTTTAATGTAGCTTTCGATCTCATTCCCAATGCTCCAAGAAAAGATCTGCAAAGACACAAACATACAAGTTATCAAAGAATGTGATACATAAATGTTTTAACATAATAAATACAATTTATCAAGGAATCTCATAACAATCATCATAACAATGAATGTGGGAAAGAAATATGAATTTATATTAATATCAAGAAAAAGAGAGAGTTACAACCAAGCCTTGATGTTGAAAGCTTCCTCCTAATAGTCCTCAATCCCAACCTTGCATTCAAAAGCCTTCAGTGAATACTTCAGCAGAGTGGAAGTATAGTTTCAAGAGTAAAAAGCCCATCCCCTTTCTCTTTGAATGTACTTCTTTTATAGGCCAAGGATGGAAGTTTGAGATCCATTAAGGCAGGAGCTAGATCCACAATGAATGGGATAGGATCCACTCTCATTAGGCATGAAATCCATCATGGTAGGATTTCAAGCTTATTATCTTTAGCGCTTGGAAAGATACCTTCATGAAATGGAAACTTCATAACCTTTTTTATTTTTTACCCATGTAAGAATATTGTCACACTTTCAATGAAGGAAAATAGTGACGACAACGCTACTTGTTTACTTGTAAGGTGAAACATCGCAGGTTGTAATAATGGCACCTGGGTTGATCTTCGAAAATAGGGTTTTTTAGGTATGTAATCTAGATTTATTATACTTCATGGAGAGGTATTTCTTGAATCTTTCTCAGAGATTGATGAAAACAATTCTTCAGATGGAAAATAATATGAATTTGGCATCATTTGCATGGATGTGAAAAATTGATGTGTAACAGATTGTCCCCTAAAGCACAAAGAAAAAGGTGTACAATGATTGAAGTGCTTTATCATGTGAAGGTTAGAATCAAGGAACATCTTCTTCCAAACCTGCAAGTCAACAATAAAGAGATTACAATACAATATCATCATATGATCATCTCTGAGGTAGGAATTCCTATACTCAAATACAAATAACTCTAAGCATAAGTATGGAAATGTACAAAGATTCATGTCAACCATATGAAGTCATGGCCACTAGACATACACCATGGATCCATGCTCAAAAAGGCTAATATGAACATAGCCACCATAAATACATTATGGATCTATGTCATAGCCATGAATACTAAAAAATCCATGCAACCTATATGAATTAAACAAAATCCAGGGTCTTCATATCTATCTATCCATAATATGAATCTAACCATGTGAATAAATGTCTTGAAGTCACACATGGTAGAAACCATCTACTCACTGGTTAATAATGAAAATTGTTAACAGATGCGAGAGAAACCACCAATAATGAAAATGACCCTCAAGGTACTCTAGTACAATCTATGGGGTGTGAATAAATGATCTGAATTTGAACACCCATAGAATCATTCGATCGTGGGTCAATGATGTAAAATCATCGTTGAAAGCAAGGAAACCTACCTTTGAGGCATGCAAGATCCAAGGTACTAAAAATGGTTTCTAGATCAACTTCCTCGATGATGTGCTGGAGTCGACATGAACTAATATATTGTAGGAGGGCCTATGACATGATATGTATTAATATTTGAAGAACAAAGCATTAGTAATTCAGGACAGACCCAAGGATGGTTGACATGATAGAAGGATTTAAAGACTACAAAATAGTTTAACTGAGGTTGAATTTCTCTTGAACATATTAATGACACTATAATGACCTGGAAACATTTGACTCAAGACAGGATCAGAGACCAATATGAAGACTTTCATTGAGCTGTGACCAACATAAAGACATTTCCCAACCCTAACGTGAAAAGTGATTGAGTTTCATGTTCAAGAGTGACTTAATACCTTTTCAAATACAAAATTTATACCTCTTTCCCAGTTTCACCCACCATTTTTAGAAGGTGCCTACTTATTTTTACACAAGATTGAGGAGGATAACATATGCTTGAAATATAAGCTCATCCTTTAGATGAGTCCTTCGGAGTATTTTTAATGAAACCTAGTCAGGAGTGGTTTGGTCTCATCATAATGGATGAGTCCTACAATGTTTATGTTTTACGAGTCCAATGAAGGGATAAATTTGAATTCTTTTTCACGTTTAGAGAGTTCGAAAAAAAGAAGAAAAGGAAACTCCATAATGTTATTTTTAGTAAATTTAGTTTCCCGATGCCCAGAAAAGGGTAAAACAATACAAGGGATAACTCTTTAGTCATCATTGACAAAATTGTTCCTTTTTCGTAATTAGTATACTCAGTCTGGAAAAGGGTTAAACTTATACTGGGTAGACATTCTTTCAAATACTTTTAAAGTGTGAAAGAAACAAGTTCACTCAGCTATATTTTCATGTTTAGAGAGTCTGAAAAGGGCTTAAAGAGAACTCTAGGGGGGTTCCTTTTTCATACAGTTTTAATGAGATCGAAAAAGCGATAAAAATATACTTACGCTGAATTATCATATTTAAAAATTTTAACCTGTTATCTGCACATCCAGGTACAAAATCCTCATACTTTCCAAAAAAATTGTATAAAAAAGCATTAATTATTTACAATTAGGAAAAAAATGGAAAAACTATTAATAAAAAATGAATTTTACCCCTATAAAAGGATGAAAAGTGAATTCATCTTTACCATTTGAGTTTTTACCAATTGAAAAGCCAAAAAACCCATTTTTACCCTTGATATTTAGGAGTTAATTCTGAGAAAACTGATGCATGATTTCATATGTCATTTCTTCCAGGTAAGATTCCTCTCCATCATCTTTATTTCTACGGTCTTATTTTGCTTTTTTAGGGGTGAAATTTTGAGTTTTTAGCTTCTTAAAGGTAGGATATTTCACACTCGTTCCATCACAGGCATGCCTTTTATCATATGTGGCGATCCTAGATCACCGCAGATCTGAAAGGCATTGTTGTGATGTCACTGCTCTATTTCTAAAAATAGTTGTGACTGGCACAAAAGGCTTGAATTTTTTTAAGTTTGTGATAAAAATAACCCCAAATTTTTGCATGCTTGTAATCTAACCTGTTTCCTCCTTGCTATTAAACAGATTTTTTTGACTGCCAAAATGTTGGAATGGAGAGAAAGAGAGCATGAAGGTCAAGAACTTATTACAGAAAATGATGCCAACACCATGTTGTCACTTCAACAATGCAAGATAGAAAAATATTTCATGATCCAATGAATGAGAGCTCAACCAGAATTTAGAGTATTTGGTACACACATGGAATGATGACCAAAATTTTTAGATTGGATCCCATACTCTCACCATCGAGGTGGAAGATATTTATTTCTTGATTGGGATGTCACAAAGAGGAGTCAGGGTTTCACTATCTGGTCATAGAGGCAGTGGTGAATCCACTGACTACTATGTCATTGAATATGATGTCCGAGGATTGTGAAAGACCAAAAATGGTGTTATCACTTTGTGATTTTCCTGTATGTGGAATAAAATCATTGGCATAACCTTAAACCAATCTTACAAATTGGAATCTAGCCCTTCCAACCTGAAGAGGGCTCTCTCTACAATTCAGGTGTCCAATGTCACTTCAACAAATGGTTGTGTGCTCAAATTAGTGTCTAGATCAGATTTATAATGGGGCTTTAAAGTGTGGTAAGGCAAAGAAACAAAACCATTGGGCATGGAGTCAAAAGAGTTTTATCATCCATCAAGAGCCTTCCAATAAGTTGGTGCATCGATAAAGGAATTACAAAATCAAGGTAGGTGGTATTTCCTTAGACAAATTGATCATTGAGTATGGCGGTAAAATAAAGAAGAAAACCTATCAAAGCAAAGAACTAGATGTGAATTATGCATTGAATTTAGAGGAAAATTGGAGAAATTGTGAGAGTGTAATGAAATAAAAGCATCATAGATGAATCTTAACTCATTTTCTTTCATTCAAACACTAAAGATACACATCATATGGAAATTTGAAAAAAAACAATCACTTAAAGAACACAGACTGGAAAATGCCAACACAAGAATCTCTAGTTTCAATTGAAAAGACGTTTTCTAATCTTGGTCACTTTGATTAAACACAAATAGAATTTACATACAAAATAGTCTTTCCTTTCTCAAATTCTGAACCCTTTTTTCTTACAAATGATAGAATATATATATTAATACCATTTACAAATGGTTTCTAAATTCTATCAATTAAGTATATCTATAATTCTAAAAATAAACTAAATTTGGAACATGTAGCGAAATCCCTTGAATCCTGGAGTTGGTGGTGTCTAATCCATTTGAAGATTTAAAATGACATCCTGAGTCAATGCCTCAAGATTAGGGTACTCAAAATTATCTACTTGGAAATGCTCAGTGCAATCTCTATCCAATGTTGAAATTAATCCCTTGAAATACTCAACTGGTCCTTAATTTCCTAACTTTCACAGACTTGAATTTGGAGTGAACCTTCTATTTGTTGATTTTGTGCCTGGCAATATTCAAAAAATATATTCTCTGATGATGTCCTACCACCTCGAAATATGATTTGTTCACTAGTTTCCAAGTGTCCACTTCTAATGGAAAAAGGACCAACACGTTGAAGGTTTCTCCCTCAAGCCCCAAATTTGAGATTCAATTAGACAGAGTGGATGCCTCCTTGTTAGTCATTAGGAAATTTACAATGTAAATTCCTAGTTCTTTTACCTGTGTAAGAGATTTCCAATAGATATCATTTACCTTGGGCACATATAAAATTTGGTCTTACCATTTACTTGGTAAAGTAGCACTTTCATCAAATTGGCTCAATAGAATTTATATCAAGGTAATATACATCAAACTCGATTACCAAATGTTTCACCTTAATGGTTATTCCCTCTCCAATTTCCTAGTAGATAAGATTACTCTCTTAAGGCCAATTACTATAATTTTGAAAAGAGCCCTCAACACTGGTTGAACAAGTCATGTAGACCTTCGAAATGCACTTGGGCCTCTAATCCAAGAATCATATGCTTTGAATTACATGGAAAAACTCTCAAAATTTGTTGGTTTCATCAATCACCATATATTTCCCAAGGTTCATATAGTAAATCTCCATTGAAACTCTTCAAAGTGAATCGTAGTACTAGAATTTGTTGCTTAGCCATGTGCTATGAGAATATGTATTATTGTGTGTTTGTATACAACAACAAGAATTGACACAAAAAACATAAGAATGACAAAGAGTGGAGAATTTTTTTCTCTTAATAAAGTACTCATTCGAAATTTCAACCCTTTCTAACACCATAGCCATTTACAGGGAATTAGGCACCACATTCCGCATCTAAAGCAACCCTGGTATGAACACCCCAAGCCAAATTTAGAACATCTAAGTAATTTGATTTATGTACTAATCTACGCCATGTATGAATTAGGTCTTCCCATGATCTCGATTGCTATTACCACAAATTCTTACTATAAAGCTCCAAAACTCCACGAATTCTCTTTGATTTCAATTATTTTTCATAGATATTCTCCTTAAGGTTCGACTATGGTATAAAATTTACATGCTTATACTCTGTTTTTGCATATTCTTTGCAAATATTATCCAGAGTGCACCCAACTTGAATATTTGTTATAGGAAACTATCACACCAAGAATTAGTTGCATCGTATGCTTGACATTAATGTTGCACCATCTATGTATTCTCCTTAGTGTTTCCTAGAATTTGGATGGTATCTTGTAAACATGGCTTTGAATCAAAACCTAGTCATAATCCTTGGCATTCCACTAGACAACTTTCCAACTATATTTGTAGCACTTGGGTGCCATAAGGTTTGGACCGCACTGCGTTTTGGTGTTGAGGAGCCATTTTTGAGTTGATAATGTTATCAATTTGTATGACAAAATTTTGCGATGAAGACTACATTTGAACCTGTTTATAACATCCAACAATGTTGGCACTCTATATTGGTATCTCTTAAAGCTATGCAATCAAAGAGAGCTACTTTCCAAAACCATTTGTGTAAACCATCTGGAACTTTGGCTGATATAATAAATTCATGGTCCTTAGGCATAGTGTACTTGGAAATCCATTGGACAACTAGAGTCATAATGTTTTGAACACGCATACTTAGTGATTTTTCCCTCTAGGATTTCACACATGCGCAGAGGAGTTTGAACATTTGATTTGGCATCTTTTTAACATTTGGATGATATTTGTCATACGACATGCATGCGATGAGAGGATTTTTTTATCCTTATATACACTACTATTCATATGTCTTCTTGACGTGTTCTACACAAAACAAGCTCCTCGTGGGATCCTCCCTTAGATTGGTGCTAGCCTTGGGCACTGGGCTCGAAACTTGTCGACTTAGGTAGATAGGTGGAGATTGGGCCTTGGGATCACCATTCTTTCCAAAACCCTGCAATGAACCAGAGACCACCAAATAGACCATAAACCATTTTTTTCTTTTATTTTCCTAAAAGAACTTGAAAATATTGACCTTTGAAAAAAATTCACTTAGTGTTAATATCATATCGACACTTTTTAAATAACATGGCGCCAATCAACTGGTTTCAAGTGCTATGAAATGAGAAAAGTTGCAAGCACTTTTTATCGTAATAACAAGCATTGTCAAATTAAAAGATAATGCTTATATGTCCTAACATCTGGCTCCAACTGGGATGTTGTCCTCCCTATGAGGCAACAAAGAACCCGTAGATCGAGTACTTGATCCATTGAGCAGTTGATGAGCCTCGGTATTGCAACAAGAATGTTGCAACTCCCAAGGCTATTGACTTTAATTATCAACCCGGGGTTTGTACAAACTTAAGAGGTATCGGCACTATATATGCAACATACAATGTGTCCTTCATTTGCTGTCATGATGTAATGGATTGCATGTACTGAAGTCAAATACTAAACTAATTGCAGAAAATGAAATGTTTGAAATGGAACCTTAACCTATTGTAAGAAATAAAGTACAAGGAAAGAGATTGAAATCAAATGATAAAACACACCATTTTCTAACTAATTGCTAAGGGGATTTGCTTGAAAAGAATGCTAAGTTAACATGTATGCAGTCCTACTGTCCTAAGCATGCAGATTCAAACCATCAAACCTTCTACTGTTGTGCATGTAAATCAATAAAATAAATCTATTTTTCTTTTTGTCTTTTTTCATGTGAGAGTGTGAAAGCTAATCTCTTTTGGTGATGTGGCAGGTGGCTTGGAGATGATGGTGAATGATTAGAAGGCTTGGGAGACAAATAGGGACCCTTTGCTAGCTTCCTAGAGGATTTTTCCTCAATAAAGCCTCAAAACAGGATTTCCTATAGGATGCTATAGGATTTCCTACAGGATACCGCTAAGAGCAAAAGGATGGGTATTGAAGGTAATGGTAAGCTTAGGGAAGGTGGTTGGTGGATGGAATGAGGCAAGGGAGTGCCTAGGACCACTTTAGAACTCAAAACCCAAGTTGGGAGATAGTTGGATTTGCTCAAAATGCTTGGAGAAGTTTCCTTGTGAAATGAGGAAATTGGTGAGGGTTTAGTGAAAGAAAGTGAGGACCATGGTTGGATGAAGTTGGGATGAGGTTGTTGACTATGAAATCTCTCTGTACTCTTGAAACACCTGCACTGCATCAAACATTGATATTTACCCAAAAATCATGCAAACACGAAGAATTTCAATTATCTAAAGGAAATGTGATTTCATGAGCTAATTGTCTACTTCATGCATGAGGAAAACTTTGTAGAATGATATAAAACATTGATGAGATTAATGTAAGACTGAAGATAGAAGAAATAGAAATCAAATCCTACTCTTGAAAACTAGAAAAATGTTGACCTAAGTGTGGAGCAAGAGGGTTAAAATGGTCTTGATGGCATGGAGTTCAAGTAGAGGCCTAATCCCAGCTTCAATGATGATTTTTCTCAATTCGGGCCCAAAACAGGATTTCCTACAGGATGTTACAGGTTTACTATACGAACTTATAATTCATCGAATGACCAAGAAAATAAAATCCAAATTGGATGGGACAAAATTTTTTATTAACTAGGATGCCTTAGGTCCCCATTCCAAGTGCAATCGCTTAAAAAGACCTCTGTTAACCCATAAAATCTAGAAATTCGAGAATTAGTAAGCTAGTAAATCTAAAAAAATCCTGACCTAATCAAGTGCAAATGAAGTGGGGTAATTTGTTTTATGAACTAGAATGTTTTTTTGATCTAATGGAAGTGGAATCAACTCGATTGAAGCTCGTTAGCATGCTCTAAAAAATAGCAGAAATTTATTGTTCTTTCTTAAAAAGGAGGTCCAACAATCTAGATTTGGGAATATGAAGACTAATCCAAGCAACTCAATGATTAATATGAACTTACAAAGCTTTTCCAAGGATGAAATAATGCTTGTGATCCTGCAAAAGAGCTTACATGAACCATTTAACTCAATCCTACAACGAGAAATCATTAATACTAAATGCAGAAATAGAAAGAAATAAAAACAAGAGATACATGTGAATAAGCAGTGAAAAGAAGAAAAGAAAATGATACAAAAGGGATATGAGGCTCCTAGGATGGCCAAGCCCAAGGAAACTCAGAGACCTATGGAGGAAAACAAGATTTAGAAGCTGAACATGATACCCATCTTCATTATTTTCATCAATAGAATTACATCCCAGCAAGAAAATACAATGGAGCTGCAAGAATACAAGCTCTCTCCACACTAACACTAATGAAAATCTCTCGCTAGAGGAAAATTCGACTTGGTACTTATACAAAATGATTAGGAATCATTCCCATGAATGGAGGAAGCTTTCCCCACCAAAATCCCTTGATTAGTGGATCTGGTCCCTAATACTAGGAATCTACATTAAATGGCAGGGAACACATTCCTAGATTTTCTCAATTATTGGAGTTCCACAATCTGTGCCATAATTCCATAATATCTTGTTGATTTATTATTTATTATTGATCCTCCTGTAGTAGGGAACAAGTCCCTAAATTATCTTCTCCAAATCTTGATAATCTGCCCAATATTCTCATAATATTCCACAAAAATAAATAATATTAGGCACAAATATCCAATTATTCATAAACCTTCCTAATGAATATATTAAAGTTAAAAATAGATTATCTAATGTAGAAAGAGAGGTTTAATGTGCTGAAGGATGGTCATAGGCCTTAAATTATTGTTTAATTTAGAGGTATGAGCCTTAATTTATGTCTAATTTAGAGGCCCATCATACCCCCCTGCTGAAAGTGTTGCTCATCCTCTAAGCAACTTAGTGATCTCATTGTGCCTCATCCATGGCCCTAGTGGCCTCTCTCTTGTGCATTAAGAATATTGGTTGTAAGTTCTGCAAGGACAAGCCCAAAAACATATTTGTGCAAAGAAAAATCACTGTTTCTTGAGACCATTAGCTTGCTTTCTTGCCCTTATTCAAGATGAGTTCTTGAATATTTTTTAGTTTAGCAAGGTCTTCCATATCCTTATCAACCTTCTGCTACCTTGTTCCACCATTTGGACACCTCTAAAACCTTCAAACTGCCTTTAGATGAGAACTAGGACATCCTGTAGTAATTCCTGTCAAAACTACAAGAAACCATAATAAAACTACAGGAAACCCTTTTTGAGCATAAATGATATTCTGAGCCTAGGACATGCCCTCAACTTGACTCCCATGCCTTTTTCCCATTTTTAGGCCTTGGACAAAAGCTAGAAAGAGATTGGAGACCTCTTGGAAAACATCTTTTCATCACTGCAGTTTGAGTTTTGTTTTGATGGTGAATGCCTCATTTCCTTTTGTTGCCTTCTTCTTCTCTCTTGTGGCCTAGATGATTGCCTAATGGCCTTGGAGTTCTCTGTTTTGATTAGGTCTCTCTTAAGCTCTACCATCTTGGGGTTTAGCATAATTTGTTCATTTCTTCCTTCTTGTAGCAACATTCTGCCTTCCTGTAGTAGTCATTCCTCCTCTTTCAGGGTCTTCTAACTGTATGGGAGTGATGAGAAATGATGAAGAGGGATTGGATGATGATGCTAGGGCTCAAAGGGAGTAGTGTAGGTTTGTGAAAATGGAGAGGATGCTCTATTTGTTTTTTTTTTTCAAGAATGAAATGGGATGGATGAATGATGAATAGATAGTGAATATGAAGTGGATGGAGGGCTTGGAGTGTTGTGGTGACTTTGGCCTTTGCAAAAATTTCTTCTTTTAACTGTTGTCCTCATTCCTTGAAATCATCACCCTTCATAATTTGACTTTTCAACATTGCATGAGTGAAGGAGTGAGCTGCAACTAACTAGTTGAAGGTAGTTGAGACTGCTGACCCATCCTTAGCTTATCAAACCTCATCTCTCATGCATTGATAACAAATTTCTAACTATAATATGCTCAAGGGAAAAGGTCAAGGATATTCCATACCCGTACCTACCTGATGGCCTTCCTATAGATGTTGTTTGTTGGAGAGTGAAATCCTTGCTTGTATTTGCTACATATGTTTTTCTCTTTTTTTTCTCTAATGTCGTTCCTTGATGTGCAGGTACTAGATGGTGATGTTGATGAATCCTCACTGTGTTAGTGGGTTCCCTCTTGTTAAATCCCTCTGTCATGTTTCTCTGATGGATGTGGAGGGTTGTATATGTCTCCTTATCACTGTCTGATGAAGCCAACCTCTGGTTTTTCACTTTAAAAATTCTCACTACCCCTGTAGGTGTTGTTCTGTATCCTATAGGATCCTGTAGGTTTTCAGGGAATCCTGTAAGTTTTCAGGATAGTCTTTTGTAGCCGACTTTATTTGTCCATATCTCCCAAACGGTAGAATGGATTGACCTGAAACTTTCTGAGCATGTTGCCATCATCATTATGCACCTCCCCATAAACAAATTTTGGTCAATGGATGCACTGATCTCAAGAAAAACTAAAAATAGCTAAAGGTGATGGAGGCCGATTTATTGGAAACCGTGCACTGTAATTTGTTGAAATTGCTTAGGAATGTTACCATCATCCATATGCATCTCCCCATGAAACAGATTTTTAAATGGATGCATAGATAGCAAGAAAATGGAAAAATGGTTGTAGGTGATCGAGGCAAACTTGTCGAAAACTATGCATTAGATTTTTCTGAAATTTCTTGAGCATGTTACCATCATCCATATGCATCTCCCCCTGAAACATCTTGGCAAATGGATGCATGGTTTTCAAGTTATGGCAAAAACAAATTTCTGCTCTATGTATTTTTGTATCCTGTAGTAAAACAGAGCATCCTGTAGTTTTTTAGGACAACAAGAAAACTGAATGGTAGAAGCTTGAGAATGATGGGTGGATGGTGAAAATAGATGAGGGTGATGGATTGGCATGGCCTTGGCCTTGTTGGAGAATTTGAGCAAAGGAGGAGAAAGTCAAAATTTGACTTCTTTTGACTAGGCTTGACCAATTTTTCTTTTGGTACCAACTTGTTTTTGTTGCTTGCAGATGTTGGAGAGTACATGCATTCATCAAAGAGATACATGAAGCAAATAATTTTTTATTTTTTCCTTTTTTTTTCTTCTAGGCCTACTAGCCGCCTCAAGGAGGTTTTCAACTAGTAGGTTTGCCTAGGCACCTCAAAGGAGGTTTTCACCTAGGATCTTTTCTTTTTTCCTATTTTTTTCTTTTTTTCCAACCCATTGACTGTTTCATGGAGGTTTTCAATCAATGAGCCAATCTAAGGTGCCTCCAAGGAGGTTTTCACCTGAGATTTTTATTTTTTCTCTTATTTTTCATTTTTTTTTCTTTCCCTACCCTACTTGAAAAACAAAATCACTTTCAAGTATAAGAATACTTCCAATGGAGCCATGTGCACATCAAGATGACAGACAAAATGTTGTGTAGGCTTGAAATGTATGCTTTGACATGTACCTGGATTTCAGAGACCAAATGATTTGACCTTGAAAGGATCACCCTCATGAGATCAAGGAGATCAATCCACTCATCCCTAATTGTTCTAAGTAAGAGGGTTTTTAGTCTGTCAAATTCTAAATGATGTAATTTTTCCCTCTTAACATTGTGTTATCACTCAGATTTTCCTTGAAGTTGTTAGAAGAAGAAAAGGGGTTCAAGGTAACCACAAACCAACTTTTAAGTATAGAATCTAGCCAATCTATACTTAGAGAGGGCTCTCTCTTTATGATTTAGCTTTGTTTATGGGATATTAGGCTAGTTATGAAAGCTTGGGGGGTTTTGATTTTGTTTGGTGGTGGAATTCAAGAGCAGATGGGTAAAACAAGGTATTTCAGGCCATTGGGCTATGGAGTCAATTGAGGATGGCTTAACTGGATCAGGTTGATTCAACAAAGGAGGGCTTCACAGGGCAAGATAGCTAAAAAAGAGACAAATGATAACTTGAAAGGGTGAAATGGTCTTGAAAGGGAGGAAGGGCAATTAAGAATCATTCAACAAAGTTTCAAGATGAGAGAAAGTGGATGATAATTAACAAAAAGCAATTAAGAATTCTTTGCTAAATGACCACAATGATAAACTAAAAGCAGGGAGCAATTATGAATTCCCTACCTATGATAGCTTGGAAGAAAACATTAAGAATATAAACAATTTTAAACTGGCAAGATTAAACTATTTGGTCATATCTTTATTCTCTATTTCTAAAACATGAAATTGAAAACATGGAATAACCAAGATTAAATTGTTTGGTTACCATGGATTGTGGCATTGGTTACAATTTGCACACAATCTTTATTATACATAAAAGTAAATAGTAGTGGAATTTAGACTTGCACACTTTCATGGTCTTTTCTTTTTGTTGGGGTTCATTTTCTTTTCTTTTGACCTTTTCTTTATTCTTTTTACCCTTTTATTCTTTTTCTAGGGCATACCCTCTTTACATTTTTTAATTTTTTGATTTTTTACAAATATGGAAAACATTTGCAACAAGCAAAGGTATGTACATATTTCAGAGCTAAACCTAGTCAATCATGATATATGACACCTATTGGTATAGGAACCTAACACATTGTACATGAACCTCTCTATTAGATCCTCAAGGCTCTCATTTTCTCTTTGATTCATTCTAAAGATTTCTTCCTTAAGATCATGGTCTTTAAATTTTTCTAGAAATATCTTTTGCATATCATTCCATGATATTATTAAATTAGTCCCTAAACTCATGAACCATTTAAGAGCTTTATCCTTCAATGTTGCCGGAAACAATCTCAGTTTTTTAGTTTTTAATAAGTAACCATAAGATCTACAAACAATTTCAAATTCAAAGACAAAGGTTTCTGAATCCTCTAACCTTAGACCATGAAATTTTGGAAGAAAATATGGAGGGATGTTTTTCATGTGCACACTACCATCAGCATATTGAATGGGAAACCCGAGAGGATCTTCCCCATTGTCATCATCTCCATCCATTTTCTTATACATTCTTTGGCATCTTCTTCTTCTACCTGCAAAAGTGAATGGTGATGTGGCTCTTACTGCACCACGTGATCAAATGGGGGGGTGGGTTGGTGTTGGAGATTTTCTTTTGCCTTTATGATTGAATGAAAACACTATTGCAATGCAATCTTCTATTTTTGAAATGAAATATGCCTAATGCAATATTTTTTTGTTTTTGCAAAAAGTAAAAAGAAATGAATCAACTAGGGAAGAAAACAACGCATACTTTGACACCTCCCCGGCATCGGTGCCAAAAAGAGATGAGCCTCAGTATTGCAACAAGAATGTTGCAACTTCCAAGGCTATTGACTTTCATTATCAACCTGGGCTTCGTACAAACTTAAGAGGTATCAGCACTATATATGCAACATACAATGTGTCCTTCCTTTGTTGTCATGATGTAATGGAGTGCATGTACTAAAGTCAAATCCTAAACTAATTGTAGAAAATGAAATGTTCGAAATGGAACTTGAAACTATTGCAAGAAAGAAAGTACAAGGAAAGAGACTGAAATCAAATGATAAAACACACCATTTTCTAACTAACTGCTAAGAGGCTTTGCTTGAAAAGAATGCTAAGTTAACATGTATGCAATCCTATTGTCCTAAGCATGCTGATTCAAACCATCTATTATCACTGTAAAAAGTTTTTAAAATTTTGGACAACCCGCATGGTTCCAAAGTTTTTGTGTTAGACATGGTCAAGTCATTTTTATGTTTTTGGAGTCTAAGTCATAGGGTTAGAGTCTCATTTCCATCATCAAATAAAGTTCAACAACCTTGTTTTGCCCCTTATGGATCCCATATCATGTTTAAGTTTCATGTGTCTGGTCATTTCAAAAATCTGAACGCGCTATGAAACTGTCTAGGTGTTTTTGTAGTGCAAAGTCCTGAAATTACACTAGATGTGCTACGAAATCGGGGATTCGTAGTTAGGCGTTTTCATAGCGCAAAACCCTGAAATTACACTGGATGCGCTACAAAATTGGGGATTCGTGAACAATCATGTCTAGCTGTCAAATCCACTAGAATCCGTTAAAATTTCATCATCAAGTGTTAGTCCCTGAACCTTACCTCTCACATGCAACCATTCATATCCATCATTAGATTCGTTAGGGGTCATTTGTCCACAGACATTTCAAATTTCAAAAAAGGAAAGGGTTAATTGATCCTGGTCATATCAGTGTTGATCTTGGTCATATTCATGCAAGAGACACTTGTTGTTGTTCTTAAGTTCGAAGTAAACAAGCCTAGGGTGAGCAGAGACCAGAATTCTTCCGCAGGCTTCAAGCAAGGCATCTCTTCATCAAATTCAAGAGAGGTAGTTCCTAAATTAAGCAAGGTAGTTTCTTCTAGGTCTTCTATCTATAGGGATTTAAAAGGAGAAATGTCGAAAGAAAGAAAGAGTCACAGGTCAGGTTGATGTTTGATAATTGAACTTGAAGGCTTAGATGCTCACACAAAGGATAAAATAGTTGAAGAAGCCTTAAAAAAAGTAGGTTTCTAGAGGTTCTGTGAGACACTACAGGGAGGACATAACCAAGTGACCAAGGAATTTGCTCTAAATTTCACAGGTTTACATACAAAGATTGGAGTGTTACAATTGCCAATTTCTCTTGAATTTATATCTTTAGTCATAGAAATTCCTAGAGGTCAAGAAAAGTGGTTTAAGAATTTCAAGTTTGAAATGGCACCTTGCAAGATATTCTTGAAGCCAGAGTTTGTAGACACAGATTTAACTAAAGCAGTGCCAAGGGGTTATGTCAAAGATTCATATGTCAACCTACTCTCTTGCATACAAAGGTACTTCACCTGTGAGGGAAGATACCACAAGGTGTATTCTTATCATTTCAAACTCCTATTGCATTTCACCAGGATAATATCTCTAGATCTACCTTTCTTTCTGTTTCGAAGTTTAGGCAAGATGTGTAATAAAATACAGTTGAAGAAAGAGGCATGTGAAACATCATTGTTCCATCATGGCTTAGTTAAATTAATTGTCTTGCATGAACTTCAGAAGGTAGATAGAGAATGGTTTTCATTTCTCTTTATGTCTGGTTTTAGAGCTGAAATAGGACTTAGCCCTAGGGCTAAGGAAATATCATCACCAGTGACTAGTCACCATGCAGAAAAAAGGTCAAGTAGGTTTGTTAAACTGAAGGCCAGAAAGCAAGTTAAGGAGTCAGTGACTGGAACACCATTGGTTGTTCAAGATACTCCGTAGCATTCACAGAAGAGCAAAGTTAAAATTAAGGAAGCAACACATGAGTAGTCCATTGGTGAAACAGTCCATAGAAGGGTAACTAGAAGTCAAATAGCCAAAGAAAAGGGTAAAACAGTGGTCACTGATGAAAGCCCAGTCTCAAAGGGAAATTTGAATGATCTTCTTCAGGCTATTGACATTGAAGACTCCCCTCTGGTCCAAGCAGAGTTTAGTGAATTGGGTGAGGGCAAGTCCAGAAAGATGAAATCCTCTAAAAAGCTACAATTTGATGATCAAGTTTCGGAATTTGTTTTTAAGCCCAGAATTCCTGTGACTAGGCAGTCCAAAAGGTTACAGGAGGCAGAACCAGAGGTAAGTGAGATAGGGGAGATATTAGGATTCCGTGACGAGCTCGTAGTTCCAGTAATGCAACCATTACTCATGCACGAAGATGATAGAAACAGAGCAATCAGTACTCAAGAAGAAGGAAATAACTATGAGGAAGTCAAGAAGAAATTGAAGCTTGCCAATATTGAGATTGCCACATTTAAGAAAAGGGCAAGGAAACATGCAGTTGAGAAAGCCAATTTCAAAAGAATGAAGGCCATGTGGGAAGATGGAAAAGCTTCAAAACCTGAAGTAGTTAGCAGAGATGCTCAATACTTCACCCAGACTGTCCCTACAATCAAGGAAGCAAGGTATATCAGATGGATCAATGACAGACTAAGAACTAATATCAGGGTGATGAAAGGCAAATTGAAGACCTTGAAATTCAACTGAGCAAGTCTAGAGGTCAGCCTCAGCACAAGTGAACAAGAAAGTAAGTGATGAAATCCTAACAACAATTTTGGTTGAAACAAAGACATTACTAAGAACTAATATCAGGGTGATGAAAGGCAAATTGAAGACCTTGAAATTCAGGTGAGCAAGTCTAGAGGTCAGCCTCAACACAAATGAACAAGAAAGTAAGTGATGAAATCCTAACAACAATTTTGGTTGAAACAAAGACATTACTTTTTGAAGAGTTTTCAAGGACCGTGGGTGATGTTAGGTATATGTGGCATATGTACATAATGAAACAGATGTGAAGAATCCTTAGAAGGAAAGTTTTTGGAAAAAATTGTGTAAATTGATTCACACAGTAGTTTCGTAGCGCGCTACGAAACTGCTGTAGGTGACATACACAATAGTTTCGTAGTGTGCTACGAAACTACTGTAGGTGCAGTTTTGTTTTTTTTTTTATCAATCTTCAAAGGAAAGAAGGGGTTATTTTTGAAGAAGGATGTTGCTGGAGAAATGTGAGGAGATCATTTGAGATGGTTTAAAGCCCAAGTAAAGGAAAAAACTCAAGGAATGAAAGATATATGCAAGAAAAAAGTTTTGCGCTACAAAAACAACAGTTTATTTCATAACACATCCAGCTTGACTTTCTTCATGCAACTTCAGGAAGTTCAATTTTTGCACAAGTGTAAGAGCAGGGTTCTATGGATAATTCAACAATGTTATATGATTAAAAGGGCTAGTTTGGTTAGCAGGAGATTTGAGGAACACAATTGAAGACCAAGGCTACACTGCAGGGGGCATTTTCCTAGTTTTTAGGACTATTGAAGGCCAGTAGGAGGGTTATGGACATCACCAAGGTCGAAATTAAGGAGGAGCAGCTGTCAAGTATCGAATTTAATTCCTAGTTTAAGTTGTTACTATCATAATAAGGAGTTGTACTCCTAATTGTATTAGGACTCTAAGACTGTTAGATAAATGCTACTTGTAATTAATAGTCTGTTTTAGGAATGAATAGGTGTCAAGATAGGAAATTCGAATTCCCCTCATGTTGGATCAAGGAATCCAAGATTGTAATGATAACTCTATAAAGGACAAGAGGTGGAATGCCTCATGGTTGGCAATTTTCAAAAGAAACAAGCATACTGTGTTATTGTAAGAGACTATGTGTTTTTATGTTAATACAAAGATTTTGGCTTCACTACTCAGGATTCAGAGAGAGTTTTAATGTTTGATTTTCTCACGGCTTTCTTTATCTACCTACTTGCAGTGGTATGAACACATGTTACTTAGAATTCATTGATAATGCTCTAACTTCCTTCATGTGTTTATAAACTGTGTTCCTTGCATTATGACTTTGTTTTGCTGATACATTAAGACTTTATATGCCCTGACTTCCATGTTAAGCTAATCTTGTTGTTGTACTGAAACATGCTCAAAATCCATAGCCCAATAGATATTTGTTGATTGGTATTTCAACCATTTATACATTTTCATTTGTTTTTTTCATAGATTTAGCCATCTAATCCTTAAATTGAAAATTTTAACCTAGTGAGAGAGCCCTGTCAGGTTGAGGAGGCTAAGCCTTAGCCAAAAGTTTGGTTTGAAATAGTTACTCAAAGTCTTCCTGATTAGCAGCCTATTAGGGGCTAATTTTGTGATAACACCATCAAACCTTTTACTGTTGTGCATGTAAATGAATAAAATAAATATATTTTTCTTTTTGTCCTTTTTCATGTGAGAGTGTGAAAGTTAATCTCTTTTGGTGATGTGGCAGGTGGCTTGGAGATGATGGTGAATGGTCAGAAAGCTTGGGAGACAAGTAGGGACCCTTTGCTAGCTTCCTAGAGGATTTTTCCTCAATTCTGCCTCAAAACAAAATTTCCTCCAGGATGCTACAGGATTTCCTATAGGATGTCTTGAAAACCTACAGGATACATTCGAGAGCAAAAGGATGGGTGTTGAAGGTGATGGAAAGCTTAGGGAAGGTGTTTGGTGAATGGAATGAGGCAAGGGAGTGCCTAGGACCACTTCAGAACTCAAAACCCAAGTCGGGAGATGGTTGGATTTGATCAAAAATCTTGGAGAAGTTTCCTTGTGAAATGAGGAAATTGGTGAGGGTTTAGTGAAATAAAGTGAGGACCATGGGTGGATGAAGTTGGGATGAGGTTGCTGACTATGAAATCTCTCTGTACTCCTGAAACACCCGCACTGCATCAAACATTGATATTTACCCAAAAATCATGCAAATAAGAAGAATTTCAATTATCTAAAGGAAACATAATTTGATGAGCTAGCTGTCTACTTCATGCATGAGGAAAACTTTGTAGAATGATATAAAACATTGATGAGATCTAATGTAAGATTGAAGATAAAAGAAACGGAAATGAAATCCTACTCTTGAAAACTAGCAAAATGTTGACCTAAGTGTGGAGCAAGAGGGTTAAAATGGTCTTGATGGCATGGAGGTCAAGTAGGGGCCTAATCCCAGCTTCAATAATGATTTTTCTCAATTTGGGCTCAAAACAGGATTTCCTATAGGATGCTACAGGATTTCCTACATGATGTTACATGTTTACTATACGAACTTATAATTTATCGAATGACCAAGAAAATCAAATCCAAATTGGATGGGACAATTTTTTTTATTAACTAGGATGTCTTAGGTCCCCATTCCAAGTGGAATCACTTAAAAAGACCTCTGTTAACACATGCTAGAAAATAGCAAAACATTACTAATCGAAAATCTAGAAATTCAAGAACTAGTGAGCTAATAAATCTAAAAAATTCCTAACCTAATCAAGTGAAAATGCAGTGGGGTAATTTTTGTTATGAACTAGAATGTTTTTTTAATCTAATGCAAGTGGAATCAACCCAATTGAAACTCATTAGCAAGCTCTAAAAAATAGCAGAAATTTATTGTTCTTTGCTAAAAAGGAAGTCCAACAATCTAGATTTGGGAATAAGTAAACTAATCCAAGCAGTTCAATGATTACTATGAACTTCAAAAGCTTTTCCAAGGATGAAATAATGCTTTTGATCCTGCAAAAGAACTTATGTCAACCATTTAACTCAATCCTGCAATAAGAAATCATTAATACTAAATGCAGAAATAGAAAGAAATAAAAACAAGAGATGCATGTGAATAAACAGTGAAAAGAAGGAAAGAAAATGATACAAAAGGGCTATGAGACTCCTAGGATGGCCAAGCGCAAGGAAAATTAGAGCCCTATTGAGGAGAACAAGATTTAGAAGCTGAAAATTACACCAATCTTCATTATTTTCATCAATAGAATTACATCCTTGCAAGAAAATACAATGGAGCTGCAGAAATACAAGCTCTCTCCACACTAACACTAATGAAAATCTCTCCCTAGAGGAAAGTTCGACTTGGTACTTATACAAAATGATTAGGAATCATTCCCCATGAATGGAGGAAGCTTCCCCACCAAAATTCCTTGATTAGTGGATCTGGTCCCCAATACTAGGAATCTACTTTAAATGGCAGGGGACACATTCCTAGATTTTCTCAATCATTGGAGTTCCACAATCCGTGCCATAATTCCATAATATCTTGTTGATTTATTATTTATTATTGATCCTCTTGTAGTAGGGAACAAGTCCCTAAATTATCTCCTCCTCTAAATCTTCATAATTTGCCCAATATTCTCATAATATTCCATGAAAATAAATAATATTAGGCACAAATATCCAATTATTTATAAACCTTCCTATTGAATATATTAAAGTTAAAAATAAATTATCTAATGCAGAAAGAGAGGTTTAATGTGCTGAAGGATGGTCATAGGCATTAAATTATTATTTAATTTAGAGGTATGAGCCTTAATTTATGTCTAATTTAGAGGCCCATCAGTGGCGTCCAAGCTTTGAAAATCAATTCATTCCCCAAATCTTAAACCTGTGACCTGACTTGCAACCAACTTATTCTGCAACTAAACCAAACCCAAACTAAAAATTGAATGCTAAAAATTCACTATTGAAAACCCAAGACAAAAAAATGTTGAAAGGATGCTCAAAAGGTGAGCTTAATCATCACACCCATCTACTAGACTGAACCATAAGGTGCTTGATCAAGTGATACAAAATTTCCAGTGTAACCATGAAATCAAATGGCTACTTACTCAAATTCTGCTCACACTTTCCTTAAGCAGACAAAAAAATTAGAAAATGGCAACTCAAACTCCAGTTGAAACTAAAACCCATGATTTATAGACAACACAAAATCTGCCTTCATTGACGTTTCCAATAGACTAGCCAAAGGATCTTGGAAATCATGAAGAAACACCTCTTATTGATCAACAAAAAGAAAATGATAGTTTGTGTTTTCATATGTTGTTCCTTGTTTCATTTCTTTAAACTCAAAATCATTTTCAAATGAAGAAACAACAATTTGTTCACTCTTATTATCATCCTCATCAGAGATAAAATCTATCTGTTCTCGAATTTTTTCAGATATAACAGATATAAAAAAATTGTTTGAAAGTGACTCTTCACGTGTTTCAATTAGAATGCCATCTAATTTTTCAATAATTTCAGAATTTTTCATTTGAAGAGGTGTATAATCTTGAATATTTTCCACACTTTCCAACAAATCTAAAACAACCCATTCTTCAATGAGTGATTCAGGAGATAATAGAACTACATAAAAAATGGATTTCCTATCATTGTCTTTCTCTTGGTCACCTAATATCTGACAAGACTATTGAACATATTCATCATGCTTAGTAGAAGGAACATGACTTTCATCAAGAAGAAATTGATTAGTTTCATTTATAGCCAAAGGAGAAGTTATTGTTTGTTGGATGGTTTCCTGAGTGTCTTGAAAACTAACCTATAAAATTTCTCCTTGATGTTGAAAAGGGATTTCATAAATAGCCTCTAAAATTTCTTCATCCATAAGCTCTTCATCACCATAATAATCCTCTAGATGTTGAATGATGTTTTCAAAATGATCACAACAATTTTCAATCAGCAGTAAAGATTATCCTTTATATTTGTCATAAAATATTGGATGAAAATCCTTTAAAGAGTATAAAAAAGCAAGAGGAAAATTTTCATACCATGACCTTGCATTTCCCTCCAAAGAGACCATGAAAATTTTCATCTAACAATCCTCATGCAATTCAATCCCTATCTTATGTGTATGTATATGAAATTTGATCAAATGAAAAGCATGATCATTTCCTTCTTGATCTTTAAATTTTGGCAGATATGTTTTCCAATCTATACAAGGAAAATTATTTGGAAAACCAAGAACATGTGAAAGATTCATAGGATTATACCTTTGATATCTACAAACTTCCATTGAATTCATCTTCAGACAATGGAGTCGCTAGTGATACTGTTTAGGATACTTATTCTTTGGACAATGGAGTTGTCATGAATGCTTTGAAATCTAGATCTTGTTGACAATGGATTCACCAGGTGAAAGATAGGCAACCACCTTTGTGTCTAACTACTGCTCACTATCATAAATCAGATTTGAAACATTATCGTTCCTCCAGGAAAATTGACCTGAAGCCTTTGTCTCCCTAGCAACGGTGCCAAGATGTTATCACTCTATAATTTTATTGGTTGTAGAAGAAGATATCTGAGGTAACCTTAAACCAATATTACATATTAGAAGCTAGCCCTTCCAACCCGAGGAGTGTTCTCTCTACAATTTGGCTATCCAATGTCACCTCAACAACCGGTTGTGTGCTCAGGTCAATGGCTAGATGAGACGTATAATGGGGATTTAAAGTGTTGTAAGGAAGATAAAAAAACCATTGGGAAAGGAGTCAAAATAGTTTGACCATCCATTAAGAGGCTTCCAAGATGTTGGTGTACGGACAAAGAAATTACAGAAGCAAGGTAGGTGGAATTTCCTTAGACAAATTGATCATTGAGTATGGTGGTAGAATAAAGAATACAACCCATCAAAGAAAAGAATTAGATGTGAAGTATGCATTGCCTTTAGAGGAATATTTATGAAAGTGTGAGAGTGTGATGAAATCAAAGCATCAAATATGAATCTTGACTCATTTTATTTCATTCAAACACTGAAGATACACATGAAATGGAAAACTGAAAGAAAACAATCACTTAAAGAACACAAACTAGAAAATACCAACACAAGAATCACTGGTTTCAATTGCTAAAGTTATTCTAATCTTGGTCACTTTGATTAAATGAAAAAAAAAATTACATATACAATAGTCTTTCCTTTCTCAAATTTCGAACCCTTTTTCTTACAAATGATAGAATATATATATATATATATAGATATATATATGTATTAATACCATTTACAAACTGTTCTTAAATTCTATCAATTAATTCTATCTATAATTCTAAAAATAAACTAAATTTGGAACACGTAGAAAAATATTTCAAATCCTAAAGCTGGTGTTGTCTAATCCTTTTGAAGATTTCAAATGGCAACCTTAGTCAATGCCTCGAGATTAGGGAACTCAAAATCATCTTCCTAGAAATGATCATTGCAATCTCTATCCAATGCTGAAATTAATCCCCTGAAATACTCAACTGATCCTTAATTTCTTAACTATCACATACTCGAATATGGATTGAACCTTCCAATTGTTGATTTTGTGCCTAGAAATCTGCAAAAAATCTCTTCTCCGATGATGTCCTTCCACCTAGAAATATGATTTGTTCACTAGTTTCCAAGTTTCCACTTCTAATTGACAAAGAACTAACATTGTTGAAGGTTTCTCCTCCAGGCCCCAAATTTGAGATTCAATTAGACAAAGTGGATGCCTCCTTGTCATTCATCAGGCAATTTACAACAGACATTCCAATTTATTTTACCTGTGTAAGAGATTTCCAATATATATCCTTTACCTTGGGCACATATAAAATTTGGGCTTACTATTTACTTGATAAAGTAGCACTTTCACCAAACTCGATCAATAGAATTTATATCAAGGTAATATACATCAAACTCGATTGCCAAATGTTTCACCTTAGTGAGTATTCCCTCTCCAATTTCCCAGTAGATAAGATTACTCCCTTGAGGCTAGTCACCATAATTTTCAAAAGAACGCTTAGCAAACACTGCTTGAACAAGTCTTGCAGGACATGTATTGTTTCACAAATATATTAAAAAAAATCCATCTGCAGACCTTCGAAATTCACTTGGACCTCTAATCCAACAATATTCCGCTTTGACTTCCATGGAAAGATTCTAAAATTTTGTTGCTTGCATCAATCACCATATATTTCCCAAGGTTCATATAATAAATCTCCATTGAAACTCTATAGAGTGAATCGTAGTACTAGAAGTTGCTACTTAGCCATGCACTTTAAAGATAAGCATTGTTGTGTTTTTTTATACAACAACAAGAATTGACATAGAAAACATGAGCATGCCAAAGAGTGGAGCTATTTTCACTCTTAATAAAGTACTCATTCAAAAGTGCAACCCTTTCTAAGACCATAGCCATTTTTAGGTAATCGGGCACCACCTTTTTCATCTAAAATAAACTTGGTATCAAGGAATTGGATAATGGTGGAGTCATTGGCCTGCCTACATGGGATGGCTTCAATCCACTTGGTGAAATAGTCGGTGGCTGTTAGAATCCACTTGTGCTGGCCAGAAAAGGATGGATGGATTTCTCCAATGAAGTCAAGACCCCATTGTTGAAAAGGCTTCTCGGTTGAAATGGGCTTAAGGGGCAAGGGCAACAGCTTTCTCTTGCCTTCAAATATTTGGCATTTGTGGCATGAAATAGCAAACTTTCTCACATCAGCAAACAAAGAGGGCCAATAGAAACCAGCCCTTAGAATCTTATCAGCAGTGGACTTCCAATATAGGTGTCCTCCACAGTCCCCTGCATGGAATTCTTTCATAACATTGTCAGTTTCATTCATAGTTAAACAATTAAGCAATATGCCTTCATGATTTTTCCAAAACAGGGCACCATCTAAGACACAAAACTTTGATGCTTTCATCTTTAAAAATCTCTTTTTGGTTCTGGACAACCCTGGGGGAGCAAACAGGTTTAACAATATAAAACAAATATTAGCATACCATGGGGATTGTAAGAAAGTTTCACTGATTTGTGGAGTCGTCAGCTCCTATTCATTGTCCAGTTCATTAATGTCTAAGGCTTGAAAATTTGTTTCGGACATCAGTTTGGCTAAACCTTGTCCCTTTATGAGCTTGGTGGGTTTTATCTCAATATCATACTCAAGGATATTGGCAATCCATTTGCCTCTTTTGCCTTCTATGCCTTCTTGAGTTAATATGTCTTTTACAACAGCATTTGGCACATAAGCAATCACATGTGAATATAAAATGTAAACTCGGAAATCTTTAATTGCTTTAACAAGAGCATAAGCCTGTTTTTCCATGATTTGGTACTTTAATGGGGCATCTCTAAGGGCTCTGCTGAAGAAAGCAATGGGATTTTCATTTCCTTGATCATCCTTTTGCAAAAGGACAGCAGCTATGGAATGTTCAGATGCAAATGAAAAAATGATGGAATCTTTATCAAATTGAGGACTTGTGAGGACTGGGGCTTGGGTTAAGGCAGATTTTATGCCCTAAAAGGCTTGCTTGACCTCTAAAGTCCATTTTACCTTGGAATCCTTCTTTAGCATGTTATTTAGCATTCTTGTCAGCTCGGCCAAGTTTGGGATAAATCTCCTTAGGAAATTGATCTTTCCTAGGAATGCTTGCAACTCTTTGATGTTTCTTGGATAGGGGATTTGGAGAATGGCTTGGATCCTTTCCAGATCAATCCTAATACCATCTTTTGAAATGATATGGCCCAGCAATTTGCCTTCTTCTAGGCTGAAGAGAGACTTCTTAGGATTTAAGGAAATGCCATATTTCCTACAGGTTAGGAATACTTGCCTTAAGTGTTTAAGGTGCTCTTGATCAGATTTTGAGAAAGGGGTTAAGTCATCAAGGTAAACCACTAGGAAATCATGGATTTCCTTGGCAAATGCAATGTCCATGGCCCTTTGAAAGGTAGCACCTGCATTCTTTAGCCCAAAAGGCATTTTCACATATTTAAATGTTCCCCACGGTGTTGTAAAGGCTGTCTTGTCTTGGTCATCGGGGTGAACAATTATTTGATTAAAACCTGAAAAGCCATCTAGCAAAGAGATTCTAGATGACCCCACTACTCTTTGTAGAATGTGGTCCATTTTTGGCAGTGGGTAGTGATCTTTAAGGGAGACTTGGTTCAGATTTCTTAAGTCCACACATAGTCTAATCTCCCCTGTTTTCTTCCTTGTGGGAACAAGATTGGATACCCATTCTGAAAATCTAATGGGTGCTATGATACCAGCCTCAAACATTCTTTTCACTTCTTTCTCAATCAAAGGGAGAAGCACAGGATTGATTCTCCTTAGTTTCTGTTTGAAGGGCTTTTGATTTGGTTTTAAAGGGATGGTATGTTGAATGACTGAAGTGTCATAGGACTTGAGGTCCTCATAACTCCAAGCGAAAACATCTTGGAACTCTTTGAATAAATCAATATATTTTGGTTTTTGATTAGGAGGCAAAGACTTGGACAGTTTAATCATTTTGGGCTTCTCTGCTGTCCCAATATTACAATCTTCCACAGCAGCGTTTAAGGGCTGCATCTTTGGCTTTCTAGGGACATCGTTTGCATTAAAGATGTCTTCTAATGGAGTGAGGCCAGCAGGCAGAAAATTGTCTTTCAAATCAATGATTTCGGCCTCTGTTTCAGCTATCTATTCTAAATGCATTTGCTTCAGCTCTTGCATGTTTTTCTCATAAAAAATGGTTGGGTGCAGCATTTGATTTGCTGCTTCAGCTGTTATAGTTTGTTGATTTTCGTTCATTTGCTGTTGTGGGTCATCCATGGCATCTTCATCAATGTTCAAGCTTGAAAACTCTTGCTGTAAAGTTAAGAAATTGTTGATTTGTACATCATTCTCAAAGACTTGCCAGTCTTTGACATTATTAGGGACAACAGGCCTGTGCTTTAACTCAGCAGTAAAGTGGTGATTTGGCTCAAAAGGTAGCTTACAAGTGCTAGCGAAAGTAGCTAGGCTGTGCGCATGTATGTTATGGCTTCTAGAAATCTTGGCAAGCAAAGATTCGATGAAGGAATTGAGTATTTCTGTGGCAGCAGACCTATAAGCTCTTAGCCCATTGTCGTTAGTGACTAAGTTGCCTTTCATTTGTTGTATGATCAGGTCGGAGTCATCTAGAATGGAAACTTTTGCAGCTCCTAGAGCTTTGAGCAGTTTAAGGCTTAAGAGGAGGGCTTCATACTCTGCCATGTTGTTGGTACACTTGAAATTCAATCTATAGGCATGACCCTCTGCATGATTGTTTAGGCTATTATGGATCCATACTCCTGCCCCTGCTCCTAGCTTGTTAACTAAACCATCAAACTCTAAATACCATAGGATTTCTTGCTCTTGCTCTTGCCTAGTATTGAGAGTTTCAATCATTTTAGAAATGGGCAGATTTGAATTTTCTGTTTTATTGAGTTCCTCTTGTGTGCTCGTTGCATTGATTGTTTTGACAATTTCTTGGGTATGGGCAACCGTTTCTTCATTTGTGCATGTTTCTTGTTCTAAAGCCAAAGGCTTATCATCAGTGGGAGGAGACACATCATCATTAAACAAAATAAATGAATCCATATCAGAATGGATTGAGTAAATTGGAAAGTTTTGGGGCTTTTCCTCACTACTTACCACATATTTCATAAGTGTTTCTCTATACAATCTCTTTGGTTGCCCAAAGACTGAAATAGTGGCATAAGAGAGGTCTAATTGTAAAGATCCTTGGAGTTTGGCTCCCCAAGATCTTGATAACAACATGCCATACTTTGGTGGAATGTCAGCAACCACCACATCCATTAGTATTGTTTTGTTGGGATATTGGACTAAAGACACACATAAGTCTTTGATTAAGCCTAAACACTTGACCTGACTTGAGTCAAAGGAGAATAAGTCTTTGTAGGGTCTTGTAACATCAAGGTTTAGTTTCTCCATTACAGCTTTGGGCATAAGGTTGTGTGAGGCACCTGAGTCAAACATAGCATTATGCAATACTTTATCATGGATGTGCAAACTCACATAAAAGGGTAGGACAGCTCCATTAGCAGATTTGCCATCGACTTCAGGGCCAGAAAGGAGCTCAGGTTGATCATCTAACACATTCACATCATCCCTATTCTCTAGCATTTGCAGTGATCTTTTGATTTGCTGCCTATAGATATCATGCTTTGCAAGTTCAGATAAAGGGATGGATATCTTAAGTTTGGCAATTTCTGCCTCTAAATCAAATGGTTTATCCGATTGGGTTTTAGTATTGTGAGAGGCAGGCTTCCCTTTTTCCATTGGAGTATCAGCAATTTGCTCTTGTTCTTCATTGATTTCTTGAACTATTTCTGATTTGGAAAGGCTTTTAGGAGTGCTGTTTACATTTTCCTTTGAGGGAAAAAATACAAAAGGCTGATTTTTAGAGGGCTGAACATCTGTGACATCCTCTATGGTTACTTCTTTTGGATTTGGGACTGTTTTATCAGCAGTTTCTATGAGGGCAACCTTTTCTTTGATCTTCTTAGGCTGCTTGGTATCATTTGGTTTAACATTTTCGAGCACATCTATGGTTCTTGTCCTCAGCTTATACTGTTTGTGGACCTCATAAACAGCTGAATCATAACCTTGTTTAAAGTCAAAAGACTCACCAGACTTAGTCTGAAATTGCTTTTTGTCATGGTCATCTTGGTCTTCCTTAGTTAGGAAAACATATTGTTCATTCTTCAAACCCATTAGGTTTATGTGAGTGTCTTCTATTGGTTCGCTAGATGTGGATGCTTCGGCATAGTTTTCATGAAAATGAGGTCTTATATCATGGTCAGGATTAGCCCTTCCAACGTTTGGGTTCTGATTTTTCCTAAAATTTGGGTTTCTGATAGTATTACCTTGTTGTCCTTCCCATGCTGTTTTTCTTTCAATAGTTCCCATTCTATTTTCAAAGTTGTCCATACCTTTGATGATTATATCCAATTTTTGCTCAAAGGTAAAAGGTTCAGCTTTAAAAGTAGTTCTTCTCTCAGCTCTTGCTCTGTTTCGTTTGGCAATCAGGTTTGCCTCCACACTAACAGCTATATTTTGCATCTTTGCTAAGGTTTGAGGGGCTCTTTCCCTCAATTGATATGCCATGTCAGAATCAAATCCATCAGGGAATTTGTATAAAGCAAGATCAGGTGGAGGCCTAAGGTTTTGTGGAATAGCATTGTAAATATTGTTGAACCTAGCACAATAGTCTAAGGTAGCTTCTTGAGGGCCTCTTTTGATAGTGTCATACTCAGATAGGATTTGCAGTGGATCTTTCCTTTTCTCCCATCTGTTGAGAAATGTCTGGTAAAGGGCCTCTGGGTCAGCTATGGAATTTGCAGTAAGAGCTCTAAACCAAGGCCTTACATCTCCAGTCAAACTTTGGACAAAAATCTTCATTCTTACACCATCATCATCTATTTCATAACTCTCAAAATAGTCCTGCATTTTCTTGGTATGTTGCAGGGCTTTGCAAGAACCAGTACCATCAAAATATGTGATTTTGGTTTGATAATCCTGAGGCATAGCCCCGGGATTTGCAGGCAGCTGTAAAGGTGCATACCTGTTAGCCATATTTACAGGGATAAGTGGAACAACAGGGATAAATGGAACAGCTGGAACAGGGGTAATAACAGTGGTAGTAGTGGTAGTATGTGCAGTGAATGGAGGTGTGGAAAAGGTGCTTGGAGAGGTGGATGATGAACAAGGGGAAGTAGGGGATGAACGAAACAAAACTTTAACAGGGGTTGGAAAACAGCTTGACTGAACTGTTTTAGGACTAGAATCAGCAAGATCTTCTTGTTTTTGTTTGCTGAGGTTTCTAGGGATTAAATTGGGATTATCAAAAACAGCTGGGGGATTTGGGTCTGGATTTGACCTTGTATTACGAGTTTTCTTCTTGGGAGCCAGCTTCTAACTTGTTTTTTGGAATTTTCTCAAAAGGTCCCCAGTGGAGTCTCCAGTATGTTAACACTCAGGTTGTCCCTTGGCTCCTTAAGGGATACGGCTGAGGTAACCACAAACCAATCTTTAGACTGCAGGTCCTAGCCTACCTGCAATCAGAGAGGGCTCTCTCTTTAAAATTTAGCTTTGTTTTGGGTTGATTTTAGGCTAGTTATGCTGTTCTTTGGGTTTTGTTTTGATTTTGGTGGGAAGGATGATGTTTTCAAGCAGAGTTGGGATGCATATTATGAGAAGTTCAAACCATTGGGCATGGAGTCATGGATTAGGGCTTGTTGTTGCGTTTTCTTGGTCACAAGAGGAATACAGAGCAGGATAGCTACACATAAAACAATACCAATTGCTGAAAAAGATGGAATGAAGGCCAGAGATGAAAGGCAACTAAGAATCTTTCATCAGCTAGCATAGAAGGAAGGTGAATGAATGTTTATCTAGGAGCAGTTTAAGAATTCCTAAATAACTGTCATATGTGACGGAATTAGTGTAAATATGAGCCAAGGGATATTCATATTCATAGCCAATTCAAAGGAAAACATATAGAAATAACAAGAACTGAGCATAGAGTGCAATCAAGCAAATCCTAAGCTATTCTTCTTTCTTGCTATTTGGATCATGACACATAGATGATATAGCAAACATTAAACTGAAAACAGAGGTGAGAAACACTTATTGAGCCATGTAGTAGCACAGGAATTCCACAGTCACTCTTCAGCCATTAAAAACACAACAGATAGTTCAATCATCCAAGCATTCCAGCAGTCTTTGATTATAGATGCTTTCAAAGTATACAGCGCAAGTCTAAACTCTGGATTATCAACCAACCAACCCCTTAAACAATGGATCAGGGTGGTTTATATAGGGAAAATATGTACAGACCAGATCTCTTAGAAGATCTGAGGGAAAAATATCTCAAAAATATCTACAAAACAGATCTTAAACAGATCTGATGAAATGAGTGCTTCTAACCTAATCTCTACTGAAATAAATGCAACAAATATCCATCTAAGCTGCGTTGGAGGCAGCAGCATTACAAAATGAGTTAATATGGGATTTTGGAGCTCTGCGCTGGCCATTTATCATAACTGCGCTTTAACACTTGCTCTGCTTCTTTATATTCGGCTCTGCCGCCTTTAGATGGCTCTGAATCCAATTAAATCTGATGTGATTCAACTTTAAATGGCTTTAACTCTGTTTTGGCGCTTATTTGACTTTGTTTGGGTCTCTTTATTGCTCTAAACCGTCTTGGAAATAAAGATTTCCACTGATATTTTCGATCTGATACACTTCGCCACTTCACTGATACACTTTAAATTTAATTCGGGCTTTATCTTTCCTCTGATACACTTTAACACTTGAATCGAGCCACTTTCTCTCTCTGATACTCTTTAACTGTCTAATCGCCCCCTTTTCTGCCAATTTAATGGAAAAATAATTGCTGCAATGATTTCCGTGGCCTTTGGAATGCTATTGACGCTTGGTCGATCAAAATAATGCTTAATCTGAAGAAAACTGCCAAACAGAGGAGGATCTGCAACCTGATAACTGTGCTGAGGCCGAGGCTAGCTTTCTGAAGCAAAACTGGGCTTTGGAGCGATCCAAAATGGCTTAGAAATGCATGATTTTCTTTAACTGGAGCCGGGCGCGAGCGCTGGAAGAAATCCTGTGAAAAATGGCTATTTTCCCTTTACACAGCAAAAGACCCATTTACACGCAAAAATCGCTAAAATTTGGAGTGGGAGCGACACTGTAGATTTGCTTAAATCTTGGACGTTGGATCTAGCGCGGGCAGATCCAACGGCTAAGATTTAATCGCTAAGTCGCATTGACGAAGACCGTCGAGGGCGGGTATTATATGTATGCATGTGAACAGCGACATAGCGATCGCCGATATCACTTCGGCGATTGGCTATCGGGGGATGCAATGGGCGATATATGATTTATGGGCGGAGCGATATGGGGGGGGCGTGATTGAATATGGGCCGTCAGATCTGAGGGCCTGATCCGACGGCCACGATTAAATCAGCGCATCGGCGATCGGCGGGGGCATTGTAATATGGGCGCAGAACTCTTGCGACCGCCGATAGCGATATCGCATCGGCGGTTTTCCATCGGAGCAATGCATATATATGGGCCAACTCTTTTCGCTGTGACCTTCGACAGCGATATCACGTCGAAGGGAGGGGGATGTGGATCGGAGGCATGCCTTATGCATCGGCAAAGGGTTATTGTGATCGGGGGAAGGGCTCCCCAATCGGAGGAAGGAAATATGACATCGGAGGGGTTTATAATTATTCGGAGAAGGGTTTTTAAGCAAAATGAGGGATTCTTGAGGCCTCGGAAGGGGTTCGATAGCCAAAAAAGAGGAATTTCATGCCTTGGAAGGAGTCCAAAGGCACTTTGAAGGGAGTTTATGTGTTTTGAGAAGGGTTTTGAGCCTTGAAAAGGTTAAAACATGGCTAATGGAGGGATTTTTCACATCAGAGGAGGGAAATTATGCATAGGAAGGGGTCCAAATGCATTGGAAGGGGATTTATGAGCAAAATGAGGGTTCTCACTAAGTTTCAGGCAAACTTAGTGATTCCCTATCATATTTATGGTTATTTTTCAACCAGGGGGAGGGGATATGTATTTAGGGGGTTTATATATATATTTTTAATAAGGGGAAGGGGAAATAGATAGGGATTTACATAATAGAGTTAGTAGTTAACATGGAAGTGTGAAGAAAGTGCTAAGTATGGAAATCTTAGGCTATAAAGGGGAAATAGAACTTGTAGAAGAAATATGAGCACTCCTAAGCAAAGAAGATCTTTACTAAGGGAAATGATATGAAAAATGATGAATTTAAGAGATCTCAAGCAGATCTTGACCTCTTTAGGGGAAGTCAGTGAATGATTTGGGGAAGGGGAAGAAGGGGAAGTTAGACATGCCTCTCTTGAGTTGATCCAAATGGAAAACTGCCTCATACTTGTGATCTGAATAGATATAATATTTGAAAACATGAAATTGATCACAAATCATCATTCTGCCACCTTAGAACTACCTACCCGGCCTACTTACCTAGAATTTTTTCTTCTTTTTGGTTTGGGTGCACTTGAACTAGCAAACCCAGCTCTTCAACTTTTCTTTTGGCTATCCTCCTATCTAAATCTACCCTTGTTGCATCCAGGGGCTTAGATTAAACTGTTGAGCGCCCAAGATTCTCTACCTATCTACCAATCTGCCAAGATTAAATAGTTTGGACAGATATACATCTCTATATTCTAAAACAAGCAATTGAAACCTAGGGAGGCCAAGATTAAGCTGTTTAGCCTTCCCTTAACTGAAAAAACTCTTCAAAATGTTATGATTCTTCAAAAATGGTCCTTGATGGAAATATGGAACTTTGTAGCATGAAAAGATGACATATTTGGCATTTTCTACTGTCAATCATGAAATATGAACACCTATTGCAATAGGAGGCTAACAGTGGCTCCACTTGGGGATGGCTTTTCCTTGTGAAAAGCCAAGAACAGCAGGTCAGGATGCCTTGATTTTCCATGGTTGCTGTAGAATGAAATTTCTCTGTTTTTTTATACAATTGACTGAAGCTTTTGAATCCTTTATGCAGCACTTTTAACTGATTTTGCTGTAAAACAACAGCGCTGTTTTCTTTCTTCTGCGTGTTGTAAACATATACAAATCTGCTTTGAGCACTCCTTTGGAATTAATTAAAAAACAGAGATAAAAAATGAAGCGTTCCCTTTGATTCCTTTCTTCAAAACTGTGCTGCGCTGTTCCCTCTGAGAATAATGCAAACATAGAGATCTGAAATGGAGGACTTGCTTTGGCTCTGCCCTTAAAGAACTTTGCTGCGCTGTTCCATTATTCGGCCTGCTATAAAAGCAAAAACAAAGTGCTGAAAATATAAAATATTAATGTACAGATAATATACAGAGCTGCGTTGCATCTAAAAGGGGTCATGATAATGCTTCAACATGCGGCCATTAACAGGGCCTTCCTCAGCTGTGCTGCCATCTATAGTCTTCAGGAAATATGTATTGTTGCCCTGCACAGCTGAAATAATAAAGGGGCCTCTCCACAGGAAATCGAACTTGCCATGTTTCCCTTTGTCCTCCCTTCTTGAGTCCCATCTTAAGACTTTGTTGCCTATGTAGAAATCTTCAGCCTTTGTTCTTTTGTCAAACATTTTCTTGAGCTTCTCTTGTAAAATCTGAGCTCTGTTAAACACTTGCTCTCTTGTCTGCTGAAGATGGATAGTCTGGTTGATTCTTTGTTGAATATCATTTGGTTCAGCTTGATAATAGGAATGCCCAAAGATGAAGGAAATCTGGCCTCCATGCCATATACTAGCTCATATGGGCTCATTCCAATGGATCTCTTGGTTGACAGTCTGTCTGCCCATAGGGCATTTACAAGCTTCTTGTGCCAGTTCTTCTTGTTTTCCTCCAGCACTTTCTTGATGATGTTAATGAGGGTCTTATTGGATGATTCGGCCAAGCCATTACCTTGAGGGTAATAGGCTGTGGAGTGGCCTAAGGTAATGTGAAATTTATGGAAAAAACTGATCATTTTCTTGGATTTGAAGGCAGCAGCGTTGTCTGTAATGATCTTTTCAGGGCAGCCAAATCTGGACAGAATGTTGGTCTCAAGGAATTGGATAATGGTGGAGTCATTGGCCTGCCTACATGGGATGGCTTCAATCCACTTGGTGAAATAGTTGGTGGCTGTTAGAATCCACTTGTGCTGGCCAGAAGAGGATGGATGGATTTCTCCAATGAAGTCAAGACCCCATTGTTGAAAAGGCTTCTCGGTTGAAATGGGCTTAAGGGGCAAGGGCAGTAGCTTTCTCTTGCCTTCAAATATTTGGCATTTGTGGCATGAAATAGCAAACTTTCTCACATCAGCAAACAAAGAGGGCCAATAGAAACCAGCCCTTAGAATCTTATCAGCAGTGGACTTCCAATATAGGTGTCCTCCATAGTCCCCTGCATGGAATTCTTTCATAACATTGTCAGTTTCATTCATAGTTAAACAATTAAGCAATATGCCTTCATGATTTTTCCAAAACAGGGCACCATCTAAGACACAAAACTTTGATGCTTTCATCTTTAAAAATCTCTTTTTGGTTCTGGACAACCCTAGGGGAGCAAACAGGTTTAACAATATAAAACAAATATCAGCATACCATGGGGATTGTAAGAAAGTTTCACTGATCTGTGGAGTTGCCAGCTCCTGTTCATTGTCTAGTTCATTAATGTCTAAGGCTTGAAAATTTGTTTCGGACAGCAGTTTAGCTAAACCTTGTCCCTTTATGAGCTTGGTGGGTTTTATCTCAATATCATAGTCAAGGATATTGGCAATCCATTTGCCTCTTTTGCCTTCTATGCCTTCTTGAGTTAATATGTCTTTTACAACAGCATTTGGCACATAAGCAATCACATGTGAATATAAAATGTAAACTCGGAAATCTTTAATTGCTTTAACAAGAGCATAAGCCTATTTTTCCATGATTTGGTACTTTAATGGGGCATCTCTAAGGGCTCTGCTGAAGAAAGCAATGGGCTTTTCATTTCCTTGATCATCCTTTTGCAAAAGGACAGCAGCTATGGAATGTTCAGATGCAAATGAAAAAATGATGAAATCTTTATCAAATTGAGGACTTGTGAGGACTGGGGCTTGGGTTAAGGCAGATTTTATGCCCTCAAAGGCTTGCTTGGCCTCTAAAGTCCATTTTACCTTGGAATCCTTCTTTAGCATGTTATTTAGCATTCTTGTCAGCTCAGCCAAGTTTGGGATAAATCTCCTTAGGAAATTGATCTTTCCTAGGAATGCTTGCAACTCTTTGATGTTTCTTGGATAGGGGATTTGAAGAATGGCTTGGATCCTTTCCGGATCAATCCTAATACCATCTTTTGAAATGATATGGCCCAGCAATTTGCCTTCTTCTAGGCCAAAGAGAGACTTCTTAGGATTTAAGGAAATGCCATATTTCCTACAGGTTAGGAATACTTGCCTTAAGTGTTTAAGGTGCTCTTGATCAGATTTTGAGAAAGGGGTTAAGTCATCAAGGTAAACCACTAGGAAATCATGGATTTCCTTGGCAAATGTAATGTCCATGGCCCTTTGAAAGGTAGCACCTGCATTCTTTAGCCCAAAAGACATTTTCACATATTTAAATGTTCCCCACGGTGTTGTAAAGGCTGTCTTGTCTTGGTCATTGGGGTGAACAAGTATTTGATTAAAACCTGAAAAGCCATCTAGCAAAGAGATTCTAGATGACCCCACTATTCTTTGTAGAATGTGGTCCATTTTTGGCAGTGGGTAGTGATCTTTAAGGGAGACTTGGTTCAGATTTCTTAAGTCCACACATAGTCTAATCTCCCCTGTTTTCTTCCTTGTGGGAACAATATTGGATACCCATTCTGAAAATCTAATGGGTGCTATGATACCAACCTCAAACATTCTTTTCACTTCTTTCTCAATCAAAGGGAGAAGCACAGGATTGATTCTCCTTAGTTTCTGTTTGAAGTGTTTTTGATTTGGTTTTAAAGGGATGGTATGTTGAATGACTAAAGTGTCATAGGACTTGAAGTCCTCATAGCTCCAAGCGAAAACATCTTGGAACTCTTTGAATAAATCAATATATTTTGGTTTTTGATCAGGAGGCAAAGACTTGGACAATTTAATCATTTTGGGCTTCTCTGCTATCGCAATATTACAGTCTTCCACAGCAGCGTTTAAGGGCTGCATCTTTGGCTTTCTAGGGACATCGTTTGCATTAAAGATGTCTTCTAATGGAGTGAGGCCAGCAGGCAGAAAATTGTCTTTCAAATCAATGATTTCGGCCTCTGTTTCAACTATCTCTTCTAAATGCATTTGCTTCAGCTCTTGCATGTTTTTCTCATAAAAAATGGTTGGGTGCAGCATTTTATTTGCTGCTTCAGCTGTTATAGTTTGTTGATTTTCATTCATTTGCTGTTGTGGGTCATCCATGGCATCTTCATCAATGTTCAAGCTTGAAAACTCTTGCTGTAAAGTTAAGAAATTGTTGATTTGTGCATCATTCTCAAAGACTTGCCAGTCTTTGACATTATTAGGGACAGCAGGCCTGTGCTTTATCTCAGCAGTAAAGTGGTGATTGGGCTCAAAAGGCAGCTTACAAGTGCTAGCAAAAGTAGCTAGGCTGTGCGCATGTATGTTATGGCTTCTAGAAATCTTGGCAAGCTTGGATTCGGTGAAGGAATTGAGTATTTCTGTGGCAGCAGACCTATAAGCTCTTAGCCTATTGTCGTTAGTGACAAAGTTGCCTTTCATTTGTTGTATGATCAGGTCGGAGTCACCTAGAATGGAAGCTTTTGCAGCTCCTAGAGCTTTGAGCATTTTAAGGCCTAAGAGGAGGGCTTCACACTCTGCCATGTTGTTGGTACACTTGAAATTCAATCTATAGGCTTGACCCTCTACATGATTGTTTAGGCTATTATGGATCCATACTCCTGCCCCTGCTCCTAGCTTGTTAACTAAACCATCAAACTCTAAATACCATAGGATTTCTTGCTCTTGCTCTTACCTAGTATTGAGAGTTTCAATCATTTTAGGAATGGGCAGATTTGAATTTTCTGTTTTATTGAGTTCCTCTTGTGTGCTCGTTGCATTGATTGTTTTGACAATTTCTTGGGTATGGGCAACTGTTTCTTCATTTGTGCATGTTTCTTGTTCTAAAGCCAAAGGCTTATCATCAGTGGGAGGAGACACATCATCATTAAACAAAATAAATGAATCCATATCAGAATGGATTGAGTAAATTGGAAAGTTTTGGGGCTTTTCCTCACTACTTACCACATATTTCATAAGTGTTTCTCTATACAATCTCTTTGGTTGCCCAAAGACTGAAATAGTGGCATAAGAGAGGTCTAATTATAAAGATCCTTGGAGTTTGGCTCCCCAAGATCTTGATAACAGCATGCCATACTTTGGTGGAATGTCAGCAACCACCACATCCATTAGTATTGTTTTGTTGGGATATTGGACTAAAGACACACATAAGTCTTTGATTAAGCCTAAACACTTGACCTGACTTGAGTCAAAGGAGAATAAGTCTTTGTAGGGTCTTGTAACATCAAGGTTTAGTTTCTCCATTACAGCTTTGGGCATAAGGTTGTGTGAGGCACCTGAGTCAAACATAGCATTATGCAATACTTTATCATGGATGTGCAAACTCACATAAAAGGGTAGGACAACTCCATTAGCAGATTTTCCATCGACTTCAGGGCCAGAAAGGAACTCAAGTTGATCATCTAACACATTCACATCATCCCTATTCTCTGGCATTTGCAGCGATCTTTTGATTTGCTGCCTATAGATATCATGCTTTGCAAGTTCAGATAAAGGGATGGATATCTTAAGTTTGGCAATTTCTGCCTCTAAATCAAATGGTTTATCTGATTGGGTTTTAGTATTGTGAGAGGCAGGCTTCCCTTTTTCCATTGGAGTATCAACGATTTGCTCTTGTTCTTCATTGATTTCTTGAACTTTTTCTGATTTGGAAAGGCTTTTAGGAGTGTTGTTTACATTTTCCTTTGAGGGAAAAAATACAAAAGGCTGATTTTTAGAGGGCTGAACATCTGTGACATCCTCTATGGTTACTTCTTTTGGATTTGGGACTGTTTTATCAGCAGTTTCTATGAGGGCAGCCTTTTCTTTGATCTTCTTAGGCTGCTTGGTATCATTTGGTTTAACATTTTCGGGCACATCTATGGTTCTTGTCCTCAGCTTATACTGTTTGTGGACCTCATAAACAGCTGAATCATAACCTTGTTTAAAGTCAAAAGACTCACCAGACTTAGTCTGAAATTGATTTATGTCATGGTCATCTTGGTCTTCCTTAGTTAGGAAAACATATTGTTCATTCTTCAAACCCATTAGGTTTATGTGAGTGTCTTCTATTGGTTCACTAGATGTGGATGCTTCAGCATAGTTTTCATGAAAAGGAGGTCTTATATCATGGTTAGGATTAGCCCTTCCAACGTTTGGGTTCTGATTTTTCCTAAAATTTGGGTTTCTGATAGTATTACCTTGTTTTCCTTCCCATGATGTTTTTCTTTCAATAGTTCCCATTCTATTTTCAAAGCTATCCATACCTTTGATGATTGTATCCAATTTTTGCTCAAAGGCTGAAGGTTCATCTTTAAAAGTAGTTCTTCTCTCAACTCTTGCTCTGTTTCGTTTGGCAATCAGGTTTGCCTCCACACTAACAGCTATATTCTGCATCTCTGCTAAGGTTTGAGGGGCTCTTTCCCTCAATTGATATGCCATGTCAGAATCAAATCCATCAGGGAATTTGTATAAAGCAAGATCAGGTGGAGGCCTAAGGTTTTGTGGAATAGCATTGTAAATATTGTTGAACCTAGCACAATAGTCTAAGACAGCTTCTTGAGGGCCTCTTTTGATAGTGTCATACTCAGATAGGATTTGCAGTGGATCTTTCCTTTTCTCCCATCTGTTGAGAAATGTCTGGTAAAGGGCCTCTGGGTCAGCTATGGAATTTGCAGTAAGAGCTCTAAACCAAGGCCTTACATCTCCAGTCAAACTTTCGACAAAAATCTTCATTCTTACACCATCATCATCTATTTCATAACTCTCAAAATAGTCTTGCATTTTCTTGGTATGTTGCAGGGCTTTGCAAGAACCAGTACCATCAAAATATGTGATTTTGGTTTGATAATCCTGAGGCATAGCCTCGGGATTTGCAGGCAGCTGTAAAGGTGCATACCTATTAGCCATATTTACAGGGATAAGTGGAACAACAGGGATAAATGGAACAGCTGGAACAGGGGTAATAACAGTGCTAGTAGTGGTAGTATGTGCAGTGAATGGAGGTGTGGAAAAGGTGCTTGGAGAGGTGGATGATGAACAAGGGGAAGTAGGGGATGAACGAAACAAAACTTTAACAGGGGTTGGAAAACAGCTTGGCTGAACTGTTTCAGGACTAGAATCAACAAGATCTTCTTGTTTTTGTTTGCTGAGGTTTCTAGGGATTAAATTGGGATTATCAAAAACAGCTGGGGGATTTGGGTCTGGATTTGACCTTGTATTACGAGTTTTCTTCTTGGGAGCCAACTTCTAACTTGTTTTTTGGAATTTTCTCAAAAGGTCCTCAGTGGAGTCGCCAGTATGTTAACACTCAGGTTGTCCCTTGGCTCCTTAAGGGATACGACCGAGGTAACCACAAACCAATCTTTAGACTGTAGGTCCTAGCCTACCTGCAATCAGAGAGGGCTCTCTCTTTAAAATTTAGCTTTGTTTTGGGTTGATTTTAGGCTAGTTATGCTGTTCTTTGGGTTTTGTTTTGATTTTGGTGGGAAGGATGATGTTTTCAAGCAGAGTTGGGATGCATATTATGAGAAGTTCAAACCATTGGGCATGGAGTCATGGATTAGGGCTTACTGTTGCGTTTTCTTGGTCACAAGAGGAATACAGAGCAAGATAGCTACACATAAAACAATACCAATTGCTGAAAAAGATGGAATGAAGGCCAGAGATGAAAGGCAACTAAGAATCTTTCATCAGCTAGGAAAGAAGGAAGGTGAATGAATGTTTATCTAGGAGCAGTTTAAGAATTCCTAAATAACCGTCATATGTGATGGAATTAGTGTAAATATGAGCCAAGGGGTATTCATATTCATAGCCAATTCAGAGGAAAACATATAGAAATAACAAGAACTGAGCATAGAGTGCAATCAAGCAAAGCCTAAGCTATTCTTCTTTCTTGATATTTGGATCATGACACATACATGATATAGCAAACATTAAACTGAAAACAGAGGTGAGAAACACTTATTGAGCCATGTAGTAGCACAAGAATTCCACAGTCACTCTTCAGCCATTAAAAACACAACAGATAGTTCAATCATCCAAGCATTCTAGCAGTCTTTGATTATAGATGCTTTCAAAGTATATAACGCAAGTCTAAACTCTGGATTATCAACCAACCAACCCCTTAAACAATGGATCAGGGTGGTTTATATAGGGAAAATATGTACAGACCAGATTTCTTAGAAGATCTGAGGGAAAAATATCTCAAAAATATCTACAAAACAGATCTTAAACAGATCTGATGAAATGAGTGCTTCTAACCTAATCTCTACTGAAATAAATGCAACAAATATCCATCTAAGCCGTGCTGGAGGCAACAGCATTACAAAATGAGTTAATATGGGATTTTGGAGCTCTGCGCTCGCCATTTATCATAACTGCGCTTTAACACTTGCTCTGCTTCTTTATATTCGGTTCTGCCGCCTTTAGATGGCTCTGAATCCAATTAAATCTGATGTGATTTAGCTTTAAATGGCTTTAACTCTGTTTTGGCGCTTATTTGACTTTGTTTGGGTCTCTTTATTGCTCTAAACCGTCTTGGAAATAAAGATTTCCACTGATATTTTCGATCTGATACACTTCGCCGCTTCACTGATACACTTTAAATTTAATTCAGGCTTTATCTTTCCTCTAATACACTTTAACACTTGAATCGAGCCACTTTCTCTCTCTGATACTCTTTAACTGTCTAATTGCCCCTTTTTCTGCCAATTTAATGCAAAAATAACTGCTGCAATGATTTCCGTGGCCTTTGGAATGCTATCGGCGCTTGGCCGATCAAAATAATGCTTAATCTGAAGAAAACTGCCAAACAGAGGAGGATCTGCAACCTGATAACTGTGCTGAGGCCGAGGCTGGCTTTCTGAAGCAAAACTGGGCTTTGGAGCGATCCAAAATGGCTTAGAAATGCATGATTTTCTTTAACTGGAGCCGGGCGCGGGCACTGGAAGAAATCCTGTGAAAAATGGCTATTTTCCCTTTACACAGCAAAAGACCCATTTACACGCAAAAATCGCGAAAATTTGGAGCGGGAGCGACACTGTAGATTTGCTTAAATCCTGGCCGTTGGATCTAGCGCGGGCAGATCCAACGGCTAAGATTTAATCGCTAAGTCGCATCGGCGAAGACCATCGGGGCGGGTATTATATGTATGCATGTGAACAGCGACATAGCGATCGCCGATATCACTTCGGCGATCGGCTATCGGGGGATGCAATAGGCGATATATGATATATGGGCGGAGCGATATGGGGGGGCGCGATTGAATATGGGCCGTCAGATCTGAGGGCCCGATCCGACGGCCATGATTAAATCGGCACATCGGCGATCGGCGGGGGCATTGTAATATGGGCATAGAACTCTTGCGACTGCCGATAGCGATATCTAATCGGCGGTTTGCCATCGGAGCAATGCATATATATGGGCCAACTCTTTTCGCTGCGACCTCCGACAGCGATGTCACGTCGAAGGGAGGGGGATGTGGATTGGAGGCATGCCTTATGCATCGGCAAAGGGTTATTGTGATCGGGGGAAGGCCTCCCCGATCGGAGGAAGGAAATATGACATCGGAGTGGTTTATAATTATTCGGAGAAGGGTTTTTAAGCAAAATGAGGGATTCTTAAGGCCTCGGAAGGGGTCCGATAGCCAAAAAAGAGGAATTTCATGCCTTGGAAGGAGTCCAAAGGCACTTTGAAGGGAGTTTATGTGTTTTGAGAAGGGTTTTGAGCCTTGAAAAGGTTAAAACATGGCTAATGGAGGGATTTTTCACATCAGAGGAGGGAAATTATGCATAGGAAGGGGTCCAAATGCATTGGAAGGGGATTTATGAGCAAAATGAGGGTTCTCACTAAGTTTCAGGAAAACTTAGTGATTCCCTATCATATTTATGGTTATTTTTCAACCAGGGGGAGGGGATATGTATTTAGGGGGTTTTTATACATATTTTTAATAAGGGGAAGGGGAAATAGATAGGGATTTACATAATAGAGTTAGTAGTTAACATGAAAGTGTGAAGAAAGCGCTAAGTATGGAAATCTTAGGCTATAAAGGGGAAATAGAACTTGTAGAAGAAATATGAGCACTCCTAAGCAAAGCAGATCTTTACTAAGGGAAATGATATGAAAAATGATGAATTTAAGAGATATCAAGCAGATCTTGACCTCTTTAGGGGAAGTTAGTGAATGATTTGGGGAAGGGGAAGAAGGGGAAGTTAGACATGCCTCTCTTGAGCTGATCCAAATGGAAAACTGCCTCATACTTGTGATCTGAATAGATATAATATTTGAAAACATGAAATGGATCACAAATCATCATTCTGCCACCTCAAAACTACCTACCCGGCCTACTTACCTAGCATTTTTTCTTCTTTTTGGTTTGGGTGCACTTGAACTAGCAAACCCAGCTCTTCAACTTTTCTTTTGGCTATCCTCCTATCTAAATCTACCCTTATTGCATCCAGGGGCTCAGATTAAGCTGTTGAGTGCCCAAGATTCTCTACCTATCTACCAATCTGCCAAGATTAAACAGTTTGGACAGATATACATCTCTATATTCTAAAACAAGCAATTGAAACCTAGGGAGGCCAAGATTAAGCTGTTTGGCCTTCCCTTAACTGAAAAAACTCTTCAAAATGTTATGATTCTTCAAAAATGGTCCTTGATGGAAATATGGAACTTTGCAGCATGAAAAGATGACATATTTGGCATTTTCTACTGTCAATCATGAAATATGAACACCTATTGCAATAGGAGGCTAACAGTGGGTTCCTCCATTGGCTTGGTGTTAGCCTTGGGCGTTGGGATCAAAACTTGTGGACTTAGGTCAATAGGTGGAGATTTGGCCTTAGGTCCTCCATTTTTTTCTAAAACCTTGCAATGAACAAAGACCGCCAAATAGACCATTAACCAATTTTTTTCTTTTATTTTTCTAAAATCACCTGAAAATATTGACCTTTGAAAAATAGTGCACTTAGTGTCAAGATCATAGAGACACTTTTTAAACTAAAATGGTGCAAATCAACTGGTTTTAAGCACTATGAAATGAGCAAAGTTTCAAGCACTTTTTATTGTAATAACGAGTGTTGTCAAATTAAAAGACAACACTTATATGTGCTAACAAGTGGGAATATTGAAATTAAGGACATAAGAGATCTTCCATTGAAGACCGTTTTGTTGGGAGTGTAGCTCCACACATGGCCACTAAGTCCCGGATATAGTACACCCTTGATTGCATGGAGCCTACAATATTCAACTAGTGCGAGGGACTCTTAATCAATACGCAAGAATAACATAACAGGTGTTGGATGGGTCGATTGAAACATTTTGGTTATGGCTTGATATTGGTATCTTTTTCCTGGAGAGGGTACCATTACTTTGATGTCAGAGGGTATAGTGGATGTTTCTGGACCGAGAGAGCCTTGAATGAAGAGATGGGTCGATTTGATGGCATGCCATGGTGGCGGCCAAATGATGCCCTTCAACCATACATTCTTCATATGACTTTGACAATAGATCATCATGATTGAGGATTACCTATATGTAGGGGCTTATTTCAGAGGAGATCCAAACCTTTTACTCCTCGAGGAAATGCAGTGGGAATAATAAGGTAAAAATTCTTTTCTTCTTTGTTTCAAAATATTTGACTTTTATGGATTTTTGTTTTGTTTCAAGACTAACATTAAATTATCATGCATATGTTGGACCGGTATGACCAAACGAGATGACCCCCACTCAAAGGCGGGGCCAATAATGGGTTAAGATAGGTGAACATAACCCTGAGAAAACTGAGGCACTCAAGGATATTGAGTGCAATATAAAGGGGCTTACCTGGGGCATTCCTGATTCACAAGTTGATGATATATCACTCCATTACCAGAGGCATATGGTGGGAGTGTCTGCATGGATAGTCCAGTTGCTTCAACATGTAGTCAGGCTTGTAGTGTGTTACCATGAGCATCATGCCTAGGGTTTAGGAATTTAGGTTGGATTTTGTTTTGATATTATCAACATAATAAAGGATGGAAGCCTCATGTGTCTTGAATACTTTTTGTTGTGTAAAATGCTTTTGCAAAATTATCTATGAAGACTATTTCTATTGAGTTATTTATATTTGTATAGTGTATGCATGCTATGGATTTTAAAAATTATGAAAATGTCTATCTATAAATACATAGTTCACTAATGAATTTGTTAATGTATTTAGAATTCTTGGAATGTGTTGATATTCTATGTAATCAAACTCTATTTCCAAGAGACAAACCCTTAAAAATATTCTTAAAATCGAAGGAATTTTGATGGAATAAACTACCTAGCTGCAATACTATGAGCTAAGAATCTAGTCTAACAACTAAATGAAAAATACTAAATCAATGGAAATGAAATTACTGCACTATATTCTGCAATGTTATTAGTTGTATGACCCAAACATATCCCACGTAGACTCAATAACTCATCAGTAGGCATGTATATTTCCCATGCAATAGAAGAAAGATTATAAGTACTAAAGCTAGCACCATTAGCAATGCCAACATAAGGTAAAGGGAACGTTGACATCTTCAAAACAGGTATAACACAAAAGCAACAAAAATAGAAACCATTCACAAAATCAAAATTGCAACACGCCAAAAAACTATGGTATAACAATGTACAAAGTGCTTTTGTAGAAATCCTAAGCATGTTAATTTTTTAGATAAACATTATTTATGGGCTCAGAAAAAGGGATTCCATTGTATTCAACTATCTCATAGGTGCATTTTTCAAGTACATGCTTTACGATGTAAGGGCCATGCCACATAGGCTTGAATTTACCATCTCGTAGCTTGTCGTGCTCTTGATCATATAACAAGACCAAGTCAACTTTAGTAAATAATCGAGGATTAACATTTTTGTCAAAACATGCTTTATTACATTTTTTATGGGCCTCATTAGCTATAGTGAAATCTTGATGGGCCTTGTTAGCTAGAGTAAAATCTTGATGAGCCTCGTCTAAATGTGTTAAATATAGAAAATGTTCTTCCTCGGTAGAAGTAGCAGGAAGTAATTTGATAGCTAGTTTCAAGGATGGAATTTTGCATTCAATTGGTAATACAACTTCCAAATTGTATACAAGTATAAAATGTGTAAACCTAGTATTATTTTTCGCTGAGGTATGATATACCCATAATTTCAAAAAAAGCATAATATGTGAATTCATTTTATCAATCCCTATCATCCATTGAAGCATGGTAGTCAAAAATTTATTCACAACTTCTACTTGGACATTGGCCTACGGATAATAAGGATTTGAGTTATCATGGCACAAGCCCAAATTAGTAGTTAGTTCTGACATCATAAAGTTTAGAAAATGGGTATCAGTAATGATGGCTTGAGGGACACTAAATCTAGCGATTACGTGGTTGAATATGAATAAGGATGTGGTTTTTTTGTCATTATTGAATGTAGGCATCGCCTCAGCCTATTTGCTAAAGTAATTGACTGCAACAATAATATACCCATGCCCCCTGGCCGAGTGAGGGTTACATGTCATGATTTCAATGTCCCATTTCTCAAAGTGACTAAGGGTAACTACAGGATGGAGAGGAGTAGGAAGTGTGCACCATTTTCGATTGTATATTTGACAAACATGAAATTTTTGGATTGCAACAATGCAATCTTTGAAAAGGTTAGGCCAATAATATACAACACTCAAGATATTTTGGGTAGTGGCATACCTTGAGATATGACCACCACATTCTCTAGAATGACAGTCATTCAAAACCTTTTCAACTTCTTTGTGTATTAAACATCGTCAGAAAACAAGATCAACACCGCAACAATAAAGGGTATTAACAACAATATGATATTGTTGGGATTGGTATCAGATCCAATGTCATTCAATACGAGATAACTCAGGCTGAAAATTTTGAGTATGGAGATAAATGATGATATCCACATACCATGGATCTAAGGATCTGATAAGAAACAAAGATTCATCTAGAATAGAGACTTTTTCTACCATTTCTATATCAGTGTAGGGAAGGTCACATATTAGTTCAACATAAACAAGTGATTTATTAGATTTGGATTTAATGAATTCCAAATCATATTCCTAAAGAATTACAATCCATTTCAAATATTCCCCCCTAGTAATTATCGATTGAGAATATATGACATGGGGTTACAGTCAGAAATCACAGTGGTTTTGTGAAGAAAAATGTAGTGACATAATATTTAGGCAGCTTGAACAACTGCCAAGGCAAATTTTTCGAAATGTGAATACTTAATTTTAGAAGTGGTAAGATTCCTACTAATATAATAGATCACATGTTCAACATTTGAATAATCTTCCTAGAAAAGAACCATAGGAACAGTACCATTTGACGCACTAGATACAAGAAGTAATCTCGATGATAATCAAGGAGATGTAACAACGAAGTGTAACTCAACACATCCTTCAAATAAATAAAGGATTTTTGGGCGATTCCATCCCATATGAAAGGAACCCATTTTTTCAACAGTCAGGTGAAACCCTTGGTAAGCTCAATGTAATTAGGAATGAAACGACATCAAAAGTTTGCTTTCGCTTGCAAAATTTGCAGTTGCCATAAATGGGAAGGAGGAAAATTTAAAATTTCCTCTACCTTCAATGAATCGACACAAATTCCTTGCTTAGAAATGATAAGGCCTAGTAAACAACCATATTCCATACAAAAGAAACATTTATGTGGATTCAAACGAATATTCTAATGCCTACACCAGACAAATATAGCTCATAAATGAATAGGATGATCTCAATGCTTCATGGAATGTGCACGTCAATCGTTAAGATAAGGTTGTACAATATGTTTGATATCATGAAATGCATAATACATAACTCTTTGAAAAGTTTCACCAACATTCTTGAGTCCAAATGGAAGCTTCCTATAAGTGAAATTTCCCCAACGATAAATGAAAGAATTTTTATGTTGATCTGACAAGAGTATGTTGATTTGATTGTAACTAGAAAATCCAACCATGAAATAAAATATTTCATTCCCGAAAAATTCATCAACAATATGGTCAGTGAAAGGGGTTGGATAGTTATATTTGGGCCAAGCCCTATTAATGTCCCTATAATCAACACATACCTAGATAATACCCTACTTGTTTGTGACCAGAACAATGTTGGAAACTCAGTCAGTCAAAGGAACAACATAAATAAAATTGGTTTTCATAAGTTTTTCAATCTCGGCCTTGATAGTGACAAATTTTCTCAGATGCACTAGACATAGTCTCTGCCGAATCGGCTTAACATTTTGATAAGTATTTTTTTCATGAATTACAACGCGTGGGACAATTCCTGGCATTTATTCATATGCCCAAGGAAATATATCAGAAAATTATTATAATAGGGCCTTATATGTTTGAATTTCTTTAGTAGAGCAAGAGGTACCTATATGAATGTTCTCCATGATTCCAGGTTTTACTGAGATGTCAATTGAAATAGTCATAGATATATTCCCTAAATTCCTTTCAAATGTAGTCTCGTAGATCGAAATAGGAGTTTCAGGGTTATCAACTATCTTAGGTAAAAAATATCATCAAACATATTCTCAATGGTTTCAAGTTTTGAAAGAAAGGAGGAAGGATGATGGTTATCATCCCAAGGAATTTATTCAAATGACATCATCTCCATAATTCTCTCATCAGTAGGAAAAAAAATCATTGAAACGATTAGGAGATGAAATACAAATTAACCAAGAAAATTGAGAATACTCATCTAAGACCACATTCACTCGGTCATTTGATTCAAAAGGGGCTTCATAGGCTAATTGAATAGATTCATAAGATGACTCGATTGGACTAAGTGGAATTTGGTTACCATAGTTTGCGAATTATAATTTTCTAGGCACTATCCAAGGATCATATGATCCATGGAATTCAGAAGTGCTTGATGAAATCATATTGACCGGAGTGACCAAAGGACAAACATTAGGTGGAGGTAGCAAAAAAGTTCCCATTAGTGATGAATATTTAAGTAATTCCACACCAACATTCTCATAAGAAACTGATGTTTTACCTATGAAAGGTACAATACCAGTGGCACGTGAATCAAAATAATAAAAGGCAAGCTAGTCTACAATAACTATTTTCCCTTGGTGAGGAAATTGTAACAAACAAAAGAGTGAAGAAATCACTACTGACATGGTGTAGATCTAGATATGACCTAGTAAAACATTATAGTCAAGTTGTGCATCAATGACTTATACTTAAAAAATAATTGTTTTACCTTCTAATTCCATAGGTAATGTATTTAAAATCCCATGGGGTTTGAACCCTCTTCCATTAAAATATTTTAAGTTCGTAGGTGATTGATTAATTGAAGGAGAACCCAAGGCTTTCCAAAAAAATACATACATAATGCATGTAGAGGCTCCTTTGCCTATAATGACCCAAAAAACATTTATGCCTCATAAAAAAAACTTGAATTTGAAAATAAAGTTGATGTGGGAGTCCAGGTACATGATCTTGTAGATCAAAAACTATAAGACTCAAATCTGGTGGATCAATTCCATCAATAGCTGATAAAAGTGATGTCTGTTACATTGGGAAAATTTGAAGGACTTCAGGGGATGACATTATAAAAGGGCCTGAGCCAAATCTTCAACAATATTACAATTCTGAGCAGCCCTAGCACGTGGATTGAAATACAACCTACAAATGACACCTTTAGGAGGGGGTTGAATAATTGTTTCAGAAGTTGATCGCTTGATCTGTAGAGAATCAAAAGGAGGTGGAAATTATGTGGAAGGTTAATCTATAGCACTTTTGTTTAGAGGATTCAGAGAACCATTGTATTTGGATCTTGTAGTCACTAAAACTATCTCTTCACACATCATCATGATGTCAGCAGAGTTTTGAGAAGAGGACTAATTTTGTGCAACCATTTTGGTCTCTTGAGTGGGGAAAGGATTCTTTAAAACAACAAGTGTGGAAGTACCTTGAATAAATCAGTTAACTTCAGCACAATGTGTACATTCTTCAGTATAATGACCCTCGTTACAAATGAGACAAGCATACTGCGGTTTAGGTTTCTCATCAGGAGAATAGGTTTTTGTTGGTTTTTCTTGTTGAGGGGAATTTTGTTTTTATTTTCCTTTGCCATTATTTTTATCTCAAAGTTGTTGAGATTTACTAGTTGATGAATATTGAACTGTGTTATACCTTGAAAGGGTTGACCAGGGTACCAAGGTATACACTTTCATAAGAAAATTTCCAAGGAGTACCAACCATTCTAGGGAATGGGGCATCAGTAAGAGGTTGAGTTCCAGTAGGTTATCGTAAAATTTCTTGAGGTGTTTGAATAGGAGGTGGATGCAATTGAATAATATGTTTCCCCCTATTGGAGGATATGTTCCAATTGTTGGATAGATTGGAATTGCTTGGATGGCTAGCAGTAGCAAGTGTGTTGGCATTGATGTCAACGACCATGGGGGAGATGCGTTGGATAGGTGGCATTGTTTGAAAGTTGGCACTTGTGTTGGCATTGATGTCAACCAAATGAGCATTGATATAAGTGGAATCAGATGTTGGCATTGATATTATTTATGTGTCAAGATCAGGGGGAGTCCCATGGTTTCTGCGGTCTCTTGCAGAGAATCGACATAGTAGCAGGCTTATTGAAGAAGGCATAATGTGATGACTATGATGGTTGGGAGTCTCATGCCTTAAAGGAAATTCTGACTCATAAGATCAGTTGAGATTATCCTAGAAGTGGCATAGTTCGATAGTTCTAAGAAAGAGCTTTCTAATGGTATGATAAATTTTGCGAATGGCCTACTCGATCACAACTTATCACCAATAAAATCCTAGGTTTTCCAAAGTCAAAGTTACAGAGTTAAATGGGTAGAGGGCCCTTTGGAGCATGCTTAGTTTGCATATTTTTCCAAACTCAATAGAATCATAGTAGAGTAATCAGCAGAGGACTAGGAAAATGTGGTTGACAGTGCTACAATGAAAGTTCTTTTAATTGGCCCAGGTGGAGCCCACACAACAGTCATCTCGGTGGAGTTTACCTTGGAAATTACAAAGGGCACACAAATCTAAAGTGCTAGGATGAAACAAGAGAGTTGACTTGGAGCAACAATAGAGCAATGAAGAGCACACTGATTAGTTTTTGGAAGAGCCTACATTACAACTTGGCCTAATAGTGGGAGCCTAACGAGTTTACCCCAAAAGTTTTATTGAGAGCACAAAGGAGGACGCCAAGATGGAAGCGTCAGGTGGACATGGATTTGGCACTAGCGAAGAGTTGTTGCAATGGCCAGTAGAGGACCCACTTGTTGGGCTTCATAAATACCATAATTCCCTTTTCCTATTTCTTAATTCTAATATTGTTTTCCTATCTTTTTCCTAAGTTTTGATAATCGATTTGCATAATATAGTCTTTTGAAGTAGTTAATTTATTTTTATCATTTCGTTTCGCTAACACATTGATTCAGTTATAAAAGTGCCTATTTTCTCACGTCCAAATTGTTATTGAAAATAGGGAGTATGTGAAAGATAGGATTCATTGTTGTTCCTTGACCTGTTCCTAGCAAAATCAGGTAACACAATGTTGTCCCCACTAACTTTAGCAACATCAATGGGACTGAATTCTATCTAGATGAGATCGTTTGACATAGGATCCTTTATTCTTTCATCTGGGTGATATTAAGCCCTTTTGTAACTAAAAAGAGCATCCTGAGAATGTTTAGATTCTCAAGATTGCTCTCTTTTGAGAAGAATTGTTTTTTTTTTTTGTCATTTATGATTGTAGTATACAAATAAGGACTTATGTCATGAACAAAAGATTTTGCGAAGATAATTTTTGTGTTACATATTGTGAAAAACTCATTTAGCACTGGAATCATCCTCTTTTGAATAAAATGCAAGTTTCCATTATCAACAGTTAGCTTATTGTTATGATCACTCTTTCAAGATTTCGGGCCCGCTTCTGGAAGAGGCTCTGTCTTCATCTATAACATTAATATTGTGTTTTTTTATTGATGTTATTTCATGTTATATTAATTTTAGGATTGAATTTTTACTTGATAATCGCAATATTGGTTTACAAAGATTGTTGTTTGATATGTTAGTTTGCATTCATTGTTTCTTTCTTGTTGTTACTTGCAGGTTATTTCTAGATCATTGTTATTCTTGCAGTAGTATAATATCTCTTCATGTGATCTATTTCTTTCCATTACTTAGAATACATTTTCGTGGTGTTGTTTCTTCAACTCAAAGATTGTTGTTCCCTAAGTAGTAGCTTAATAATAGATTGATTTCTTTATTTTTTTCTGTTAGATAGTAATTAGAATTTATTGTTTGCAGATGATTTCCAGGAAGTACTAGTTACTTGCTAGTTAAATCCTTGAATGTGTGTTTCCAATTAAAGTGTTGATTCCTTTAATGTTTTTCCTTTGGTCATTGCTTTAGTTAGCTAATAGCACTTCGTCTTACATATACTTTCTAGACAACCTTGAAATAGCAAGACGAAACCTTGGGTTGACAGTTTAATGTGTGGTAGTTGGTTTTTATTTTAGATCAATTAATTGTCCCAACATTTTGGCGCCATTTCCAACGAAGTTTTCAAAGAGAGTTTCATTGCATTTAGTTCAATATTTGATATTTTGAGGGTTGGATATTGAATACAGAAGGTAAGAACCTATGCATGCAACCTGATAAATAGACTCATGGTGGTGTCTTCCCTCAGTCGATAGACTCAGGTCCTTGTAGTGTGCATGACTAGGAAAAATAACAAAGGTAGGAATCAAGTAGAAGTAGACCAAAAACCCACCCCAAAGAGTACTAAAAGCCAAGGTCATGTTGGCCTTGGGCAAGCCACCTTCATAGATGAAATCATTAGAAAAGCAAAATCTCAAGCCTCGATAGGACCTCGAAGAGTATCTAGAAAGGATCTATTGCTATTTCCCCACCAATAGCAAAATCTTCTGTTGCAGTTAATGTTGAGATTCATGATATAACCATAGGGTTAGAGCAGAACTTCCAAGATCTATAAAATAAGCATCTTGATCCTTTCAGCAAGAGCGAGGGGCACTTTTGCAACTTAAAGGAAGGAGGAGGCGAGACAAGCAATCCATATTTTTGACCTCATGAGAAGGAATCCCCTGCGACACCCATTGCAAAGGAAGGAACTGAAATTTCTGACTGGAGTAGTGTTGTAAGGCCTAGACCAGGTTCAGGGTCTCAGCATTTTATCGATCCTTACTAGTTAGTACCTCCTGATTTTAGTATTCCTGAAGTTTATTGGCATGATTTTAACCAAATGGAATGGAAAGTATCAGGTACACAAACCTCAACTATAGAATACCCCATTGTCCATCTGCAAGCCAATCCACCTATGAAATCCATTCCACTTTAGAATCTTCCAAATTTACATGCGATGGCCTCTAAAGACCCAGATGCATTTTTGTTTGAATTTGATGTCTTATGTGAGCAATATGATTACACTACTGAGCCCCAAAAACTAAAGCTCTTCCCTTCCACTCTGAAGGAAGCAACATTACATTGGTTTATGGGATTGGGGGGTGGTACTATTAACTCATGGGACCAGATGAAACAAGCCTTCCTCACTAAATATCATGACTATTGTCGATCTCGGGACATAAGGGAATAAATATTTAAAATGACCTCTAAGGAAGATGAAACTTTGGAATAAAACATTGAGATATTCCAATATAACCCGCAGATATCATCTTACACTACTCTACCTAAAGAAGTATTACAAAATGCTCTAATTAGGGGAATGAAGGATGAATGGATAGAAAAACTCAACCTAATGGGGCAGGGTGATATTTCTAAGGAAGAGTATGATGACATTGTGAAATTTTGTATCAGGTGCTCATGTGGAAGTACATAGACCAAGCTTGGTATTTGTGATCCTCTTAGTAGAACCAGCAAGACTGCAAGCAGAGGAGTCACGATGCAGAAATTGGTAATTTGTTGGAAAATTTTAAAATTGATATATCAAGCACATTGACTATATCATTGGATTTCCTGCAAGTAAAACAAAAGTAGGCTAAAGAAGAACAAGCATTAACAATCTTCTGTCCTCAATGTCAATGAAATCATGGTCGTAAAGAATGCCCATTGGATAGTTGAAATTTGTGTTATCTGCACAAAGGATCATGTGATTGATCATTTTCCCTCTCTCCCTGGGTTAAAGGTTGTGTTTAAGGAAGACGAGTAAGATCTAGAGCCTGCATTCTTCATGGCACAATGACGAAAATGGAAAAATTGCCCTACAGGTATGACTCAAGACTCCTCCATGTTCTTTTCTAGACAATATAATCAATAATAATTTCTTGGACTAACCTGGCAGGGTTAGCAACAATCCTGGTAGCCTTAGACATATCCTTAATCGCCATGGAAAAACCCACCATTTCTTATGCCTTCATGGTCAAATCAACAATACTTTGCACCTTCATGACAGAATCCGCAGGGCCATATCCTTCGCAATGGTCAAAACAACCCACTCAGGGACCAACATGGTCCCAAAATTGGTAGCATCCTATAGGACCTATTAACCAATCAAAAAGAACAATGCCACCATCACAACCAACCATTGTTACAACCATTAAAGCCTCCACTATAGTTACCCATGAACACCCCACCTTCATTACATCCTCAACTACCTGCACAACCAAATACAAACCCAAACAATAGGCCTGTGCAACTTTTAGAAATACTTGAAACGTGTGGCTGTTCACCTCCATCTTTAGAATGTAATGAACTCCATCTTAGATCTAGGCTTACTTTTAAAATCTTGAAATTGGGTAGCCAAAGAGGTGTTTCTGCCACCCAACAATACACCAACACTTGGGGGATCAAGAAAACAAATTGAGAAGCAAAAACATAGGTAATAATGGATTGAGAAGAAAATGTTGTAACAGTGGATGTTGTAACAACAAATGCCATCAGTGTTAGTGTCCTATGGCTATGGATCTTGGTCATGTTAATCTTGCTATGTGTCTAAGGTCAAAATTGAAAATATTAGTCATGATCACTTGACTATTATTGTTCAAAGAGGTATAGGTCTAGATTGGGTATCATGTAAAGATTTTTATTTTGTTAAGAGTCCAATGTCAAAAATCATGTTTTTCCTTAGAAAGGACAATCATGGAAATTCTTTGGTCACTTGGAAAAGAGGTATAAAAAACATGTTTTACAAACCCTTGGATTTTGTGAATTCGTTGCTCTCGTGCTAAGTCATAGTTAGTAGGTCACCTAAGTCTAGAGATAATGTCTACATCAAAAGAAATCATGAAATGATCTTGACACATATTTGGAGGCTCTTTTCTATTAGTTTGGATGTCATTTCAAAAGTACAAACTAATTACCTCAGCAGGGAATAACAATCAGGAGGACAATCCTTTCTTGTCCCAATGCACCATGTTTTCAGAAAAGCGTTGCGCATTCATGATGTTCTTTCTAAATCATGATCCACACTTTCAATACCGCTCCAGGCCATTCCATGTGATCATTTGAATTTTCCTTCTCATCATGTTGACGGTGTTGGACCCACCAACATATCAAGGGGATCTCCTCGGTAAGAAGTCCTAATTAGACCTCAGACCATTTGGTGTAGGAGTCCTAGCAGTGGGTCATATCGTAAAGTAAGATAACTCTATTGGTAGCAAGGGTGTGACAACTGCAGTGAGTCAAGGAAGGTGAATGAGAGGTTCTAACACAAGTGCGTTGAGATGAGTGTGCCCCTTGGAAACCTGTAATAGTACTCGGATGGGAAGGGAACACACGAGTGAAGATACATCACAACTTGGAAAGCAAGTTAGATGGCAATCCAAAGTGATGGTTAAACCAAAAACACATTTCAAAAAGATTCATACAAACTCATACAGAATAGTCCATACATGCATGTGTAAGAAAGAAAATACATATGCCATTTAGAGTAAACAAGATAGCTGGAATACAATACAACATATGCATGAAACGTGTTGGCTCTTATTATATAAAGAAGTGTAAGTTCCATTCATACAATACATCCATGTTCAACCACTAGATCCAATAATGGAACATTACAGCCACATCCGCCTGATCCTCCAAAGAGATGTACTAGCTCTGTGTAGTGGAGAAGCCAAGGCGCATTACAATACTGTCCAATCTCTCTCCAAGATAGTCTTATCGAAAGCTTGGCTAACAAAAAGGACTATTTATAAAAAAGGGTGGGGTGACCCTTGACATTCCCCTTTGTGACAGTTCAACTACCCTCATGACTCTTCACCTACTCTATGATTGTTATATCCAACTATCACAACTTGATTTACACTTGACATGACTTTACATTACAATGCACATGCACCCATGTGAAACAAAATAGCTTGAGCAAGCCAAGATAGACATCACTCTGACTTAGACAACCATGGAAGTCCAACTCCTCAACATCTTCATGCTGATCAACAGTAACATACTGATTCCAAGATCGATAGTCCTTGATGGTGTCTGTATGCTCCACGGTGACATCCGTCTGAAACCTAACTCTTGCCTCCAACGCATTCAAGTACACTGCTCAGGATCCTTTGTCCAACTCATTTGAAAGCATGCACATCATTGTCTTCAATGTGGCCAGACCAGCAACATAGTTGTGCATGATGTCTGCACTGATGGGCAAGTATGGGATGGTGGCAATGCACATTAACTTGTTGAAGTGTGAGTCAAGATCTAGTTGGACTTGTTTCTTTGTCTTTGCCTGGGTGAGAGTCCCAATCGATGGTATCGCATGTGTGCGCACCACAACATCCATACTCTTGAATACTCATGCATGGGAAGCATCCATTCATAGTTCTAGATCTGATTCTGGATACGTGCTTTCAGCTTGACCACATTGACCCTCATCATCTTGGGCAAGTGAAGCGGGGCTCCCTTGTATTTCATTGTCCATGTTTTCCTATCATCAACAACGACATGCAAGTTCGTCAAGATACGTTCTCTTCTAGCACATCGCTGCTACCATCCATTGAGATGGACGACTGCCTTGTGCACGGTACCAAACTTGGAGTACAATGCTCACATAACTGTGTCAAAGGATAATACTTCGTTTAGTATTTCCTGCTTTAGTTCAACTCGAGTGGACATTGTCACCAAGTCACCTCCTTGCTTGGCCATTAGTAGTTCCTTTTGCATTCACTCATTCTCAGCTATTAGAAAGTGAACACTTGAGCCAGTGGCTTCGGCATACACCTTGGTTGCATCGGCCAAGGTAGCTAGATGTTTGTGCACATCAGTCATGATCACTCATTCCTCAACTTGTGTAGGAGACTTATGATCCTCCAGAGTTGACACTCTATGAGACTGCACAACTCTATGTTGGGATTCTTCGAATGAGATGTTGTGCATCTCTTCCTTCGGCTGATCACCAAGGATCTTAGTGCCTCCTTGGTCATTCGAGACTTTCTCATCATCTGGATGCATTGAAGTGGGTGAGTCGACCTCTTTGTGGTGAGGCATGAGGTCAGTGTCCTGTTCCAACTCCTGCTACTCCACATCTGCATCCAACTGTTGAAGTGCTTGTTCTATCTCATGAGCGAAGTCTTGCCCCTGCAATGGTTCACCCTGTTCGCCTGATGCCTGTTGCTCTGATGAATCAACTACTTGTACAAGTGTTGCTTCATCTATTTGCACATGTTGCACCCCCTACTGTTTCTGTTTTTGCTCTGCTTCCCTCTCCTATTTGCGCAACTCTTGTTCCTTTCAGAGTTTCTCCCTCAGTTCATGCAACTCCTTCTATGATTCTTCCATTCTCTTCTTCTCCGTCTACCTTCATGCAATTTGCTTGTCGCGCAGGTGCCTCTTTGCCTGTATAGCCATAGTTGCTTGCTCTACAAGTGGATCTGCTTGAAACTTGTAGCTTTGCTCCTCCTCCATGTGATCGACAATCTTCCTCTTACCTTTGTTGTGCACTGGTATGCTTGCCTCTGCTGCCACTACTGCTATTGCTGCTGTTGGTGCTCTTTGTGATGCTGCTTCATGTTTCTTCGCTAACCACTCCACAACAAAGCTGACCTGTTCATTGGGTCTGGAGAAACTGTAGCAATATCTCCATGGGTCCTCCTCGACCCAATGAAACGACCCATGGATCTAGTTGAATTGAACTCTCATGCAATGATCTTTCACAATGCAATGTGGGTCATACGGATTGTAGCTTCAGAGGTCAAGTGGGTACTTCTTCATTTATTCTGCTTCGACATCCACTTTCTTGATACTCTGGATCTCATATAACCCAATTCGCAACGGAAGAGCAGACCAAGGTCCCTTCTTCTTCTAATGCAGTCTAGCTGTCAATCCTGTCGAGATGTGATATGCTACTTCCTACATGACAAGTATGAGGAAAACTTCAGTAGAACATGCGGAGGCTTCTCTGCCCTGAACATTCAGATGAAGGTGCCGGACAGTGAGGCATACTAATCAGCAATGCCTAACAATTCCTCCATTGCTTCCTTTGACATGTAGGGTGGATCCTGTTCAAATATCATCTTGTACACATGGGTGACAAAATGATTGGACAGCCATGTGATTACTCCTTTGAAGCTGCATTCAGACAACAACTTGAAATACGTGTTCACAATAGTCTCCGTCAGTGACCATGCCCACTCCAAGCTTGGGAACTCCTGTCGGGCACAAACTACATCTAAGATGTAGGCAGACATGTAAATCTCTGCATGCATACCTCCGAGTGATAGTCGAGCCTTCGTTACTTTTTCCTTCGGCTGATGAGTGAATATGTTGGACCAGTTACATGGTTTTCCTTCTCTAGCCACTTAGTCTAGTGTGATCACCCAACTCTGTGGAAAGGTTTCTTTGATTGTTTGGCCATATAGTCGACATGAAAATATGACCAAGTATTGGTATGCCTTCCTCAATATCTTGGTCTTGTAGATCTGGTTTGGTGTCAACTTGAATTGAGCCGACTCCTTTACCTAGTTCCTTAGAGTGTTTAGAATTAGCATTGTTGTTGGGTAAGCTAAATGGAGTCTTCATGACAGTCACAGGCTTAGACATCTGATAAATCTCATCATAATCTCATGCCCAGAAGGTTACAAGCTTCCTCCCATTGACATTTCTCAAGGTCATCGTCTTGAGATCAGTGTGAGAGACGATCCAGTGTATCATGTCCGCACATGGGAATGTGGAGTATCTGCATGCAATCCGGTACAAGCCGGAATTGTGAATGTTCATGTACACCTGATGGTCTTCAAGGCCTTCCTTGAAAGTGCCTAAAAATGTTTCATTGACCTCTTTCCACTTTAGTTTGATGTCCCTGTCTAGATACAACTTTGTATCTTCATAGATTGTCAGATTAGAGGACACTCGCTCCACTATTGTTCCAGTTGCATTTCCCTCAGTGTCCTATGATCCTATTCTCTTGGAGGTCATTGATCTGGTATTACTAAGAGACAGATGGACACCTCAAAGCTCTCAAGACAAGCAACATGCATGGCAAGAAATCTGTCAGCAAAAACCAAAGCAAATTCGGGGAATGAGACCACACATACCTGGGAAAATGATAGGCAAGATTGCGTAATTTCTACTGGGAGGCTGGGTGATTGGCTGCCAAAAATGAAAAAAAATCAGTATGGGCTATTTGGGAGGTAAGACTGGCTACTGGATTTGCACAATGCTCAATCCAGACTGGTTGTTGGCTACTGGGATTGCGTAATGCACAATTCTAGCTGGGAGTGACTGCAAGCTTAGGGACTGCATTACGCAATTTTTTGGGCCAGCAGTCACTGTCCCTCAGATATGTGCAAAATAGTCCTGGAGTATAGTGTTGGGAAGAAATGCACATTTTTGGAGAGGAAGGCAGAGGCTTCCTTCCCCAGATTGCGCAATGTTGTCTCAGTGAAGGCAGAGTCCGGGCAAAGGTTGGCCTGACTCGCCAATGGGCAACTGAAAGAAAATATGAAAGTGAATGCATGACGACACTAAGTGAAAGCAAAAGTGATTGACAGTGCATGCAAACATGAATGAAATATTCAGTAAACAGATAAACATGCATGTGGGTGAAGCGAGTCGCCAAATCGGCGACCAAGCGTGCAAAACAATTTCATGCATGCGACCGCAGTGAGATAGCAATGAAAACTAAAACAAAGCTAGGACAAGCTAGTATAGATGTAAATGACAGCAAGCATTCAAAGAAATCAAGCAAACAACACTCACACAAGCGAATACACAAAAAGTGACAGAAATGTTGAAAAAGACAAGTTGAGGCCACTTACCCGTGAATGGCTGAGCCGAATGTGTCGAAGAGTCCTAGAGGTGTTGTGGGATGTCATAGCTCCAATATCGATGTAAAAGAATGATCTCTGATGCATTGAATAAATAAGTTTTGAGCTCATGACGCGCGTGCCACAAATCTAGGAAAAAGCGACACTTGGAGGAAAGTTTCCAAAACAACTTTGCATGTAACCTTCAGCTGCTAAAAATAGCTCCTTGAATCATGAGATGCATTTTTCATGTTCCTTTTGCTATTCCAAGAAAAAGCAAGCTATGCATGCAAGTCAAGTTTCCCCGGTCCCGGGTGGAACTAGTCAACCAAACTGCTCATGCATGCAATTTCTCAACTGCTTGAAGGACATGTGCATTTCTGGCTGGGAGATGGGCTAGCCTCCCAGGAGGTTTGTGCAATTTCTAGGTAGATTAGCTAACTACTGCCCAGATTTGCGCAAATTTTGGGCTGAGTAGACCTGCTGGGGAAAATTGTGCAATTTTCACTATGAGTGTTGACTAGTAGAATTACACAATTATGGAGCCCAGCAGGTTGCCAGATAGGATTACACAATTTCTGGAGGGAAGGTTGGTTTCCCTCCAGAAATGCATAAATTCTTGGGGGGGTTTCTCAGCCTATAGCTAGACCAAGTTTGGGTGATCAACCTATGAGGGGAATGCATCAAGCTGTGATCGACAGACTGCCTTTGTGCAAGAAAAACATTGAAGCTTGTGTACTTGACAAAGCAAGACAAGGTGCTATGAAAATTTGGTAGTGAGGCTCCAAAACGAAGGTTAGGCAAAACTTTGGAGGGTGGTTGTAGCCGCTACAACACTTGGCGACACATTGGTAGAACTCCCACTCTCTTAATGGACCTTGTTCGTGAAGCAAGTCTAACACCTCTGGAAGTATTGTTCAGTTCTCATCTCATCTTGGTTTCACACTAGCTTGATTGTACAATGTAGCATCTGCCAAGCTCTTGGTTGATTGACACACATTCCAAGCCAAGGCAACATAGTTGTTTTGATTGGGGTTGAGGGGTATATTAGTGCACAAGCAGTATAGTCGTCAAAGTCTTAGTTTCATCTCTGGTGTTGCTCTGCTATTAGCAAGCCTGGACAGTACGCCAGTGGAGTCACATAGGAACACAAGCATGGCTATGCTGCCAGCGAGCCTGGTTAGTACCCTGGCAGAGTTACTTGCATCACCTCCCTACGCAGGAAGCCTTTCTCTTCTTTCACCTTATTCATATTCATTTGTCATTTTTTCATAATTGTGCATAGAACTTATTCATTTCAGAGGTGGAAGAGGGATCCCATCTTATTGAGAGTAGAAGAGGTTGTTCTAGTAGAGAAGTAGTTTATTGTATCTCTGACATGCCTGTTAAGGTTTTCCCCCTCACCTTACTCTACTTGATTGAGCTGACAGGGGTTAACCCAAAAAAAACCAATTAGAGAAGGTGACACTAGTTAGAGCGCAAGCATTGTGTTTTCACCAAGGTTCACTTCAAATAGTACGTATTTTCCTTCGACATATCATGGACTAAAAGTAACAAAATCTTCATAAAGAGGTAAGATGATAGATAACCAAGTATTTATAGTTGTACAAGCCCTCTTGCACTTCACCTAGCTCGTTTCAAGAGTCATACATGGTTTCATGTGAAACTAACCTACGAACAAAACAAGCAAACTAACAAACAACAAAGCAAAGCAAGAGTAGAAGCGAAAGTGAAAGCAAAGCGAGTAAGCAAACAACCAGGAAAATGAACAAACAAACAAAGCATGTAAGAAAATAAGCATGCAAGAAAACAACTGAAAGAAAACACTACTTCTACTAATAAGCTAATGGTAAATGGGCCTAATCACATGAGGTGATATTTCCAATGCAACCACCGGTGCATTGGTTGACCCATGTTGGTGAAAGCTTGGTCCATGAGCAACCTATTTGAGTGAACCAGCAAGAAAGAAATAAATAACAAGGAAGACAACCACACCTTGTGTTTCAAAGTGTCCATAGGACATAAGTGAGTACAAGCACATGACGAGCAATTCGTGGACTTATCATGGTGCCGTGTGACACTGCACACAACTTCGAAGCATAAGCACACTCTTGACTGTGACATGCAAGAAAACGAAAGAAACAAGATAACTTGCACCGTGAATGAGTTCTTGCAATGTAAGATTCCTCCATTCCATGAGCAATGGGATCATGTAGTTCAAGTGGAGGAAGTATGATCTATGTGTGAGATTGATATTAAATACATTTAGATGAGTGATGAGGAGCCTTAGGTGATTAAACAATTTTTTGATCGGAAGTGAGACTAACCCCAAGAGAGCGAGGGCCTGACATAACCATCATCTCAGGCTGAAGTGCCTCGATAGTCTTGGGTGTTTCAACTTCATCATTAGATAGAGCATCATAAACTGGTGGCTTCGAAAGATCAACTGTGATAGAGATGATCGTGATCAAATATGGGAGTAAATGGATCACGACAACCACGATCAGAAAAATCAATGAGTTCATCGACATCCTCATGATCTTATGAATCAAACAGAGGGGTAGATGAAAAGAGAACAAACTCATCCTCTGTGCTTCTAGAAAATACAAATGAAAGATCAAGTGGATTTTCAATGAACAACTTATCCTCTTTGTTGTCGAATGATGGAACAACATCCAGTTAGTCCTGCAAGTGATCAACAATTGGTGCATCCATGGATGAAGACACACATGAAAAATCATGGATGGTAGGTTCACGAAAGATGTCAGAAAGGAATAGAGGAGGCTCGGACAGAAGGGAGTCATCCTTCGCCGAGTGTTGATGCTCAGGCTCCCACTCATACTCTTCATGAATGACAGCGCATGTTGGTTGTGCAACACCAACTCTGTCAATGGCTTGTTCCTCATTCACAAGAAGTGAAGAGTCCAGAATGGAAGAACACAAGATAGTATCATCCGGAGGAATAAGCAAATGCAAAGACGGAGGTTGTGAAACATAATGCATATGAGAACTCGAAGAACTCACAACCAAATCTACGTGAAAATTAAGTGAAGTGATGTTGGGAAGATGTGAAATATGAACAAGTGTGTGAGCATGATCCTCAACATCACTCGACAATGGTGTAGCTATTTGATGAGGGGATGGCAGACAGTCAGTCGAGACAGTGGCCACATCTACATGAGATTGCACAGCTCCATCAGTGAAGAATTTTGAGCAAGGCTTAATTTCAAGATTCTTCTTGGGATAGAGGGGTTTCTTAAGGAAATACTCGAACTGGTCCTAAAGATAGGAAAATTTCATCTGGCTTCTTAGAGCTTCAAACTACTTATATAAATGGAAGTGCTGCCAAAAATCCATGATCAATTCATGCAGAGCCTTCCATTGCTGTAACAGTTTTCGATCAAGATGGTCTAGATCAAAATGATAGAAAGTGTCTTCAAAGATATCACAGAATTTCTCAGGTGAGTGCATGCTATCAGCCAGTAGGGTGCATAACCATCGAAGTGGATTTGCGAAGTGTATATGCAAGCAGCAAGCTGGCTTGTTCATCAGAACACCCATCTTGCTCATGAAGCAAGGAAAGAAAGTCATGTAAGTACTCAGGTCAGGCCATTTCACCTTCACCATCATACATGTAAGTGGACAAGAGATCAAAAAAATCACTCAATATGGTGACATCTTCATGATTCGAAAAACATCATAGAGGGAGAACAATGCAAAAATCCATGAGAGATATGCAAAGGCTCAAAACCAGATGAGAGGACACAACTTGTCATCTGCCCTCCTTCTAGCACCAGAAATGTTGATGGTGCTTGACCCACCAACATGTCAAGGGGATCTCCCCGGTAAGAAGTCCCAATTAGACCTCAGACCGTTTGGTGTAGGAGTCCTAGTAGTGGGTCGTATGGTAATGCCTTGACTGCGATTTCGTACAGAGGCAAGTAAGATAACTCTATTGGTACCAAGGGTGTGACAAATGTAGTGAGTCAAGGAAGGTGCATGAGAGGTTCTAACACAAGTGGGTTGAGATGAGTGTGCCCCTTGGCAACCTATAATAGTACTCAGATGGGAAGGGAACACATGAGTGAAGATACATCACAATCTAGAAAGCAAGATAGCTGGCAATCCAAAGTGATGGTTAAACCAACAACACATTTCAAAAAGATTCATACATACTCATACAGAATAGTCCATACATGCATGTGTAAGAAAGAAAATACATATGCCATTTAGAGTAAACAAGATAGTTGGAATACAATTCAACATATGCAAGAAACGTGTTCGCTCTTATTATATAAAGAAGTGTAATTTCCAGTCATATAATACATCCATGTCCAACCATTGGCTCAATAGTGGAGCGTTACAGCCACATCTGCCTGCTCTGCCAAAGAGATGTTGATCTCAAAATGGGGCTCTTAGGCTTCTTTTCCAACTTACAAGAACCTCTCCCACTTCCAAAGCTTTAAATTTTCCAAAGTCTTATTGATTAACCAATGCAGAATAAAAAAATCCTTGAAAATATAGGTGTATGCTTGTATTTGTTTTAAACTGATTATATGCTTTAAAATCTATTGTATGTGCTGTAAGTTAATGTGCTGAAACTGATGTATGAATACATGTAACAGAAAATAAAACAAAAGTGAAAACAAACACATAAGACAACAGTTTAATTAGGAGTTCACCCACAACTCTTGGGCTACATCTCCATGAGCTCTAGTTAATTCAACTAGGCTCTCTGGGATTATGGTATTAATCCTTTCTACAAGCTCTTGGCTCAACTCCTGCTATTTTACACAAAAACAGTGGGTTCAGATACCATTTCATCCCCTGGCTCTTGAAGCTTTGGCTCTTGGCTCTGGCTCTTGGCTCTTGGTTTTGGCTCTTGGCTTTGACTCTAGCTCTTTGGCTCTCTGATTCTTTGGCTCTCTGACTCTTCAGCTCTGGCTTCTTTCTGCCTTCTATCAGGTTATAGCTCTCTCTGGGCTTTTCACTTGAACTCCAAGTGACTCCCTTGGCTACCTTTAACTTCTCCACTACCTCTTTGGCTTCTGCGCTACCTCTTTGGCTTCTAAACTACCTCCTTCAACAACAAACAACAACTCGGCCACCATCAATAACTCAGTAGCCCTATGTCTTTGACATTCATGGCTTTTAAGCCAAATCACGTTGCCTGTTCATTTTCCCTCTTGGGCTCTTCGTCTTCTTGTTTTGTCTGCTCGAATCCCTTCTCTGAGTGTTAGCAATTATTTCTAAATGCCCTCGGGGATGAATGGGACCTATTCCACAACGAAAGGAGCCACCGACACTTTGAATACCTTCAGAAACAGTGGTTCTCTGTTTACACAGAGAATACTGTAAAACATGGGAAAATCCACAGAAACACTGTCTTTCGGACTTCAAAAGTCCTTAATCCTGCCTTATATTTCTATCGGGTCCACCTGGAAGTCGCTATCGCATATCGCAAATGGCCTGGTTCCAAGGTTTCCCTTTGCAGTTCGTTTGATAATGAAATATACAAAAATACATTAAAATTGCCTTTCTGCGGATCTCAAATCTTATGCAACAATGTTTATATTTCCATCGGGTCCGTAATATCGCTGTCGCATATTGGGGGGACCCGAGGGAAGCTATACGATGTGACTGATGCCAATGCTGACTGCGTTCTGCCGATATCGGCGATTGGCACATCGCTTGACCTGATCCCACACACACACACACACACACACACACACACACACATATATATATATAGATATACTATATATATATATATATATAGCTATGTATAAGTATATATATATATATCTATATCTATACACACACACACACATAAGGCCCTGCTCCATTGTGTTTGCCGATTGTGATCCACTGATATCAGCGATCGCGGTATCGCATCGGCCCAGTTCCATCATGTTATGCCTTTGATTGCCTCCCAACTGCCTTTGCCGATTGCGATCTGCTGATTTCGGCGATCGCACCATCGCATCGGCTCGGGACCTTTGCCTTGTATACGCTGCCCAAGCCATTGTTTTGCCTCTTTTTCATTTGAAAAAGGGCAGCTTCATTTTATGATAGCTTCTGCATTTGAAGTCTTTTTTCATCCATTCAAGTTGCGTTGGATTCAGAATGAAGGGATCTCTACAAAGAGACTATTTCTGAAAGCAGCCAACGACTTTCATTTTCCTCTGATTTACAAAGGATTTGTGCCATTTGACACCTTTTACCTCTTATATGAAATCTTTTAGACTTAGAGGTTTATCCAGGATCCATTTTTGGATTAGATGTACTAGCTCTGTGCAATGGAGAAGCCAAGGCGCGTTACAATACTGTCCAATCTCTCTCCAAGATAGTCTTATCAGAAGCTTGGCTGGCCAAAAGCCTATAAAATGAGTTATGAGGGACTATATATAGCAAAGGGTGGGGTGACCCTTCACATTCCCCTTTGTGATAGTTCAACTACCCTCATGAATCTTCACCTACTATATGAATGTTACATCCAACTATCACAACTTGGCTTACACTTGACATGACTTTACATTACAATGCACATGTACCCATGTGAAACAAAATCGCTTGAGCAAGCCAAGCTAGACATCACTTTGACTCTGAAAACCATGGAAGTCAAACTCCTTAACATATTCATGCTGATCGACAGTAACATACAGATGCCAAGATTGGTAGTCCTTAATTGTGTCTATATGCTCCGCAGTGACATTCGTCTGAAACCTAACTCTTTCTTCCATAGCATCTGGGTACACTGCTCAGGGATCCTTTGTCCAACTCATCTGAAAGCATGCGCATCATTGTCTTCAATGTGGCTAGACCAGCAACATACTTGTGCATGATGTCTGCACTAATGGGAAAGTCTGGGTTGGTGGCAATGCGCATCAACTCGTCAAAATATGAGTCAAGCTCTAGTCGGACATGTTTCTTTTTCTTGGCCTAGGTGAGAGTCCCAATTGATGGGATTGCATGTGCATGCACCACAACATCCATACTCTTGAATACTCATGCATGGGAAGCCTGTATGCTAGTGATGAATTGCATGAGCTCTTCATAGTTCCAGATCTAACTCTGGATATGTGCTTTCAACTCGACCGCATTAACCCTCATCATCTTGGGCAAGTGAAGCGGGGATCCCTTGTATTTCATCGTCCATGTTTGCATGTCATCAACAAAAACATGCAATTTCGTCAAGATACGTGCTCTTCTAGCACATCACTGTAGCCATCCGATGAGATGGACGACTGCCTTGTGCACGGTACCAAACTTGGAGTAAAATGTTCGCATAAATGTGTCAAGGGATAATACTTCATCTAGTATTTCCTTCTTTAGTTCAGCTTGGGCGAACATTGTCACCAAATCTCCTCCTTGCTTGGTTGTTTGTAGTTCCTTTTCCATTTGCTCATTCTCAGCTATTAGAAATCAAACACTTGATCTAGTGGCTTCAGAATACACTCTGGTAGAATTGGCCAAGGCAGTTGGATGTTTGCACACATCAGTCATGATCACTCATTCCTCAACTTGCGCAGGAGACATATGATCCTCCGGAGTTGACACTCTCTGAGAAGGCACAACTCTATGTTGGGATTTGTCGAGTGAGATGTTGTGCATCTCTTCTTCCAGCTGATCACTAAGGATCTTAGTTCCTCCTTGGTCATTCGAGACTTGCTCATCATCTGGAGTCATTGAAGCAGGTGAGTCTACCTCTTTGTGGTGAGGCATGAGTTCGATGTCCTGTTCCAACTCCTACTGCTCCATGTCTACATCCAACTGTTGAAATGCTTGTTCTATCTCATAAGTGAAGTCTTGCCCCTGCGATGGTTCATGTTGTTTTCCTGATGCCAGCTGCTCTGATGAATCAACTACTTGTATGAGTACTGCTTCATCTATTTTCACATGTTGCACCCCTTGTTGTATCTTTTGCTGCTGTGCTTTCCTCTCCTGTTTGCGCAGCTCTTATTCCTTTTGGAGTTGCTCCCTCAGCTCATGCAACTCCTTCTCTACTTCTTCCATTCTCTTCTTCTCCCTCTACCTTCACATGATCTGCTTGTCACGCTGGTGCCTCTTTGCCTCTATAGCCATAGTTGCTTGCTCTATAAGTGGATCTACTCGAAAATTGCATCTTTGCTCCTCCTCCATGCGATCGCCAATCTTCCTCTTACCTTTATCGCGCATTGGTATGCTTGCTTCTGCTGCCACTACTACTGCTGCTGCTACTGGTGCTCTCCGTGATGCTGCTTCATGTTGCGTCACTATCCACTCCACAGTGAAGCTGACCTGTTCATTAGGTCTAGAGAAACTATAGCAATATCTCCAAGTGTCTTCCTTGGCCCAATGAAACACCTCGTGAATCCAGTTGAACTGAACTCTCGTGAAGTGATATTTCACAATGCAATGTGGGTCATACGGGTTGTAGCTTCGGAGGTCGAGTGGGTACTTATTCATTTGTTCTACTTCGACATCCACTTGCTTGATACTCAGGATCTCATATAACCTTATCCGCAATGGAAGAGCGAGCCAAGGTGCTTTCTTCTTCTGATGCAATCTAGCTATCAATCCTGCCAAGATGTGATATGATATTTCTTGCATGACAAGTACGCCAAAGGCAAAGTTTAGCAGAACATGCAAAGGCTTCTCCGCACTGAACATTCGGATGAAGGTGTCGGATGGTGAGGCATACCAATCAACAATGCCTAACAATGCCTCCATTGCTTCCTTTGACATGCAAGGTGGATCCTGTTCAAATATCATCTTGTACACAGGGGTGACAAAATGATCAGACAACCGTATGAGTACTTATTTGAAACTGTATTCGAACAACAACTTGAAATATGTGTTCACAATAGTCTTCGTCGATGACGATGCCCACTCTAAGCCCAGGAACTCCTGTCGAGTACAGACTGCATCTAAGATGTAGGCAAACATGTAAATCTTTGCATGCATACCACCGGGTGGCTGTCGAGCCTTCATTACTTGTTTGTTCAGCTGATGAGCCGATATGCTGGACCAGTTAAATTGGTTTACTTCTCTAGCCACTTGGTCCAGTGCGATCACCCAACTCTATGGGAAGGTTTTTGTGCTTGCTTAGCCATACAGTCAGCATGCAATTATGACCAAGTATTGGTATGCCTTCCTCAATGTCTTTGTCTTGTAGATCTGGTTGGGTGTCAACCTGAATTGAGCTGTCTCCTTTACCCAGTTCTTAATAATATCTCTGGAGTTAGCACTGCTGTTGGGTAAGCTGAATGGAGTCTTCATAATAGTCACGGGCTCGGACATCTGGTACATCTCATCGTAATATCATGCCCATAAGGTTGCAATCTTCGTCTCACTGACACTGCTCAAGGTCATCATCCCAAGATCAGTGTGAGAGATGATCCAGTGTATCATGTCCGCACATGGGAATGCGTGGTATCTGCATGAAATCCAATACAAGCTGAACTTGTGAATATTCACGTAAACTTGACAGTCTTCAAGGCCTTCCTCAAAAATGCCCGCAAATGTTTCATTGACCTCTTGCAACTTAAGTTTGATGTCCCTATCTAGATACAACTTTGTATCTTCATAGATTGGTAGACTAGAGGACACTTGCTCAACTATTGGTCCAACTACATTTCCATCAGTGTCTTGTGATCCTGTTCTCTTGGAGGCCATTGATCTAGTACTGCTAAGAGACAGATGGACACTTGAAAGATCTAGAGACAAGAAACATGCATGGCAATAAATCTGTCAGCAAAAACCAAATAAAATTAGGGGGAATGACACCGCGCATACTTGGGGAATTGATAGGCAAGATTGCGCAATTTCTGCTCGGAGGCTAGGTGACTGGCTTCCAGAACTGCTCAAAAACATTATGGGCTATCTAGGAGGCAAGATTGGCTGTTGGATTTGCGTAATGCGCAATCCAGACTGGCTGCTGGCTACTGGGATTGCACAATGCGCAATTCTAGCTGGGAGTGACTGCAGGCTCAGGGACTGCATTGCTCAATTTTCTGGGCCAACAATTATTGTCCCTCAGAAATGCGTAAAATATTCCCGGAGGATAATTCTAGGCAGAAATTCACATTTCTAGAGAGGAAGGCAAAGCCTTCCTTCCCTAGATTACACAATGTTGTCTTAGTGAAGGCAAAGTTCGAGCCAAGGTTGGCCAGACTCGCCGACGGGCAACTGAAAGCAACTATGACAGTGAATGCATGGCGACACTAAGTGAAAGAAGAAGTGATTGACAATGCATGCAAACATGAATGAAAGATTCAGTAAATAGATCAACATGCATGTGGGTGAAGTGAGTCACTGAATCGACGACCGTTTGTGCAAAGCAGTTTCATGCATGCGACAACAATGAGATAGCAATGAAAATTGAAACAAAGCTAGGAAAATCTATTATAGATGTAAACGGAAATAAGCGTTCAAATAAACCAAGCAAACAACACTCACACAAGCGAATACACAAAAAGTCATAGAAATGCCGAAAAGTCAAGTTGAGGCCACTTACCTGTGAATAGCTGAGCCAAATGTGTCGAAGAGTCCTGGATATGTTGTGGGATGTCAGAGCTCCAATATCGATGTGAAAGAATGAGATCTGATGCGTCGAATAAATAATTTTTGAGCTCATGACGTGCATGCCACAAATCTTGGAAAAAGTGACACTTGGAGGAAAGTTTATGAAACAATTTTGCATGTAACCTCTGGCTACTAAAAATATCTCCCTGAATCATGGGATGTCTTTTTCATGTTTCCTTTTTCTATTCCAGGAAAAAGCAATCCATCCATACAAGTCAAGTTTCCTCGGTCCCAGGTGGAACTAGTCAACCAAACTACTCATGCATGCAGTTGCTCAACTGCTTGAAGGAAATCTGCATTTTGTGGCTAGGAGTTGGGTTGGCTGCCTAGGAGATTTGCGTAATTTTGGGCAGAGCAGCTGACTGCTGCCCAAATTTGTGCAAATTGTGGGTTGAGTGGCCCTATTGGGGAAAATTGCGCAATTTTCACTGTGAGTGTTGACTAACAGAATTGCGCAATTCTAGATCACAATAGGCTGCCAGACAGGATGGCATAATTTCTGGAGGGAAGGATGGTTTTCCTCTAGAAATGTGCAATTTCTTGGGGGATCTTCTAAGCCTGCAGCTAGACCAAGTTTGGGTGTTCAGCCTATGAGGGGAATGCATCAAGCTATGATTGACAAGCTTCCTTTGTTCAAGAAAAACACTGAAGCTTGTGTACTTGACGAAGCAAGACAAGGTTTTGTGAAAAGTTGGTAGGGAGGCTCCAAAACGAACCTTAGGCAAAATTTTGGAGGGTGGTTGTACCTGCTACAACACATCCCTTATCATTTAGCTCTTCATTATCTGCATCAGAAAGCTCATGTGGTTTGTTTCATTCACTACAAAAGAGCGGCAGGGGCACTGCAAGTTTACACAATGTTCAAATTCTCGCACGATGACAATTAAAATTCCCTCGTAGGTGAAAATTTAGCTCTATATTTATCCTTTAGTCTTGAAAGAATTCTAAAATTGTGTTTAGAAGCTAGCATAAACCATCCAAAGCCTACGAAAACGATAAAATTGTTTTCGCTGCTTTTTTGAAATTCAGTGCGCTTTTTCTTCCTCTATGTCGCATTTTTATCTTAACTTGTTGTGATTCCAGACAATGGGTCATACCCCTCTTTTCTTGCTTCCAATTCTCCTTTCTAGTGTGTGATCCTTTGCATGTTATTGGTGCCTCAGTCTTAAGACTGTAACATAGTTGTTTCCCTTAAAATTTATGCCCAAAGGTGTTTTAAATGTCAAAGTTTCTTTAGCATTGTGTTTTTGGCTTGTGTGCTACGACTGTCCCTAGTTTAATTTCTTGCCAATAGTTACAAAATTTTGAGTTCTATAGGGTTTTCCTGAGAAAACCCACAGTTGTAAGTCTTGGTGTAATTGTTGTGAGTATATCTTAAGTCATTGTGACAAGATTCAAATACCATAACACCTCCATTGTTTCCCAAATGAGTTGTTCATAAATTTAAACTATTCATTGCTGCAAAAGTGAAACTATGTCAACTCTAGAAGACAAAAAAACACAAAGGGGGAGTTGTTGTACATTTTGAACCACAAGACATGACAACCATCAATGCAAATCCAGCCATCATAATGGCTTTTGAACAAGTAGGGTGTATGAGATACTGTGAAAAAATTCAAGGGTATCATTTGCAATTGACAAAGGAATTTGCTAGGAGTTTTGATGGTATGCAAGCAAAGGTGGGAAGTCTAACTTTTCCAGTCTCAATTCAATCAATAGCCAAGGCCAATGAGATACCTTTGAGTGGAGAGGAATGGTTCAAAGGAATGGATTTTGATTTGATTCATTCCAAGAATTTTATTAAGTCAAAACACTAGAAAGAGTATGGTTCAACTATTCCAAGGAGTTATTTACAATATCATCATAGAAAACTATTGGAGTTCATTCAAAGGTACTTCACATGTGAGGGGAGATTCATTAAAGTGTATCACTATCACATTAGGATTTTAATGCATTTTACTGGCAAGAAATCTTTGAATCTTCCCTATTCTCTTTTTAGGAGTCTTTGTAAGATGGTTGACCGAGTTCAAACAAAAGGAAGTCAAGTTGAGGCCAATTTGTTTCATTTCTCATTAACCAAATTGCTGGTAATGAAGGAGTTAGAGAAAAAGGGGCAATCATGGCAAGAGTTTTTGGTTTCTTCAGGATGGGTATCACAATCTACAAACAATCAAAAGACAAAGAAATACACTCCGTCAGGTGTGATTAAAGATGTTGAACCTGCAGCAACAAGCTCAATCAATAAGCCTTTGACTAAAATCAAATTGGTTGATAAGAAAAGTGCTAAGAAGCTACATTTCTCCCGTGAGGTAGAAAAGGTGCTAAGGGTGTCAAGAACAAGGGCTGCAGCCAAGAGATCACCTGTGGGTCCTCCATATTCACCCATTCAAGTTATGAAATTAGAGTACACATAAGGAAGTGGAAATTGAAGAAAGGGACCAAAAAATTGGAGAGTTACAAGATTAGTTGGACAGGGCCCATGTGACAATAACATACTTGCAACAGGAGAATAGGGAGCTTAGGCATAAAGTGTCACAAGAATCTATTCAACCTAGAGAATAAGAGCCATCAAAGGGAACATTGGCACAAGTTGACAAAGGAAAAGGGAAAATGGTCATCGATGTGGAAGAGTTGAAGGAGGTAGTAGAGCAATCAAGGAGACCTAGAACTAGGTCTGTGGCCAAGGTACAAATGCAAGTAGTGGAGATTGTTCAACCTGAAAAGAAGATTTTTTTTTATGAGCAAAAATAATTTGAGAAGCTACTGGAACAACTTGAAGGAGTACAATAATAGGTGGATCAACTTGCAAAAAAGGATCACAGGGAAAAATTGTATGTGTTTCGAAATTTGGAAGTTGTTGAGTCTATCCTTGATAGAGAAAAATACAAATTGAAGTGGACCTTGCCTCTGCATAGGCAGGTGAAAAATCTATATACACAAAACTTGGTCCTAAAGAGAAGACTCAAGTTGGTGAAGAAGAAGCTCACTGAAGTCAAGGAATCTAGAAGGAAGAGGAAAAGGGGTAAGTTATTCATAATTACAGAGGCTAGTACAAAGGTAAATCTCTAGTAGGAAAACTCAACTCAACTCTTAAACTTTGTTTTTGGCTCAAGAGATCAGAAAAGGTAAATTTTGATGAAACTTGCAAAAATGCAGCAAGGGGCTTGCTGCACTTTTTATATAAATTTTGATAATGTTGGGATAGTGAAGTTGGAAGTTTTTCTGTCATGAGGGAGTTATATGAAGGTTCCAACATCCACTTTGATGGCTCAAGCTGTGAAGTTATTTCATTTTTCTATGAAACTGCCTAATGCGCTACGAGTCTGGATAGTCAATGATTTCCATTTCAAATTTTGAATTTTCAGCTTTAGAAGTGGTTTAGATCATGTAGATAGGTGGAAAATTATCTTAGGATCCGTGTTTAATGTTTATTAGTTAATATTCCAAGTTAGTGATGTTTTAGGCTTGGATTAGTTGTAAGGAAAACTGCTCCTATTTTTCAATATATGCACTAGTTTTTGGATGTATCTAGTTAAAAGTTGGTTTTGGTCAATGATTTCAACCACCTAGGATAGGATATTGAATCCTTCATGATGTATAAAGAGATCAAAATAATTGTAAGTGGCTTGGTTGGTTAGATTAGAGAATAAATACTTTTGGCACTGTTTTTTTCTGGAAGCTTTACCATTGAATGAATGAAATAGAAGATGATTTGCAGGGATTCATGTGTCAAAATTTTGGTTGTTTCTGATCCTTTGATATTGTAAGTTATCTTATATGTTTACATCCTTTTAATGTGTATCTTCTTGCTTGGAAAAATTGAATGTTTGATTTAGAATTCATCTTAATGATTCTCTGTTTTAGTTTTGCCAAGTTATCAATGTTTTCATCTTAAAGTAACATTTTAGAATTCATCCATGGTTTGATGCTCTAATGTATTGTCTTCCACCTTTTCCATATTTACCCCTTACAACAATTTGACCTAATTTCCACCACCAAATCTTCCTACCTTTCCCCTGTGGAGAAACCCTCTCTTTTCCCTTATATCACTAGACAAAAACTTGACTTGACATAACTCCATGCCCAATGGATCTATCTATTTTCTCATCAACAGACCTTTAAAAAATAAAACATTGTTGAGCTTATTACCTAGCCTAATATCATGTTTTTTGTATAACCTAAGTGAGAGAGCCCTCTCTAGGTCAGAAGGGCTAGATTCTGACCTAGAAGTGTTTTTTGTTTACCTTTGGAATTCCTTCTTCAACCTAGGGAAATTACAGAGTGCTAACAATAATATCATGTCAATGTTAAATATGCTGAAAATGTTGTAAAAAATGATGCTATAACACCCATTACTATTGAAAATGCTAAAACTATTGTAAATGTTGATGTTCTAACGATTGTTATTATTGAAACTACTGAAATAGTGACCATTACAGTGATGTTGTAACAACAGATGTTATAACAATTAAAGGGGTAGAAATCCATTCCATCCCTCTTGTCAAAGCTTGAAAGTGGGCAACCAAAGAGGTGTTTCTGCCACCCAAAACTACACCAACACTTGGAGGATAATGAAAACAAATTGAGAATCACAAACATAGGTAACAATGGATTGAGAAACAAATGATGTAACACCGAATGTTGTAACAACATATGCCATAACATCATGTCAATGTTAAATATGCTGAAAATTTTGTAAGAATTGATGTTGTAATAATCATTATTGTTTAAATGTTGAAATTGCTGTAAAAGTTGATGCTATAACAACTGCTACAATGAAACTACTGAAACAATGACCATTACAAAAAATGTTGTAACAATGTATGTTGTAACAAATGAGGGGGTAGAAAGCCATTTCATTTTTCTTGTCAAATCTTGAAAGTGGATTTCCACCCAACACTACACTAGCACTTGGGGGATCAAGAAAAAAAATTGAGAAGCACAAACATAGGTAACATTGGATTGAGAAGAAAATGTTGTAACAATGGATGTTGTAGCAACAAATTTTGTAACAACAAATGTTGCAACAACAAGCCATGTCATCTTTCTTGTCAAAGCTTGAAAGTGGGTAGCCAAAGAGGTGTTTCTTAGTAACTTTGCATTTGTGTTATTCTTCTTTTGAGACCTGCGTAATAAAGATGTTGGTTTCTTTCTGTATTCAAGCTTCTGTGATCCATAATGAATTAAACAAAGTCTTTCAGTAAAAATCACATGAGATCATTTTTTGGCTGATGCGTTTTGAACCAACAAGTGTGGTTCATAATCAGGACCAGATGAAGAGGCAAACCATGGTAAAGGCTTAAATAGAGAGAAATGTAGAGACATAATTTCAAGTAACGAAATTATGTCTCTACATTTCTCTCTATTTAAGCCTTTGCCATGGTTTGCCTCTTCATCTAGTCCTGATGATGAACCACACTTTTTGGTTAGAAACGCGTCGGCCAAAAAATTCTCTCATGTGATTTCTACCGAAAGACTTTGTTTAATGTTGGTTTCTTTCATTAACAAATTTATCAATGTTGTGTGAATAATTGAGATACCTATGAATTTTATCTAAGAAACCTTAATGAAACACTATGTAGTATTTGCATCTTATTTTCTTTCATTTCATGCTATATGTTTTAGATCTAATGCATAGGATTTTGTTTAGTCCTATGCTTTAAACCTCGAATTTCTTTATGTTCTTCTCTCCATACTACAATGTGATTTTTAAAGGTTGTAATCACAAATAAGTAGGCAAGTTGAATGTATTCATTAATTTCTCCAACTAGTTCACATTGCATCTAAAGGTATATCATCACATGCCCCACTTGTGCGATTGTTTTAGGATTAATAAGGGTCTGATAGAGCTAAAATAGTGAGTAGATTTGTGTTGTAGTCTAGAATGTAGGAAGAATTTTGTTTTGAAAAATCACCAAGTTGTGTGATAACCATACTCCCCATAGGACTAGAAAGGGAAGTGTCCTATAGAGTTTCAGGCCCTTTCTTTCAAACCAAACCTTTAAAGTTCAAACAGGCTCTAACAGAGGCCTACATCATAAATGTTCCTATTCTAATAGCCATGTCCCTACATATATGCTTAATTCATTCAATATATGTATCACTACAAAACAAATGTTTTAGACCTCAATACACCTTCCATCGTACCATATGGCAAATAATTTCTAAGACAAGTGTTAAGACTCAAGATCATCCCTAGTGTTATCATTCATCTTCATTTATTTTCTAGGTTTATGTCACAAACTCTAGGTCTTCCTCTATTGCATCACACAAGCACTAAGAACTCTCCATGACAATTATATAGATGGAATAATGAGTATAGTGTAGAAAATAAGATTCTCTTCCCTCTATACAGAGTAAGCGAGGGAGGCCAACATTGGTAAAGTGGATTAATTACACAAGAAATTTAATTTAATGCACAAGATAAGGTCTCCAAGTGAAGTGCTCTCTCTCCATGGTATACACGTGAAGAGACCAATCGTCAGGTGGTGCAATCTCTAAGCATGGGTTGTAAGTGTCAAGTGCTCTTCATCACAAGGCTTCCCATTTTCCAAGAAAATCATCCCATGTTACTAAACACATGTATCTTGGCTCCATAATCAATCCCATGTAATGTGCTCTCAACCCAAGAAGCTATAATCAATCCCATGTATCTTTTTTTGTGGTCTACGGGTTATTTATTACATGGTCTTGCATCCCTCCTTTGACCTAGGGTTTTTGGAAAAGGACTTGATAAATCCATGATTGGATATTTATTTCTAAGGACTTGATCACAGTGAAAGGTTGGTGATTTATAAGGGTGCTATGACTGATGGGAGCACAAAAGAACTCAAGCTACACATAGATAAACAACTCAACTCAAGAAATGAAAATTGACATATTAACATAAGAATATCCAACCAAGTTATTGAAAGTCAACTAATGATACCTTATTCTCCATCCAGATAACAAAATTAGACCACTTTTTGTCTTGTATCATATCGAATTCCAAGTTTGATGGATAATGGCCATATTATTGCTCCTGTCAAAACATGGCAGATGGACAAGTTAAAGTAATTAATATCCAATCATTTAATTTTTGGTACAAAATCTAAGAAAATATAATTTCCGATATTAAATATACTTACAAATTTTCATGTTAAGGTTTCTAAGCCTATTTTTCCACTGTGATGTGTGGCATGATATTTGGCAAGCCTGGCCTTCGATGCCTTGTCCTCAAACATACACTAATTCAATTTAATTATGTACTAGTAAGCTATAGAAATTATTCAATGAATTTGAAATAACCTTATGACCAAATTTAAATACTTGTATGTTGTCCTCACCAGACTTCCTCCGTGTATCTTCTCTATCATATGCTTTCACAATCTCTTTCCATACTTTCACATTTACATCAATTTTCCTTCTTTTGTCCCCTAGTTCAGGAGGAATTTTTTTTTATCTTTTTTCATTTGGTTGCAACGAAATCTCTTGTAGTTTTGAGTCATTTATTTTTTTAATTGCTTTACTGACCAACCTGTTCCAAATTCAGTCTGCATGTCATGGATAACTTCCTTTTGAAGGTGCATGGGTATCTTCGATAATGGAACATGTAGATTCTGTTTGAAGCATTGAAGGAATTATTCCTTCAACCTACAATTGAACACTTTCTCGACATTTGTCATTTTGATTTCCTTAGCGACAACATCATATTATACCTCGATTTCGTATGTACCAATGTAAGATGCTTAGGTACATGTACTAGTGGTGGAATAAATATGTGTCCCAGGAGTGGGTGGGACATTGGACATCTTTGTTCCTTGTTCCACATTCTTAGAGGTTATTGTGATTGATTTTTTCCTAGATCTTTTTGCTCGATCTAAGAGTTGATGGGGAATCAATTGATTTTCTTTGACATGGTTGCTTTGGTTGGTCTATTTCAATACCTTTAGTATGTTCTTCCATGTATTTGGAAAGCATGGACAAGTCCATACCTTCTAGGTTATTCACTGCTTCTACACCAAAAATAGAAGCCATTGCCTCTTTCAGTTTCTCAATGTCATTTCCCTATATATGTACAATAATTTTTTTATTTTTTTTTTAAATTAGAAATAAGAAAAAAAACCCTAATTTATTATTTTATAATTTTGAAACTAAAAAAAACAATTCAAACAAGCAATGGAAACATGTGAAAATCTATAAATTGAGTATGAAATACCTCATTCTCGCAAGAATCAAATCCCTTTGCTCGTTTCCCTTTGTTGTTGCTTGACATTTTTTGGCGTCCTAAGGCGATTTTGTTTCCTCCAAACTATGCAAAATCCCTTCTCTTTCCTCCTTGCATTTTTCTCCCTTCCCTCTAACTATTTTAAACAACAGTAGTGCAAAATGGATGGGAAGGGGTATGATTTTCGTCTCTAGTACGGGGTGAATGAGATGCACAAATTGATTTCGTGACTACTAGAGTTTGAATCACACCCAAAAATCATTTTTTTTATTGAAATCCATAATAGGGGAGGAGACATACTTCAACATCTATTCCCACCATCAAAAAAGATCCAATCGATTAGTTATTTTCTTTCATAGCCTTAATGCAACGCTCCAACCGTGGTCTGCTCCAACTTCGCACATAACTTCAAATCTCCCTCGATTTTCAATTGGAGAGTATGAGAATGGAAATATGGTGAATGTATTACATTGTTTTGGTTGAACAGTCGAGATACAAAATAGGTTTATCCATTGTGCGTGCCAATTATAGATTAGTGGGGTTTTTTTTTTCGATTTGGTAGAATTTGTATTCATTGTCATCTTTGCACTTTTCAATGTCGATGTGGGAGGCTTCCATGTTATTTTCATTTTTTATGAGGTTGAATACCCATATTGGATGTGCAATGTCCATAGGCACATGGGATAAGATGAAATGTTGATTGATGTAAAGCCCTATAAATGGTGTTTTGACCCTGCAATGAAGGGTGTTTATGTCATATTTTCCTAGCCCACTAATGAATTTGGTGTGATTTCAAACTTTCTAATTTTATTTTAATAGCCAATGACTCATAATGTAGAAATCCACTAGTTATAGTCACATACATACATTTTCAACTTTAAAGGTTGTGTTGCTTAGTGACTATGTATACATGTGACACACACATTTTCGATCCAGCCACTCACTCTTTACTCATTTATAGGGTGGATGGTGGCGCTGAAAATATATATTAGGCACAAGTTAACTTATACTAATTAGTATATTATATATTGAGTTCATTTTGAAGACTTAAAATTCAAATTTTGAAAATAGTATATTCTCTAACATATAGGGTAAAAGGATTTTTTATTTTTTAAATATACAAAAATAGAGATATTTGGGGGTTTAAAATTATGGATGAAGGGTTTGAATTAAGTTAAATGAAAATATGAAAAAAAAAGTAGTCCATTATTTTTCATGATCCTCATCTAATATTTATAATATTTGTGTCATGTCACCATATTGGGATTAGAAATTAAAAAAAAATGGGTATACATTGAAAATAAGGGCATTTTAGTTAGAAAGGTGCAGTGAAAACCATCTCAACTTAAATCAATTGTGCATTTAGAAAATTGGATGGAGAAACAACGAAGTGCATATATGGTATGTGACTAATGTCATTGTTGTGTATTATATGATCCAGAGGAGGCCATGGACAAAGGACGTGGATGATGTAGACCTACTAAACCAAAGAGAGGAAAATGGATGTCCATAGAATTGGATATGGAATCCGCAGATACAATAAAGGTAAGAAGTCAAAACAATGGATACTTAAAACACAAAAAATAATTGCACTGGATAAGAGGTTGAGCAAGGCTATAGTACATGGGATGGGATTTGTTAAGCGATATTTGATTATATTTCTTTTAAATTGATACACTTATGATTTATCCAATTCTTGCCTAACATTAAATAATGGTTGCATTTGTCGATAGGTAGAATATCATGATGAAGGAACTACTACTAATACCCAAGTTGATCAAACTGGTCTATTAAGATTTGGAAGGGATGATCCAAACCATCCTTTAAACAATACCAAGGAAAAAAAGCATATTTAAAGAGAACTCTACCACCTGAGAAATTTGAACAACCAATGAGATTTGCATACATTGATGATGATGATCATGACAGTGAAAACAAAGTGCATGAAGAGGGATTGAATGAAATGCTTACAAGTTTATTTGGGGATGAGAAAAATGATGACAATAATTATCATATGGTTGAAAATAATGATGACAACAGGGGTAATTACCGCCAATGTAATGTTGATGATAACAACCTGCTAAACGATTCCATCAAGCAAGCAACAAAGACACCCGTGTTCAAATCAGGTGCAAGTAGAACCTCAAAATTTGCATGCACATTAATATTATTAGAAATCAATTCACTATTTGGTTGTTCAGGTAAAGGATTCACTGCCCTACTAAAGTGAGTTGAAATTTATTTCTTGCAATGCATTATCAATTCATGTATGTAATTTGTAAGCATTCATCAACTTCCTTTATATTTATTTAAGGAGATTTAAAACCATATATTATATATGAATAGTCATAATATAGATTGAAATATCAAACATGTTCATCATAAGTCAAACATTCAATTGATATAATATTTGGCAATCTTACAGGGCACTAAAAACTAAAATATTTCCTGAAGAGAATGTATTTCCATCAACTTGCAGAGAGGCACGTCAATTGTTGGTTGAGTTGGGGATTGAATATAAGAAAATTCATTCATGTAAAAATTATTTCATTTTATATAGAGATGAATATCAAGACAAGGTATAATTCCCTGTATGCAAAGAGAATAGATATCGTATAGATGTACAAGGTCCTACAGTTCCAAAGAAGGTTTTACATCACATGCCAATTATACCTAGACTTCAACAAATGTTTCATTGCAAGTCACTTGCACAATTGATGGACTGGCATGCAAAGAATAGGAGTAAATATGGATTCATGTGAATTTCATCTGACTCCAAAGCATTGAAACACATAGAGGAAAAATGGCCAACAAAATTCAAAGATGAACCTCGTAGTATCAGGTTTGGTCTTGCAATTGATGGAGTGTGCCCATTCTCTTTCGTGAGCTCAAATTATAGTGTTTGTCCAGTCAGATTGATAGTATACAATATCCCCCATGGATGAGTGTTAGAAAGGAGCACCTTATGCTCACTCTCATTATTCCAGGAAAACATCAAGTTAAAAACATGGATGTTTATCTTGCGCCTTTTATTGATGAGATGCAACTACTATGGAAAGGCATAAGAATGTATGACATATCACGTCCTCCATCAAATAAGTCGTTCATGTTGTATGGTGTGCTATGTTGTACTGTTCATGATTTCCCGGGACTTGGTTTTTTTTCTGGTAAGATAAAAAAAATTGCCTATTTACACTCATAATTTATTGTCATCCCAACTTTCATACTTAGTTTTATATTATTATTTTGATGTTATTAACCTTATTTAATTGTAGGGCTTCAAACAAAGGGGATATTTTCATGTCCAATATGTGCATAACAATTTCAAGGGTGGTATTCTAAAGATCTTCATAAATTTATTTATGCAAACAACAAGGTTTTTCTACCACCATATCATAGGTTTAGAAACCACCATAAGAATCAATTTGATGGAAAAGTTGAAAATAGAGGCCCTCCCATGATTATGGGTCTAGTTGATTGGATTAAGAAGTATGAAGATGTTGAATTGAAAGCTTGGCAAGGATTTTTTGATGGGGGTGATTCTATTGAAGAACCAGAACAAGTTGTAATTAAGATGCCAAAAGGGATGAAAAGGAAATCCATATTTTATGAGCTCCCATATTGGAAGGATCTATTAATATCTCACCTATTAGATCCCATGCACATCTTCAAAAATGTCTCAGATTCAATTTTTCAACATATAGTAGGAAAAGAGAAGGACACCTTGTCTTCGAGGAGAGATATTGCTCTTTTGCATACCAAATTTGATAGAAAACATTTGTGGCCAAACAGGGAAAATGAAAAATATGTAGAAGCTCCATGGATTTTGAAAAATAAAGAGTTATACCAACTAAAAAATGGCATACATTTAATAAGGACACCTACTGGATATGGGTCATCATTAAATAAATCTTTTATAGTTGATGGACATATCACAGGATTTAAAACACATGATTTTCATAATTTTATGAAGGTATTATATATCATCATTTAACATTTATTATTAAAATTGATTAGGTACTAAATATATTCTAATATTCTAGTGTGTGACAAAAATAACTAATGACGATCTTTGATCAATGTGTTTGATAGCATATCATGCCATTGGAAATTAGGGGGGATCCATGCATTACTATTGACTTGAGGAATGCCATAAGTCGATTGTCAACATTTGCAAGGTATCTAGTATGGAATGTTCATGTGTGAGAGACATAGAGGTATTGTATTTCATTTTAATTTTTGCCTAAAGGTTCATATTAATTTAGTATTCTTATATTAAGTGGATGACATCCAAGGAGATCCACAAATGTGAAGTACCAAAATGGAAAAAGGAATTGCAGAAATTTTGTGTATTTGAGAAGGATCTCCCTACAATTTTCATGGACCTAATAGTCCATTTACTTATACACCTAGTCGATGACATTGAATTGGAGGGTGTCATATCGACGAGGTGGGTGCTTTTCTTTGAGAGCTATATGAAAACTCTAAAAAGATATGTTTGACAAAAGGCACATCCAGAGGGTTGCATGACTAAAGGGTATGACATATTGAATGAATCATTTTTATTCATATGTGAATTCCTTGGTAAGGATTTCAAATATGGGCCATGCTTATGGGATGAAGAATGAGCATTAGATATTATTGATGGAGAAAAAGAACAATCTAATGGTGTTCAAGTAGAAATTATCAAGTAAACTCATGATCATTGTGGTTGTTTTTATTATGATCATTAATTTAATCGATAATTTATTTGTCAAATTAACAAAATGGCCTTTGGAGTTTGAATAAGCATGTTGACATGTCATATGTGTAAACGAAAGTGCTATACTCGACAAGTTCATTCTGTACCACATGGACTTTATGAACAAATGGATTGATTTGTATGATAAAAAGAGAGAAGAAGTGTTAGAATCAAGGAGACAATTTAAGATATCGAACCCAAGGAATACCCCATTTCCTATTGATCTGCAAGGGGAATGGGGAAAATATTGCACACTAGAATGGGTTACTAAACAAATTCAAAATCAAATAGAAGATGCAAGTATAGATTCAAACATAACAGAAGATGAAATCAACATGTCTAGAGGATGTGAAAGAAAGGTACAGTTGGAATTTTACAGAATGTTGTTTCCTTACAGTTTTGACACTATTAACTATTTTAATATTCGTCATTATATTTGTTTTAACCGAAATAAATGATCTTTCATAGGTAAGGAAATATCTAGCAATGTGGGCATATGGTCGACATTATCATGTAGAATGTGTAGATGTAAAGAGGCAATCCTTCGATTGTGGCATCATGGTTGACTTCAAGCAATCCAGTTGATCAAGCTCAAAAGGTAAGAATATTATTGAAGGGAATTTACAATACGTTGGGAAAATATAATAAATTATTGAGTCAGATTACTACTCTTTAAGTGTTGTATTTTTAAATGTAGATGGTATGAAGCATTTGAGAGCAAAAAAATACATGATATCCATAGTGGATTGTTTTCTATAGATTCCTCAAAGTTATTACCAAAGGATAAGGAGCCTTATGTTCTACCAATTCATTATGAGCAAGTATTTCTTTAACTTAAAGAAGAAGTGGTAGTGATCAATAATCTATTAATACATTGTTTATTGTGAATATATGCGTGTTTATTAATCAATGAAATTATTATAACATACGTATAATATATGTATGTACTCGTTCATGTGTGGGTATTTTTCTATGAAGGTATTCTGGACCCGAAATGGATATTTGTCATACATTGTGATCCAGGATTAAGACATGTATTTGATTATTCATTAGTGGATATTGAGCAAAAAAATGATGGCCAACAAAATGAGAGAGAGGGATTAGGGAACATCAAAGAAATTGACATCCATGATCATGTTGAAGATGGTTATGTTCAAGCACAAAAAGACAACAATATAGAGTTACATGAGGTTACAGAAGACAACAATATGGATGGTATATAAAATGATGATTCAAATTCATCTGGTAACAATATGGATGATATACAGTCAGATTTCAATGATGATGAAGATGATACAATTCAAGATAAGGATGATGATAATATTAATTGTTTGAAATATCATATGAACATTGACAATGATACATTGGATGACATTGTTGCAGACAATGATGTTAATGACCAAGAATTCTAAATTTTCAAAATTATTTGTAATCCATGTTTAAAAAATGATGATTATTATAGCCTCAAATTTGAAATGCTTCAGTATTATTTGTGTCAATACTAATTACCTATTGCAATATAATTAAAGAGTTCAAGATATGGTATGAATTGTTGGTAAGAAAAATTAGGATTACTTGAATGCTTTTTCCATTCATTTTGTATCAACATATGTTCGTGAAGACATAAAAGTTAATAAAATATTAATGCATGTATCTCACAATGAGTTGAATAAGAAACTTTTTTAACTTCAATATTTTTATATTGTTTGCATTTTATTGTTGTTCGACTTGCTCTTACATTTAATTATTGATCCAGGTAGCCTTTAGTTTTTACAAGATTGTCGCGCAAAGTCTATGCTAACGCAAATGATGATGAGTATAAAATAATCTCAACCCAAAGTCGTTACGTGCACACTCTCAGCAATCAACAAAGTTGTTACACACTCCACACGGATTCAATCCAAAGAAATATTATAGAATAAGCTACTATGTCATTCAACCACTCTCAAAGCACCCCTAAAAACTATCACTCATTCAATCTGCATACATAAAAGGAAGTGCAATCCAAATTATAACAACAAAGAAAATAATTCACTACCACACTAAACTGAGGGACAGGTCCAGGACTTATGCTGTCACACCATCCAAAGCTTACTGCAATTAATTAAATTACACACATAATTAACTATAACAACATCAGTAACAACAATCACATAAATGAGAACTATTTATGCAATCTGTCATTCAACCACTCCCATAGTACTCCTAAAAACCATTACTCATTCAATTTCACATATAAAAGGAAGTGTAATCCAAACTAAACATAAAAGCAAATAATTCACTGCCACACTAAACTGAGGGACCATACCATGACTTAATTTGTCACATCGTCCAAAGCTTATTGCAATTAATTAAATTACACACAAAAATAATCGCAACAGTAGTAGTAACAACAATCACATAACTAAGAAATATTAATGCAATCTATCATTCCACCACTCTCACAACACTCCTGAAAACCATCACTCATTCAATTTGCACACATAATAGGAAATGCAATCCAAAATGTAACAACAAAGAAAATAATTCATTGCCACACTAAACTGAGAGACCGTTCGAGAATTTAAGCTGTCACACCATCCAAATATTACTCCAATTAAACTTTGTTATTTGTCAGGCTCCTCCATCGGGCTTTCATGGAGATTGGGTCAATTTTGACCAATGGTGGAGTAGTCGAGCTGATGTGCCTACCAAAATACTACACCTATTTCACCCCACCCATTTCATCCTAGCGCTTTCCTTAGGCGTCCCTCTAGTAGCCCCAGGTGCGGAATACTAGGCGGACCTAGCGACTAAGGCCTCCTCTCATCCAATAGCATATCTTCTAGGCTCATGTGGTAGCTAAATTCATCCTGTCCGTCATTAGCATTTCCAAACAAGGATTTCCAGGGTGCACAGTTCAGTGGTCACCGCCTCAACTAATGGCATAACTACCAGGATGATCTGTCAACCCACTCATCCTATGAATCCTTTTGTGATGCAAGCTAACTCTTATGGGTTAGAGGCTTTGGGCCACATCATCCTCCTTCACCTAATAACTTGAAGGGAAATATGGGCATGCCAATCATAAGATTCCACGACTAGGGTTCTACCTAGATGAAAGATAAGGTTGATCGTCTCCCTCTATAAGTATAAACCTCTGCCTCCATCATTGCAACACTTACCTACATTCAATTTATGTCATGGCCAAATGAGAGAGAGATATTCAAACCCTTTTTGTTCTACTTTTCCTTTGTATAAATGGTCCCCAATCGAACTCACCTCCTCTCTACATTTACATCCTTCCATTGATCCCTTCAACCATAACTTAGTTGCAGTGGTTGTTTCAATGTCTGGATTTTCACCGACACTTTTCCTAGCTTGAAGGGGTTTGCTAAGGCAAAAATGGGTGCTAACCCTCCTAAGATTACACTGGAGTTAACTATCCCAACTCCACGGGATTCATGAGGCTCCAGAAGAGCCACACAAATATTGGTGTCAGACAAAAAATTCCAGGAATGTATGCATTGGTGACCCTTCGGCTGCCCTCTACTAAGATCTTATGGACTACTAAAGGGCATTCAACTCTCCTGCCGCCCGCCAAGGTGCCTCCTATGGGTTACAATGACCCTACAGTCAATGTTTTAGTGCTTATTAAGGGTTTCAGGGGCATTCAACTATTAACATGGATGTGTTCATCATCCCTAATGGACGAGATAGTAACACTCACTACAAGAAAAAAAGACATTGGTGAGGGGCAAAAAATGTCACCATAATCTCATTAGTGACGATCAAAAGAGCCTTCATCACCAAAAACTGAACGTTGCCAAAAGTATAGGTGTTGTGGTGACATTAAAAGTCTGTCACCAATAATTATTTATAATGAAGAATAGCAATCGTCACCATTTCATATGAGCAATGGTGACGAAACATTGCCTCGGTCACCAAAAATTGAACGTCACCAAAGGTACGTCACCAAAAGTATAGGTGTTATGGGGACATTCAAGGCCTATCACGAATATTGATTATAATGACGGATACTGACCGTCACCATTTCATATGAATAACAATGATTTATTGTGATGGATGTTTCATGGACGTCACTATTGGTGCATATATATGGTGACGTTCATTGACCGTCACCAAAATCCGCATTGCCAAAAGTATAGGTGTTGTAGTGACATTCAAGGTCCATCACGAATAATGACTATAATGACGGACAGTGACCATCACCATTTCATATCAACAACAATGATTTATGGTTATGGACTTTTTATGGTCGTCACTATTGATACATATATATATGGTGGAATTCGTTTACTGTCATGATTTCATATTTTGGTGAGGATTGAAAAATGTCACCATAAGCTCATTGGTGATGGTCAAAAGAGCCTCCATCACCAAAAATTGATCGTCACCATTCCATATGGATATCAGGGCATGATGGAATCAAACCACCAACCTCCTTCTTGTAAATCGAGTGCTCTTCCATTGAGCTAGCACCCTTTAAAGAATTAGACTTCTAAAAATTAGACCTTGAAACTTCATAAATTGTAAACTCTACGACTTTCAATAAATTAAAGTCTCGAAAATATTTTACTAAACAAGAAAATCAACATCGAAGTTGCAGGTCCTTACCTAATGGTTATGGAAGTTATGAAAAGTGTTTGGAGGGAAAAAAAAGTTACGTATAAGAGACTCAATATGTTCAGTTGAATACTCAATTAGAAGTGAAACTCTATAGACATTTATAACCTATAAATGACCTATAACTAGCAAATGCACCAAATATTGCAAAGGAAATGTCATAAGTGGATAGCATATGGCAGAAGAGCATTGATGAAGACAAATGCAATATGTTATAGGTTGAGTGAAAGAAAAATCTCAATGTTGTTACGATTGGGTGTTTAGATATCTTAATGATATCTAAACTTTCGTGCAAATGTAACACGAATCTCTAGAAACCATGAATGACATAGGGTCTATATATATATATAAACCAACATGCAATTTGGAATTTTACAAGTCTACACGTATAACATGATAGCAACCAACAAATAAAAAAATTGAAACTTATCACAGTAAGAGTATCTCTTTTCAGCAGTGGACACCAAACAATAAGTCAATAATTAGTTCACTTTAAGATCGCAAAACATTGGAAAAAAAAAATGTGTTCAATTGTCTACCAAAACAAAATGGACTTAATTCTAATGAAGAAGAATATTCGATACTAAATCATAAATAAAAATGACTAGCAACAATGTAAATTTTTATTTTTTAATGTCCAAACATCTATATTTTGCAGTATTTAACAACCTCTTTTGCAGCAAAATCCAGTGAATAGATTTCATAAGTTTGAACTAGAAAATCCATAAAACATGGAGTTGATGAATTTTAAAGATGGAGCTAAAAACTAACCCTTGACTCATTTTGATCTTTGCATGTTCGCATCCAAGGGATGGTGCCTTTCTCACTGTGTTGGAGAAGAAAAAGATGAAAAATATAATTTGTTGTTTAGTCTTTCTTCACTTGTCTTGCATGTATATTGGGGTGTTTTTTTAATTTTTAGTTCAAAGGCATATGGATCAGCATCTAGGGTAGACAGTTTAATTTCTCCTTAGTGTGGATGAACTAGAATGCTCAGATGAGCCAATAGTTGTGTCGTCTCCGGATTTAGGGCCAACTTTAGCCCCTATTGTAGGGCTCTTAATCTCCATAACCTACTTTTCCCATTTACCCACAACATTCTCCTGAGTCCTTGCTTGGTGAACTCTTTTTCTTTCTTCTGCGTGGAGTGATTTATTTCACTGGAGTTTGGAAAATATTATGATTAGGTTGAACATACTGCATAAGACAGGCACAACAATTACTAGGCATATTTCTCAATACTTTATTAATAGAACTGGGGGTACCTTGTGAACATATCATATTTGAATTTAACAGATTAAGAGAATCACTTTTCCTTGGCTTTCTTTTATCCCCCGATGTTTAAGTTTCTTTGAATACTTTGGCATGTCTTCATCTCCCTAGGTCATCAATTTCTCTAAGTGTGTTGGTGTTTTATCATTTGTCTTTGTTTTGAAAATACCTAAATTTTATTTCCTAGAGGCCCTTTTCTCACTCACGGAAATCTTTTTTGTAGTACTTTTGCCAACTACAGGTGAACTTGAAGAGAAGACTTGTTTTACAACACAACTGTTTTCAACTGAGAAACATGGAGACATGGGAACACTATGCATATCTATTGTAGGAGAGGACATATTGCTAGACTTAAACACCTTATCCGAATGAGGTGTTCTGGTGACTTCACTTGGACAGAAAGTAATAGCTTCACCTTCATTCTTGATTTTCTTATGTTTATTTGAATTTGACTTGTGACATTCTTTATTTGACAAGGAATCAAAATCATCACTAGTATTAAATTCATCCAACACAAACTTTGTAGATCCCATTGACATCTGCGTTTTTGTTTCCATGCCTGAAAACCATGGAGATCCCTGTCAATAGTAGAATAATATGTGTGTTTGCTGCTCAAGAACACATTCCTTATTAACCATTGTTACCTGACAGAAACCAAAGAGACAGCACAATATCAATGTACACAAAATCCCCTACCAAAATATAATCATAACTTAGCTAAGAAGTCTAAAAGATGTTCTTAATTAATAAACTTTGTATTTGGAAATTATGTTTCTTTAGATTTAAAAAAGACTACGTTGTAGAACACTTTTGTCTATTTATCTAGGCAATTATATCATAGAATATGTCACACAGCATCAACCTACAGTACCTAACGTAAAAAGACAAATTTTCTCAAGAAAATAGATTTAGAAAAGAGCTTTGAACACTATATGTTTGTCATCAAAGCTTTAATTAGTTTAACAACAAACTAGTTGGAGTTTGAAAATCAAAATCATTCATAGGAAAAGAACATGACAATATCCAAAGTTGTTATTCATACAAATAAAGCTAAAGTCACTATTTCCATTGCTGATAAGTAAAATTTGGGCAGCGGTCTAACAATTAGAGTTGATTTGCAGGGAAGACTCATCAATACCATCATTTTTTCCACAGTCTATTGTGTCTTTAGATCACGATTAGATAGCTTTCTATTCTCAAGTTCTACCTTTCAAGTATTTATTTATGGCTCACCCTTTAAAACACAATTCTACTAATCCATTTGATTTTGTTTTGTCAAGAGAATTGGCAAGACCTTTCCATCCTCTGTTTTACATCAATCAATAACCATCCATCAATGATATAAAGAATAACAGATACACAACAAAGGCAAAAGATGTGCTTGTTGTATACCTATGTTCTAGGACTCATCTAACCTTACTAGTGCAAAGAGCTCGCCCTAAAAAAATAACATCCACATGGAATTTACAAAGCTTTTTTAAATCAAGCTCCAAGTAAACTAATCAAAATATGAACATCCTTTTAATCAGTAAAATCTCTGACTTAAAATAAAAGTGGCCTAAAATTGAATGTTATATCAACCATGTCAAGTAACTAACATCGAGTGAGAAATACAAGCCATGCATATTGGATTAGTGAAATAATTGATTTGATAAAGCTCAAAATCAAATAGATGACTTACAGCTAAGAAACACAAATAAATTACTTACAAAAACATGAGGTTGCCCTTTCAACCCTGTCATTAAAATAACTCTTCTTTATGTCACAGACCATTAAACATTTTCCGATACCAGATGGAAGTGGTATTGTAACATTAACCTCTTATAGATTCTGTGTCCATGACTACTTCTCAAGATCCGCTCCATTACCCGCATTTGGGGCTAGATAAGATACATGCAAAAACCATCAACATGAAAATGAAATCTACATCCTTGGAAAAAAATGGGAGGACAAAAAAAATCCACAAATTGAAATAGACTGTAGGATAACTCATTCCTGCAACATGATTATCTTGTCATGAACAACAAAAAAATAAATTAGGAGAAATATAATTTTTTTCACATTTTGAATATCATTTCCCTTTGTATATTTTATGAGAAATTGATGAAAAAAGTCAGCTAAAGCTTGTCAACATCAATATTATAGTAAAACATAAAGGAAATGCTCCAACACATATAATCCTAAACATAGGTATCTATACATATAAGTATTTATTGAGGACATTGTATTTTGTGAAAATATGGAAGTCAAATCTTTGAAATAACACAATTATGGTACCACTACCTTATGAAGTCCATTTATTCGAGTATACTTCATTCGAGTATTTACGAAGTCCATTCATGAATTTTTTCAAAGTTCAAAGTTCAAACAATTAATATGTAGCCTAAAAAAGCTCAGATTTGAAAAGGAGATAACCCAAAGATGTAGAGTATATATCTCACATTTATATATCCTAATTTCCAGACATTGAAATGACACTTTTTAGCATACTATTGTGAATTCAACCCAAAATGCTAGAAAAAAATATTGATGGTTATTTTACTAATATATAAATTTTATACATGCATTTATTTAAACAGTTAGCTTGCAATCTCAAACATATCTAAGGATGCACACAATACGTTGCATATTTAATGCTGGTGTGTGAACTTGAGACAACAAAGTCCAACACTTCATAGTTTGCCTACAATATGCACTAGCCGAATAGGTGAACAATAGTATTGTAGGTATGTGTTATGAATATATGTATTGCGGGCCAATAAGAGTATGGTTGGAACAGTCACATCCAACCCTTCCAAGTTTGCCTATAATTTGCACTAGTCTAATAGGTGAACAATAGAATTGTAGGTGTGAATTCTACATCACTTACCTAAATCCAACACCTTTAGCATAGAAATTTCAAATAATATGTTCAGAACTGGTAGGTAATTTGCAAAATGAAAGAGTTTTCTTGATTGTTTCTGGAGAAGAATAGATTCTTACATTGTTCAATGTAAATTCATGCCACTTTGCCAAGCTTAGATGGAACAAAAAGGAACCAAGCTAGAAGGTTATTTAAAGAATCCTTACTTAGCCAGGGTAAAATGTTAACCCTTTTTTGTCAAAAAGCATAAATGTAAAAAAATTAAGAAATTCAGTGAAGAGATTATAGAAATATTCTTATCAAACCACTAATGTAAACAGAGCTAAGTAATATTGCTTTGTAAAAGAGATATTCATGTCAAATTAAGAAGAAAGTGACATTTTAGCGTAATTGATGCACTAGTGCTGCTATTACAATATTTGGCCCAAACAATAAACAAAAAAAAAAACCATTTTCAATTTAGTAGGAGCATGTTGGGCAAATAATCTCACAATAATACCCATCATTCAACATTCTAGCCCACTAAATCACTTTTACATCCTTTTGAAGTCCTTCAACAAAGTACTTAAAAGTTTTGAACAATGTCATAAAAATACTTCTAGCTATAGAACAAGCATTTCAAGCTTGTCTCTGTTGTATGATATGGACATTTGTCCTTCAAACAGAGTTATGTGACACAAAACCACTTTCACCCTTAAGAAAAAATGTGGTTGTAAATGTATGGTGAACTCTCTTAGCACAAATATGCTCTTAGTATGGTATTGGATTCTCAGACTAGTGCCAGGTTTAAGGGTTTCAAAGACTTTAGATTTTAACTATGATATGGTGTACGCTTGGCTTCAAGACAACATATTCTTTAGGAATTTCATGTTGGGAAAACTCCAAATCTATTTCCAGGAAAAATCCAGTTAAATGGAAATATTTTTATATAATGGTTGTGATTCATATGGATGCACATTAATATATATGTTTTTTCCTAAATTTGAATAATTTATGTATTTTTTGGTCAACTAGATTTTTGATCTGGTTTTTATCTAGTTCCGATTCGATTCACATTTTTGAGGTTTAACCATTTAGATGACTAGTCCAGTTCATGTAATTAAATAGACCATAAAATATAGTGGTATTTCTGTGTTCATGAGAGTGTTTCATGCATAAGTAAGATGGGAGTTACAAATTCTTCAACTATGCCCAATTGGAAAATTGGAGTGTCGTAGATGTAAGAAAATGTGTAAGAGAATATCCTAAATTTAGAAATAAGAATCTTGTGATGTGTCACTAGGGAAAAAAAGTCAATTCATGGATAAATACAACTCCAAGTTTAATGAAATATCACTAAGAATTGTGCCAAAAAATTTAGTATGTATGTCATATTGTTGCTCCTCTTCTTCATGTGGAAGGCATAAGAATTTTATAAAAATAATGAAAATCTAAACTAGGGATATGTTGGAACCCATCAATTTTCCTTGTTTGTATATGGTAAGAGAGGAATAAAATTCCATGAGGATAGTAATTATGTGCATGTGAAATCACGATAGTGCTTCGAATGACAAGCAAGCCACTAATAGTGACTCATGGTAATTATAAGTGGTCATAAAAATATAAATACAAGTTTGTATTGAAGGATTTTAACAATCATTATTTGTTGCTAATTGAGAAAGTTTAAGGAGTCCAATATAGAGATAAATTATCGAAAATCCTTAGTGATTGAGTATGGTTATACACAATTTTATTGGTCTATTTCAGGCACTTGAGAGGATAAATTAATATCCTCCCCAACCAAGTTCAATTTCCGTTATGATGTGATTTCTCTTTGTGAGACAATTGTTGATCGGTACAACAAATTTATATATTCTTGGAATATGATCTAAATATGAATATGGAAGTGTTCAACTATATTTTTGAGGACATTGTATTTATGAAAATTTGGAAGTTAAATCTTTGAAATAACACAATTTATAGGAGTGACGAGGTATGTTAGGCAGTGGTAAGTTGGAAGTCAAATATGAAATAACACAATTTTGGACAGTTGAGAACTTCATATGTGTGTGTAAGAACTGAAATCCATGAACACAATCACTACTCATCATATAATGCTCTAAGTTCTCCAAAACCATAGATAGAGAAAACCAATATAAACCCTACCTACACCTTCAAAAAGATTTATTGTTGGAGTATCTTTAGTGGAGGTAGGGTTTCTCTTGGTTTTCCCTATCTAGGGTTTTCAAAAGCATGGATAATTATATGATAGGTTTTGATTGTGTTCATGGGTTTCCTTTCTTCTTCATATATATGAAGTTTTCAAGTGAATGCTCCAAGAAACCCTAGCACCTTAAGACAAAAACACATAAAGTACAAAGAAGACTGAACGAGAGAGAGAGAAAGTAGAACTGATCTTACATCTCTAACCCTAGCATGAAAAGGAATATGCACAAGTGCATGATCGGCTATAATAAGAACTCACTCCTTCCTTTATTTATATGAGAGTTAAAGGGGCTTTATAATAACAAGTGGACCTAGTCCACTACAATCAAACTTACAAGACACAAGTAGGTCCACCCATGTGAAGCACTCTACTCTAATTGACATGTGTGAGACTCAAAGGTGACAATGATTAACAAGAAAGGCATCCATGGCATGAGCACTACTCCCCAAGTTCCAACAATCCTCCAAAGGTCCAAAGCTCCAATGCATCTCCAAGGTCATGTGTCTCCTTAAGTACAATGCATATCCAAGGTCATGTGTCACCTTAAGGACTCCCACACCTACATATCCACTCCCTCAACCCAAGAGTCCACATGTCAAGTGTCAACCTCCATGCAAGCAACCAAGCAACCCCATTCTATCTAGGGCTTAATGACCTCCTACAAAATACCCAACTCTACTCCAAGCACATAAACTCCCTTCATGCATAAAAAACATGAAGTCACCAAGCTCCATACTTATCTAACACTTCGAGGAAGAATGTCTTTCAAACATCCAAACAAGGTATAACAACAAATAATAAACCACCTCCAATGCCCAAATCCATCTTGGAAGATCATGGTCCAACCATACACCATGCACCCCACATCTCACAAAGCACCCCCAAGGCCCAAACATGGTGTAAACATTTTCAAAGTAACCCGAAAAGCTAAAAATTATGTCCCTCTCATCATAAAATCCTTTGTAACTCCATGCATATTCAGTTATAACTCTCACTCATAAGTGTCACTAATCAAAGTTTGCAATTCCTTTTTTCTACAAAAAGTGGGAAGACTAACTATAAAATGACCATTAAACATTAGAGTAAAGGAATTTTATGAAGGAGGTCTAAAATATACCATTTGGGGCAAGGGAAGGATCCATATTGCTTTGGTCATAAGTTGGCATCCATACCTTGACGAAGCTATTTGTGAAGTGTGATATTGCATGGATTTTGGAAGAGACTATTTGAGGTAGGCAACATCCATACTGTTGTTGATTTGACCTGAGTTGGAATCCATAGCTTCTCCGAAGAATTCCTTTGTAGAATATTTATTTTCTAGGTTGCTCAACTACAAACTACTTCCTGCTAGCATTTACATTTATTCTTCAAAGTCAGTATCCAGCTTTGGTTGAAATCACTAGTATTTTTTTCCATTGCTTGTCTTCATATCTTTGCTATTATTTTGTAATTACACAAGTTTTTGATACACTTAGGGCCTTCTTAATTTCTGATTTTTGGTCTACTTTATTTTTCATATTTCAAATCTAGTTCTAGAAATTTTGGATTTCAAATTTCAGTTATAATAGCAGAATTCTAGGTTGGCTCATATGATTGGTATTAGAACCCCAATTAATAGTGAATTCATATCATATTTTTCGTTACAGTTCAGACTATTTACTTATGTTTACCAATCTGTTTATCTTTCAAGGAATCCCTTTAAACAAGACAAAGCAAAGTACAACTCAGAGATATATTGTCACCAACATACACATCAACACAACAACAACCATTACACCTACTATGTTGCTAGCAACAGGAGTAGCTTTCTTTGGTTTCATTCTCTGCAGTGAACCACTAACTCCCCTATTGGGTAAATTTGGCATGACACCTCTTTTGGCAGCTGTCTATGTTGGAGCTCTTCAAAACATCTTTAGCAAGAGTACTAAATATAGTTTGTTTTATCCTTGCAAATAGATGGCTTACATTCCTCTTGATGAAGACACCAAGATATGTTGCCTCTATAATTTAACACTCAAGGCCTCTATAGTGCTCTAGTAACTCCAACTACAACATTCCAACTTTCAAATATATGTTGTAAGTCCCCTCCCAGTGGCCCCATCACCTCCGGAGATTGAGGATACTTCACTTTGAAGCAACAAATTACTCAGCAAAGAAATCACTTAAACCATCAAAGGAACAACCATATTACACAGTTTGAAGCAAAAGATTGGGAATTGAGATTATCCTTCAGACCTTGGTGGTGCACAGGGAAGAAATTTCCTAGCTAAGGCAAGAAAATCAATGGTTAAAGCATTTCATGGCTAGTTTCATGTCTCCAAGGACATAGTCACTGGGCTAGTGGAAGCTAAAGAGGACTCTGTTCTGCAAATATTGATTGAATCAAACAAAGGAACTAACTACTCAGAGTCTAGGAAATCTGGACTTGAAGTTATATCTCCACTCTTTTTTAATATTTTTTAAATTTCAGTTAATTCAGGGAATCTTTGTCAAGATGTATGCTTCTAAGGATTCTAGAAATTACTGTTCTCTCTGGGCTTCCTCTTTTTTCCAGTGGAGGATAGCTAAGTCCTTTCAAAGCTATGTTTCAATTTTGCTAAAGTTTTTACGTAAACTCTTGTTGTACAGATTGACTACAACCCCTTTTTAATACAAAAGCTAACCATATAACTACCAACTCTGAATTTCTTGTCATGGGGAATATGACAAATCATTTCAATGACATGAAGTTTGGCTCAGTTATTTTGACATACATGGTGAATGATAGTCTTAGACTCTTACATTCGTATATATTTTTATCAGCAATCTAAGTGTCATCAAGATGTGATCATTCTTTCACCTTAAGACCTATCTCGTGCAGTCATTTCCTCTCCTTATTTACAGATTTTACAATGTCCTCCATGTAGATTGTTTTGAAAAAGTATAAAATGATTATCTAATTTCTAACCTTTACTATTTGGCAAAGTCAATGTTCATTTTCCAATAAATATATATTATCACTTTGATCAAATCAAAGATGATCATCATTCCTCTCATCCATTGGTAACCAAGGACGTAATTTGCAACCCTCAACATTAATCTCTTTTACAATGTCAAAGATGACAATCCTCATCCTGGGCCTTAATCGTTAAAAGAAAAGTTCCCAAATTTTTAAGTCTCCTGCCATGCAATATGATATGGATTTAAATAGAAATGCAACAAATTACAGAAATAACCATAAATACAGAGATGTAGCAGAAATAATACTTCATTTCATTAATGTAAAATACTGAAATATGGTTACAAACAGAAATGGAAATAAACCATCTAGGGCGATGGTAGCTTATCTCTGAGAAGATATGTGGTGGCTACATGCCTCTAAACTGTGTTACAATGAGGCTCAAAGGCCTATTTATTATTGAGAAACAATGGAAAACCATAAACATTCAAAAACCTAACCCTAGGAGACGAAACGCCAAACTATGGGCCCCGTTTTGGGTAAATTGGTACATCAACTTCCCGGGGTCGTAACTTTGGCATACGATCTCCGTTTGATGTGAACAATAGCTCATTAGAGAGATCTATCCGAGGAATACAACTTTGGGAAGAGAAACATCAACACATGGACCCATGTTGCTCCCATATTTCCCAAAAGATGTCGTTTAGGGCCTCAAAACGGCTCTGGAAGTTTAGAACCCGAAAAACTGCTAAAAATAGTAAATTGTGCTACAATTAAGGAAACTGAAAAACTAAAATACAAATTTGTGGGGGTCTAAGTGGGATAGGTGGGTGGCCACCAACATCCACTTGGATCATTCCTCCCCCCTTAGGAAGCATTGGTCCCCATTATGTTGAGTTCCTCCATCTGCTGAACTTGGTCCCTAGTTAGTTGTTCTATAATCTCTAATGTGTCGAGTAATGGTGGGAAGCATGGTAGAGGGCGATCCACATTGAACACTCAGTGCAAGCAAAGGAATGGGGGAATTTTGTGCTCTAAAGCATTGTTCCCCACAACCTTGGTACTGGTGTAAGGACCATGTTGCTTCTTGTACTTGTCATTTTTCATAATGGAGCGGTGATATATCGGCCCGTTGGGTAGAGGTGCTCTGGGACTCAGATGAAATGAATGCTTGACGTAACAATGCAATGGTACCCCTGCGGGTGAGGAGAAGATGTTCCCGTGTTCTTTTATGACCGTATCCATCTGTTGCTGCTGCTGCATGGAGGAAACCTTCGCGGGTGTCATGGATGTGGTGACGATCTTCCTCTTACTTTGGGAGCAAACTAGATAGAAAGTAAATTTCCTAGTCTATGAGATGATCTTGCTGCATTTCTTAGCAGAGATCAAAGAGGTGGCAGTAGGTGGGGCTACCTCCGGTATCCTGCATAATGAATTGCACAAAGAAATAATAACAGAGTGAGGCCTTGACTCATACACAACATGTCACCTCCACAAGTATGGTTGGCCTAATAATACATCAGAAACATCCAGAGGTGCAACATCACACAATACCTCGTCTGTGAAGGGTTTGATGCTGTAGGGAAGGCACCATTGCTGGCGAACTCGGAGATCTCGTCCTTGGTGAAGCCACCCGATATTGTACGGCTACGGGTGTGGTGTAGTCGGTAGGCCCAACCACTTCACGACCTCTATTGAAATGAGGTTCTTTTGGCTCCCACTACCAACAATGAATTGCAGCGGCAAACCCTTCACCCACATCTGTGAGTGGAAAAGACGCTCCCCCTCCTCTAGATCTTCGGGCTCATTCTTCTGGATCTTGGCGGTGGAAACAGTGGTGCTAGGTTCCACGTCAATGATCTGCTTCCCTTTGCCATTCCCCTTGTCAGGTTCTGACTCAGGGTAAAAACATACATCTGATTCTGAAGCCTTCAACTTGGCCACCAGTGACTGCTTGGTCCGACACTCACTTGTGTTGTGAGTGGGGCTCTTATGGAACTCACACCACTTTCCTGTGTCCTTCTTCGACTTCGTGGTGTTGTTCTTTTCTTGTGGCTTCGACGGGTTGCCTTTGGTTGCCCCGTCTTGGATTTGTCCTTGGTTCTGCGATTTGGGGAAGCCTTTCGCTTACTTCGGATTCGTAGATCCAAAGTCTCGCTTCTTCTATTTAAACTTCTGCTCGATTTTGACAACGTATCGGTATGTCGTGACAAGCGAGGAGATGTTCAGGAACTCCATCTCTTTCTGGATGTACCTGTGTAGGCATCCACGGTATTTGAGTACCAAATGTAACTTAGAATCCTTGATACCCAACTGTATGCGAAGGGTATGAAAATTGTTTGTGAACTCTGGCACATCTTGGTCCCTTCCCTGCCGCAGCGTGGTCCACTTTATGTATTTGTCCTCGTAGATTTTGACAAGGTAGTGTTGCTCCTTGATGGCATCCTGGAATGAATTCCAAGTGGGTGCGGCTAAAAATAGTGAGCCTGTACTTTCATCCTTCTTGTCGCAATAGGTTTCCCACTAGTCGTTGGCGTGGGGGGCTGCTTTGAGAAGAGAGAAAATAATCTTTTCCCGACTGGAAAAGTCATGAACAGAAAAATACCCTTCTAGCAGATTTAACCATTTATCTACGGCATCTGCATCTATCTGACCCTCGAATATGGGGATTTCAAAATTAACTTGTACCTTAAAGGGTGTGGCATTTCCAGAGTAGCTGTTGGAGCCGGTGCATTGCCCCTGGGTAGCCGCTGAAGGATCTGGGAAAAGTTTTCCATCATCGTGTTCCTTTGTCGCTCGAGGGCTTCTTCGAGCAAGATTTTGATAGGATCTCATGCTCCCTCATCTTTCTTTTCATCCACCATGGGAGGCTATCAGGATTTTCGAGGCTGGTCTTGCAAAGGTTTGACTAGTTCAAGCCCTAACTCCTTATATCCTGACCTCGTTGGGGACACGCAAAGAAAAACAAAGAAAGAGTAGACCACTCTGATACCACTGATCTGGATTTAAATAGGAATGCAAAAAATTACAGAAATAACTATAAATACAAAGATGCAACGGAAATAATACTTCATTTCATTAATGTGAAATACTAAAATATGCTTACAAATAGAAATGGAAATAAACCAGCTAGGGATGGTAGCTTATCTCTAAGAAGAGATGTGGCAGCTACATGCCTCTGAACTGTGTTACAATGAGGCTTGAAGGCCTATTTATTGTTGAGAAACAACGGAAAACCCTAAACATCCAAAAACCTAACCCTAAGAGATGAAACGCCAAACTATGGGCCCCGTTTTGGGTAAATTGGTACATCAACTTCCCAGGGTCGTAACTTTGGCATATGATCTTCGTTTGACACGCACAATAGCTCGTTAGAAAGATCTATCTAAGGACTACAACTTTTGGAAGTGCAACATCAGTCCATGGATGCATGTTGCTCCCATATTTCCCAAAAAACGTCGTTTAGGGCCTCAAAATTGTTTCGGAAGTTCAGGACCCGAAAAACTACTAAGAATAGTAAATTATTATGCTACAATTAAGGAAACTGAAAAACTGAAAGAGACAGTTGTGGGGGTCCAAGTGGGATAGGTGGGTGGCCACAAACATCCACCTGGATCACAATATGTCATCTTTGAGAGTAGAAAAGTAAAAATTGATCACCATTCCCATGATTGATGATCTTTGGAATGGGAAATTTTCCAAGTTAGCCTCTATGATGATTTTTTTCATGCCATGTATAAGGGGGAACCTACTCATATTTCTCACCAAAACCATCTCCTACCCTGATTTATACTCCCATGGGCCAAAATATTATATTTGTAAGACCAAATTTGCTTTCTACCTATTATTTTCACAGTGCCAAAATGTCCACTTGCATAAAAATTGCATGCCATGTACATAAATTGCAAACCTGATGGATGATAAGGAAAAGGTGTTATCCTATATGCCATGAAACATAATATTCCATACTTAGAATGCACCCCAAGGTGTCAAAATTACATGCCAAGTGACAAAATTGCATTTCTCAAGTTAAAATCTGCATTACAGCCTGACCTAATTACACACAACCTCCTGCAGATGTACCAATGGAGAAGTCATAAAATATAGTGCTACATTATTTCTCCTTGTGCATCTTCCTACACTTCCATAATTCTAAATTCTAATGTACAACTTCAAGTGACAGTACTAAGTCTGCCAAAACAATTTCATTGATTTACCTCGTCTCTTGCTAAGCACAAGTAGTCTTTAGTAACATGCATGCCCATGGCTCACTAAAGATCAAAATTGTGATTATAAAATTTATTTGTGGTTCTTAGAACATTATTAATATTGTTACATCGTCAGAGTTTCAGTTCCAATCCAAGAAGCCACTACTATGCAAAAATATTGTGAAACTACCAAATTCCACAACATGACAAATATGGCTAGGGTGGCTTTAGAATTTTATATGCCAAAACATAGAGAACATATGGTGAAATATAGAGGTTTATAGATATAATATATTATAGTCTACAACCCTACACAATCAAATTACCAAGAACAATCTCTAAGTGTTAGTCATTAGCATCAACCATAGCAATTTGTTTGTGTTGGGCATGGAATCCCCCCAAGGTATGTTTTGGGGCTCAAAGCCCAAGTTTTGACTTAATCTTGTTGTAAAGACTCTGTGAATTGTGGGCGCGGAGTGTGAAATGTATGATAGAGTCACAGGGTTGTCCACCCTAGTCTTGTAATGTAATGTCGGCCTACCCATGGTCTGCGGACCATGGGATTGTATAAATAGAGCAAGGCTCTAAGTGTAAAAAAGGAACCAATGAAGTAGAAGCGAAGAGCAAGAGTCTAAGTGTCTAAGTGCATCTTGGGTCGTAGAGTAGGAGAAGACTCTGTAGCTGAGTGCGCAGAGGCCTAGTTGTCCGCAGTTGAGTGCATGGACCCTTGCAGCTGAGTGCGCAGGGCAGAGTCGAGTCTATAACTGAGGAAGAAAATAATAAAGAGAAGTTTTATCTTAATTATGTGTATATTTCTTGGGTTATTACATGTTTGATATAAATTGCGATTATACTGTTTATTTACTATGCGCACTTGTATGAATGATTTATATTTCTAAGTATGACATAACGTATACAAGTAGGCTAAGTTAATCAACTAACGGTGGAATACTAGTAAGGACTTGGGTAATAACAGCATTCGGCCCCTGAATAGGGCTGCGCGAAGGCAACATCTCAAGCTGCGAGGTATGGGTAAGTGTGCATAGCGACGTGCGCGCAGGGTCAAACCACGGGTCACTGAACTCATCAGACATCTCCAGGGTGCGGAAACCTGGTTCTAGCACCCTCCCATACTACTTTGGGTGAGACCTCAGTCCGTGCTCTACGGATTGTTGCCGAAAGGGCCAATCGTACCGGGATTTGTTTGGCTAAATCACCTTTGAACCTAGGTCAGGTCCCAACAAGCCAACAAATGGTTCCTTTGCTGGGACCAGGATCTGCATAAGAGATGTCTGATGTCGTGTCAATGGAATCCGATAAAGAAATAAATTGAAGAGTGGCTGGACAAAAAGATTCATGAGTTCGCGGCACAGGAAAACATGAATCCATGAGTATCGAAGGAACAATGGTTAGAGCACTACTTATATATGGAAATCCATTTAATTTTCTTTGAATCCTTCCCCTCTAAGTTGTACGAGTGGATTACGAAGCTAGCAGACAGTCAAGGAAGGTGTAGGCTCGACAAACTGATTGTGTGGACTCCAGAGTTGGTGCACAGACTAGAAGCCTTGGAAGATAAGACCGTGCACACTGTGGGCCATTGGCTCAATCGAATTATAGGAGGGTTTATCACCGAGTTCGTGGTAGATACTTCAATCAGCTACAGCGAGGCGCAATGATGCTTCCTCAAAGAATGCAAGGTAAGTACATTAAATCTTTGAACACTTGGATTAAAATGCTAATGTGTGAAAAGTGGGTTATGTGAATAAATTGATGTTTGTGGCTACGTGAAGTGGGAGGATCTATAGAAATGAAGGTAGCGCAGAGATAGAAACTAGCCCCTTGATTTCGCCTCGGTGAGAAAGCGAGGAAGAGCTCACGGAAGTTTCACCAAGAAGTGCAATTAGTCTGATAAGGCAGCGAATTCTACGCATACCACCTCCACCTACACCACCACTAGTTTCACCATCTTCACCCCCATCTTCGCCCACACCACCTCTGCCACTACCACAATTCAATATGGCAAGCGCAATAAAGTTGTCGGTGTTCAAAGGAGTAGGGAACGAAGACCCGGACCAATTTTGGTTCGTAGTAAAGGCTGTATGGGAAGCATAAGGAGTCACAAATGGCAACATAAAGAAGGAAACACTGGTAAGCACGTTGCAGGATCGCACACTGACGTGGTATATTAAGCATTCTAATGACAATCCAAATGTGGGGATCGCAGATATCCAAGCTGCACTAAACAGGGAATTTAGCAGGCCAAAATCAGAGACAGTCGATTATCAAGTTTAAGGAAATTGCGATGCTTCTAGGCGAGACCCCCTGGGAGTTGGATCAGAGACTGAAGGGTATGATTTGCGATGCCAACATGACCTTGACGGATGGGCAGCACCGCGCATGGTTTGTAGCATCACTAACGCTGAATCTAAGGATGGCGCTGTCACAACAAAAGCTATCCACCCAGGCCAAAGCCTTGGAGATTGCAATGAGACTGCATGAGACCCCAATACAATATCCTAGTCTTGGAGTCCAATAGATCCACGCGTAGTTGAAAAACATGTGTCTGGAGATGCCAAGTTTGAAATAGGACAGGACGACTTGCCCAGAAGCACGTGAGGAGGTATGGTGCATAAAGTGCAAAGGCCAGGGACATGACAAGGACCATTGTCCAGTCTTCGTGAACTACCTGGTGGGAGGAGGACCAATGCCATTGAGACCAGAGGCATAATCAAGACCGAGCACAGCACCTGCATTATGGTGCATGATTTGTCAAATAGGAGGGAAGCATGCTACAAATAACTGCCACCTATTACAGAAGTATACGCAGACGTCCCAACAATTGTTCTGTAACTTCTACAGATCAGTAGGCCATGATGAGCGCACCTGTAGAAGTTATGAACTGATGATGGATCGAACCCCTGCTTACAAAGTTTAGGCAGAAACGCGAGCCCTCGATCAAAATGCAAGGATGGCATGCACTGGATTTCAGGGCGCGGATGAGGTCGAGGTGGAATGGGACCAGGGAGGGGTCACGGACAGCTGATTTGTTACAATTGTAGAGGGCCAGGGCATTATGCCCATGATTGTACAAATCCAATGAGGGCATCATGTTTATACTGTACCTAGTTTGATCATGAGACGAAGGACTGCCCCACATTGATAGCGAGGTTGTGCGATAAAGGAACACTCCAACCTCCCCCAACTTAGAACCTGCAAATGATGAGGTCTGAGCCATGCGAAGAGGACCCGAATGTAAATATCGTGCTCCGAAGTGGTATTACAACAGGAGACGACAAAGGTAAGTAGCCAGAAGAAAGTACCTGGGTTCGCAAGGCTCCAACAAAGGAACCAGAGTTCGATTTGGAGCGCGCGAAGGAGACATTCATGGAAGCTAAGAAGAGCTTCGCAGAGGCCTCCACTTTAGGTAGTAAAGACAAACTAGAACCGAAGAAGGACCCATCAATGCTTACTACCTTTCTGGAGACATGCATGAAGCTGTTGCGCGACAGCAAGGCTATAAAGGGACTACAAGAACTCATCACTAGGTGTGTTGGGTCAAGAGAACCGCGTGTGGTCCGGAAGCTCGGGAAGCACACAACATGAATAAGAAGGGAGATGAGATTGACTACGCAAATCGGGGAATATGAAATGGATCAAGTGATTCTGCATCTAAGATCAGATGTGAACATCCTGCCAAAGCAGACATGGGAGCACATGGGAAAGCCCGCATTGCAATGGTCTCCTATTCAATTGTGAATGTCGAACCAGCGAAAGATCTTACTGATGGGAAAATTGCAGGGAATAACGGTAGATATCGAAGGTACGAGCACACTTGCAGATTTCAAAGTGATAGAGATTGTCGATGACAACAATCCTTATCCCGCGTTACTAGGAATAGATTGAGCCACTAACATGAATGGAGTGATAAATCTAAAGAAGCGCAATATGATTTTTGAGAAAAAGTCACTACGTGTAGTGGTACCTTTTGACCATGTGGAAGGATTGCGCTACACAGAGCCAATGCACGACAACGAGAGCGATGATGATCTAGACTGTATCTACAAGATAACTATGCAGGAGCAGGACTAGGTGAATCCAATAGTGGATGGTAGGATTTCGTGGGAGTATGAAAGCTCCTGCACATCAGATTCGGACAAGGAAATAGAACGATGGCAGAACCAGTTACATGAGGTAACCATGCTCAATTGCAACATGATGGTAAGATCATTGCGCTGTGTGACAACACAGGTAAGAGATATTCCTATGTATGACGGGTTGAGCGAAGTGGATGATTTCCTGACCAAATTTGAAAGAGAGGTGCCGGAACAACAACGTTTCGATGCTTTGAAATGGGTACTGTGTGCTACGCCCACAAGGTGGTGGGGTATGCACCAATGGAATTTTAAGGACTAGTGGGGATGCAGAAGGATGATGTGCCTATGCTTTGGGAAACCGTAGATGTAGTTAACAGACAAGTATGATGGCCAGGATGATCCATGTGCACACCTCACGAAATGGACCAAGGTCTACGGGGAAGAGCCACAACCTAAATGGGTGCATTTTTTTTGTCATACCATGGATGTCATACCCATGAATTAGTATACTGAGACAGAGCTCCATCATGGCACGAGCGAATGGGATATCTTGCGTGAATGATTATTTTTAACCTTCACGTTTGAAGATCATTGGTGGGATACTGTTGATGATGTGCTACAAGCAGTAAAAGTAGCTATCTTCAAAATACCCCAAGAACCAATGGAATTGCTTCAGCCGGAATGGGCGACCCAGCTGAGCTGCACGTTGGAGTGTTACAATGTAAATATCGAGGAGGATGATGAGGATCCACAGAAAATTAAAATTCCAGAAACTCAAGGCTGTCACGAGGTTCAAGGACCAATGATCAAAGATCCTGACATCACCATGCCATTAAAAACCAAACAGGTAAACATTGGGACAGAGGTTGAACCAAAATATGCAACGCTCGGTGATTATTGGGATGATGCCACAGTGGATAAGGTCACTGAGTTACTCCGTGAGTACCAAGACTTATTCCTGACCAAGATTATAGACTTAAAAGGTATTGTTAGCGACTTAGGGATGATGAAGATCACCCTGAAACCCGACACGAAGCTAGCTAAGCAAATGCCTTATTGCTTGAATTTGAAGTATAAGGAAAAGGTCCGCGTAGAACTTGACAAGATGCTTGCAGCTAGAATTATTGAGCCAGTGGAAGAATCTAACTGGGTGAGCCCTATGGTAGTACAGGAGAAAAAGTAGAAGGGCGAGATAAGAATATGCGTGGACCTTAGGAAGTTGAATGACGCCTCTATACACTACCCATTCTCGACATCATTCACTGATGAAGTATTTGAAAATGTTGGAGGGAAAGAAGCCTACTCTTTCACGGACACATTCTCAAGGTACCACCAGATCAAAATCGTGCTGGAAGACAGGAGCAAGATGACCTTTGCGACATGATGGGGATGCTTTCAATACATCGTTATGCTGTTTGGCTTGAAGAACGCGCCAGACATCTTTTTGCGCATCGTTGTTGCCGCATTCAAAGAATACATCCACAAGTTCCTGGAGGTCTATCTGGATGATTGGATTGTCTTCGGATTGGTTAAGCACCACGTATAAAGCTTACGCTTGATGTTGGATACTTGCCGACAACACTAGAGTGCACTGAAACTTAAGAAGTGCACATTCCTCATTACCTTTGGGAACCTGCTAGGACATGTGGTCTGCAAATAGGGACTGATGGTGGACCCTACAAAGATTGTAGTGATTCTAAATTTGGAAGCACCGTGAAGTGTTAAACAGCTGCGCACTACCTTGGGACACACAGGGTACTACAGGAAGTTCATCAAAAGCTATGCCCAAATCACCGTGCCGATGGAGAAATCACTGAAAAAGGATGTCACATTTTGCTGGAATGATGATTACATGAAGAGCCTAGATGTCCTAAAGGGGAAATTGGCCTCTGCTCCAATCCTGGTCTTCCCAAAATGGGATGTGGATTTTCATGTCCATGTTGATGTGTCGTGTATCGTGCTGGGAGAAGTGCTCACACAGGAGGGCGGAGAAGGCTTGGATCACCCTATCGTGTTTGCAAGTCATAGATTGTCCAAAGCCGAGAAGAACTATTCCACAACCGAGCGCGAGGGGTTGGCGATGGTGTATGTGCTCCAAAAATACTGGCACTATTTGTTAGGAGGACATTTCAAAATGTATACAAACCATTCCACGCTAAAGTACTTGGTCAATAAGCCTATGTTGGGGGGGCGCATATGTAGGTGGCTCTTATTGTTCCAAGAATATGACTTTGAGGTCATGGTCAAACCTGGACACCTGAACGCAGGACCGGATCACTTGTCACATATTGAGATGGGCGAGGAACCTACTAGTTTGGAGGAAGGATTACCTGATGCACAGCTCTTTGCTATGCGCGTCGTAGACGGGCACTTCGAAGATATAATCCACTTTCTAACAATAGGGACTGCACCGAAGGAATACTCCGTCCAACAAAAGAAGGAATTGGTGGTGCACGCGGCGGATTTTTTTGTCATTATGGGGCACCTATACAAAATGTGAAATGATGAGATATTGCGAAGATACGTACCTAAATTTGAACGAAGTCAGATCCTCGTGGAGGCACATGGGGGCGTTGCAGGAGGACACTATGCAAGATGTGCGACCACACAAAAGATTCTTCGCGTAGGGTTGTGGTGGCCAACCCTTCACTAGGATTCAAAAGCACACTGTAAGGCCTGCGATATATGTCAAAGGATGGGAAAACCATCGTAGAGGGATGAGATGTCATTGAATCCACAAATGACACTGCAGCTGTTTGAGAAATGGGCAATTGACTTTATGGGACCTATCAAACCTCAGGGAAAGACGAGCATACGGTACATCATCATCGCGACGAAGTACCTAACATGATGGGCAAAAGCACTACCAGTCAAAGACTACACAGTCGCTACGACTGTGAAGTTTTTGTTTGAAAACATGTTGACCCGATTTGGCTGTCCGAAAATCTTAATGAGTGATCGTGGAACACATTTCCTGAATGAAAAAATCAGCATGCTCACAAAAGAGTTCTAGGTGTATCATCAAAAAAGCACACCATATCACCCACAAGCCAATGGGACTGTAGAAGCATTCAATAAAATACTAGATATTGCGTTGACCAAAGTGTGCAACGCACAATGAAGCAATTGGGACCTACGCGTACCTGCAGTGCTATGGGCTTACCAGACAACGTGCAAGAAACTGATGGGGCAAAAACCTTTTCAATTAGTTTATGGTGTGGAAGTTGTCATGCCAATGGAATATATCGTACCTAGTCTATGCATAGTAGCGTTCACAGGGATGACGGACCGCGAAGCTCTGGAGGAAAGGCTCACACAATTGGAAGAACTTGAGGAGGAATGGTTCTTGGCTGGTTTTCATTAGTGGGTACAAAAGCAATGTGAAAAGGCCTGGCACAACTACCATATTAAGTTGTGCACCTTCAAGGTAAACGACTTAGTGCTGCTGTATGACAGTAAGTTTAAAAAAATTATGGGAAAATTCAGAATGCATTAACTGGGACCATACGTGGTTAAGGAGGTCACATACGAAGACACAGTCAAGCTATTCAAACTAAATGGAGAACCCTTTCCAGGAAAAGTGAATGGCAGCAGCTTGAAGCCCTGCACGGGTGGGCCGGCTATCTGACTAGCTAGCCGAAGCACAGTATTTGCGCTCTGAGGAGACAGACAAAGGCGCGGGACTATAAACATATGCAGCAAATACCGATACATATGTATGGAAACAATTCAGACATGGGGGTCTCAGAACAGCGGATGCAGCAGATATAGCAAGCAATAGCTCAGTGCGCTACGGATCTTAGTACGGTTCAAGAACAGTTGGAGGGAATCCGCGCCAAGATCGTCGCACCGACCGAGTGACTCGAGGGCGAGTCACGATGTTTGTGTTGGGGGCATGTTGGGCATGGAATCCCCCCAAGGCATGTTTTGGGGCTCAAAGCCCAAGTTTTGATCTAATATTGTTGTAAAGTCTCCGCGAATTGTGGGCACAGAGCACAAAATGTATGATAGAGTCACAGGGTTGTCTGCCCTAGCCTTGTAATGTAATGTCGGCCTACCCATGGTTCGCAAACCATAGGATTGTATAAATAGAGCGAGGCTCTAAGTGTAAAAAAGGAACCAAGGAAGTAGAAGCAAAGAGCAAGAGTCTAAATGTCTAAGTGTGTCCTGGGTCGTAGAGTAGGAGAAGGCTCTGCAGCTGAGTGCAGAGAGGCCTAGTTATCCGCAGCTGAGTACACAGACGCATACAGCTGAGTGCGCAGAGTGGAGTTGAGTCTATAACCAAGGATGAAAATAATAAAGAGAAGTTTTATCTTAATTCTGTGTATCTGTTCTTGGGTTATTACATATTTGATATAAATTGTGATTATATTGTTTATTTACTGCGCGCACTTGTATGAATGATTTATATTGCTAAGTATAACATAACACATACAAGTAGGCTAAGTTAATCAACTAACAGTGGAATACTAGTAAGGACTTGGGTAATAACAATGTTTGGCCCCCGAATAGGGCTGCGCGAAGGCATCATCTCAAGCTGCAAGGTACGGGTAAGTGTGCGTAGCAATGTGCGTGCAGGGTCGAACTGCAAACCACCTGAACTCATCAGACATCTCCAGGGTGCGGAAACCTGGTTCTAGCACCCTCCCATACTACTTCAGTGAGACCTTAGTCCACGCTCCGCGGACTGTTTCCGAAATGGCCAATAGTACCCGGATTTGTTTGGCTAAATCACCTCTGAACTTGGGTCAGGCCCCAACAATCCAACAGTTTGGTTTGGCACTTTTCTCCAAATCTAGAAACACACACAAGCTTAAAATAAATTGCATACCATGTTCTCATTATAAATTGAATGCCAATTCTTGAAGTCTATGGTCTGCTCAAGCAACCAAACACAAATAAAATAGGAAACTTTACATGGAATCAAAGGTCTAAGTGTTAATTACAGGGCCGAGTTTGAAGCAGAGGTTGCCGTTTTGCATGAGGATTCATCTAATGATGTTTTGGGCATAAACCTTGGGGAAAATATCTCCTAGAAGCAGGCCAAACTTGTCTACATCACCTACATCCAGGCTGCGGTCCTTGAGATCTTTGTTTAGGAGGCCGATAAACTATAGAAGGAAGGCCACATTCTATTATGCTTGATCATGAGGTTGTGTGGTTAATTTTGAAGCTTAGAAGAAGGCTAAAGGGTAGCAAATTGTTGAGGGACTGAAGGCTACAATTAATAGAAGGTTTGATGAGTATGAATAGGGTGTTGTAGCTGACTTTGTTTGTTCCCTACCCAGCATCCAGAATTGCAGAGTAGAAGACCCCAGCCCTTGGTGCCAGAATTGCAATTTTATTGGGTCATCTTCATGTCTAAGGGCTATGATATCAGATCTTCAATTGGCACGTCATTTTGACTTTGAATTATTGTACTCTCTCTCTGATGGACATTTGATATTGATGATAAGAAGAATTGATAAAGGGTTTTCCCTATCTTGGGGTTTTTCTTTGGTTTGAGCCAATTTCTATGTTCTCTTGTTTTGGTTCGTCCTCTACACATGTTACTTATGTTCTTTATTAAGTTATTATCAATGTGATAATCGTTTATGTGATTTCTAATGGAAAAAAATTGAAATGAAAATTGGGCTTTTGTGGAACATTGAAGTAACTGACCGAAGCAAAGAACATGTTAACCTAAAACTTAACATGGACTCAGAGCTCAAGAGAGGTCAAGCCCAAGCAAGGGTAAATGGTTATCACTGAAAGGTTTTTTGGCAATTCTCTGTGGCATCCTTCTTCTTCAATGATCAGACATATTATAGTACTAATCTATGTTGCTAGTCCTAGCAAGGAAAGAAAAGGATCTACCTGAAGTTCGTATTCTTGCCTTGAGGCACAACTTTCTCCAGCCCTTTGGATGGCATAATTAGATGGCACAATTTGTAATTCTTCACATGGCTCAGTATGGTCTAGAAATCTACGTTTGGACTATTCTCCTTTACTATCACTATAGTTCTGTTCTATATTGTCTCTACTCTCATACAGACTTTACAGGACCACACGTTGTCTCTCGCAGATGTCTTAGAATTGTCCTTGATCTCTCATACTGGACCTCTACATGATGAAGGTTACTCTCTTTTGGTATGGTATAATCACAATAAAAATATCAGTCCTATACAAAAGTATAAGAAGTCAAACTCTCGTAATAGAAAAGAAAAAATTTCATGCATATGTATATATGATAGAAACCAAGCCTGTTCAATCAAAAGAAGCTGACTTCTTGAAGGGTTATGTTCAGTAAAGTTATTTTAAGTGCATACTTCAATACTTCGAAAACCCTTACCAGAGAAAATTTGGTCTACTGGTATGGTCTCGACACTTCAATATGATGAATGGTATGTCTTTCAATTCATGGTTTGATTTTGATGCTCAGTTGTATGACTCTCGCTCTCTGGAAATTTACTTGCTCACTGTGTATGGTGCTCATTCATTAATAGTTCAATCATAGTATATGGATGGCACAGTCATATTATTGCTACAAGGGTCTCAGTACCTCCCGATTGTGCTCTTAAGGATATTTTGCAGTGCTTATGACTAATGTCAGTGTAATGTGAAAAGATATTGTAGAACACTATTTGCATAATTGAGTATTGATAGCATTATATTGGTAGCAATATATTCGAGTAGATTAGAGATTCAACTGAAGTCACATTAGTAGGAAATTGAGAAGGAATGGTCTCCCTGGAAACTTAAAAACATGAAGCCATTCACTTTTGAAGAAAAATTTTAAAGCATAAGGGCCATATCGAGAGAAGCAGAACCCTATGAAATTTCTTGGTTACCTTAGAAAGATATATGGCATCAACACCTCCTTGTATGGCAACTCAGTGGTATGTTATCTCTTATACAACTCAACATCTCTTATGGCCTCTTTTCAGTCCAACATTTTGATAATATGTTGCAGTCCCTACAAATCGATCTCCGTGTTACAGTCTTGTTCACAAATGAAGTTGTGAACAAGACAAATATAAATAGCTTAATTATCATCTTTTGAAAGAGTTTCTTCTATGAAGAAGCTACAGGATTGATCAGTAAAATAAATTGTAGATCCTTTGTCTTTGGCATCTAGGATAAGGGTTATAACACACTTGAAGTGCTCATTTTTGAAGAATTGTTAGAAGAAGATGCCTCACACTATTTTATTTTCAAGCCTTTGTCATAAAGGAAGAAAATACGGTGCATGAAGGAGACTTGCATCGATGGATCTTTACCCTTCTCTTAGATTGATCATCATGTAGTAATGAGAATGTTCGTTGACCTATAGTATAAGTCTCTGTCTATCGTTTGTACCTTCTACAGTGACGTGGTCAGCTTACACTCATATATATTTAGATATATTCTATCCCTATCTGCTAAGTAAGCTAACATGATAAGGGCGATTTGAATGGGTCAGCATTCTCATTAATATCTGAGTTTCAAAAGAAAAATCTTGGGTGTGCTGGTTTGCAATAAAGTCGAGAGCGTGCAAAGAAAGATCCACAGTTATAGTATATTCATATCATCCTTGTATGAAGAGCCCTATTATGAAGTCTTGTATATCTAGAAGATTGGTCTTTTGTTGATTTCCATAATACAAGAATGCAAATCTGTGATATAAAGGCCTAGATCCTCTGTTCATTAAAACCATGAGAAGGATCGACCGATTTAGAGGGAGTTGGTGCCTTGGTTTGGCCTGTTGTTTTGGAAAAGTCTTCCTTCTTTTGAAGATAGATCGAGCCTTAGCATAGAAAGGACTTTTTTGTTTTCCCAGTAAAGTTTACAGCTTCACTCTGAGCATTCTATAGACTAAAGTCTGAAGCCCTAATCAAAGGTCAAAAGACTGTTAAAAGAGTTCTTTTTGAAGGGACGGTGTGAAGATACCTAGCAACTAATGAAGTCTTGTTGAAAAGATTGATAGTTTTCATTCATATCCTTATCTACCAACTGAATCAATGGAAGCTCATGTTGGCACCCTTGAGTACCCTTGAAAGTTTGGCAACTGGGAGAAGAAGTGTACTTTGGCCATTCCTTTTAACAACCCCTATGAGTAGAAAACAGAGGTGCCTTAATGTGAAATCATGAATTGGGTAATTCGATGTGTTGGTAGCAGTCATCCAACAAGGAAGGATAAGTTTGCAATAATTTCATGAGAAAATTTCTTCTCTCTGAAGTAGGACCATGATGATTCTTCAGCTACTACCTAAAAAGTCTCATCTCTCGTAATGGAAGCTCATGATTCAAGGCTAGATGATCATTTGAAAAAAGATTTTAGAGGGAGCTATAAAATCCCTGATGACTTATCTTTCCTGATGATTTTTTATAAAGGCAAGTCATGATAGTTGAATATGATGACTCCAATGATGGCTTTGAGGCTGCATATGATAACCCTATTCTTTATTAATGTAAGAGAAAGTGGAAGTTAAGATGGAAGACCTAGCCTTGATGCACTTAAAGATCTTATGAGATAGAGAAGCTATTGATATATATATCTTATGGAATCCTTGGTATTCTTGATAAATACCTATCATATGTCTCGCTATAAAGAATGTGAGTGGATCTATGAATAAGCCCCATAGAGGATAACTTCTTATTGAGATGTTTCTGTGATATGAAGTACATTGCCAAAATTTGCTAGTAAATGGAAAGTGCACATTTAGGTGCTATAATCTTTTTGAACTTACTTTACTTCATGGACGAATCAAAGACTGGGAGCACCATTGAGGTTGAAAGCAACAAGCATGACTTACAATGAAGTCATTCGATTAAATAAGCTCTTCAGTGAGCTATTTGTGCACTTGTTGATATCCACCATTGCATATTTGCAACAAGAAGCAATCAAGCTACATCATTACAGGATGAATGTGCAGATTCCCTCTCAAAGCTTCTTGGTAATGTTAAGTTTATATTCCTTGAGAGAGGTTGGGAGTCGTGGATAGACCATACTAAGAGGGTCTTGGCTGAACATTGAGCTCTGGGAGCTCCTAGGGGCTTGGGGTACTTCTTGATGCTATGAGCGACCATAGGGTGAGTGGTTCACCTTCCCCTATAAGTACACTAGGTACAGGGTGAGTGGTTCACCTTCCCCTGTGATACCTAATGATGATATATGATACATAGGGTGAGTGGTTCACCTTCCCCTATGGTGGTTGTCATGTGTGTAGGGTGAGTGGTTCACCTTCCCCTACGATTGATGAGATATGCATAGGATGAGTGGTTCACCTTCTCCTATGGCATATGAGCAGGATGAATGGTTCACCTTCTCCTATAGATACCCTAGTGAGAGATGCATATAGGCTCTGATTTTTGTCACATGTGGACATGTCAGTGGGATTTGGTTCATACTTTCCCCACATGTAGGATTCTCATTCGCTACGATCGATGGTTGACATGTCAGTGGGGTGTGGTTCATCCTTTCCCCATGTGTAGGATCCTTCCTACTACTGTTGGTTGGAATTCATGTAGGATGTGTTTCATCCTTTCCCTACTCTCGGTGGTTTTCATGTGTATAGGATGTGGTTTATCCTTTCCCTATGATGGTAGTGACGTGTGACTGTAAGATGTGGTTCATCCTTCCCCTACATGTGGTTGTGAGCATGATGTGATTTATTCTTTCCCTATTGTTGCCCCAACATCATCCTACCCATGTTGTTTGAGACACATGGGAAGTAACTCTCATATGGAAAATGAGTTGGGAAAAGTGGATAGGGACCATAGCACTACCGATGGACACATTGTGTACTGTCATACTCCCTATGTCTAGGATACATGATGTTCAAACAATTTGATCACTTGGGATCAAATCTGAATGGGGTTTGACCCCTAGTTATGTGGACTAACTTTTGTCAGTGAGAGTGGCAAGGTCTTGTGATTCACTCTCGATAAATTCTTCTTCATTATCTATATCAATGTTCAACAGAATTGAGACGAGATGTAGATATGGTATATGATGACAGGATGGCATGATGATGGATGGATCGGTAGGTGGAATTCTCCCTAGTTGAGAGGGAGTGTTAAAATTGGAAACTAGGGCCAAATTCCACTTTTGATAGATCAATTGATGGAGATGATTATTACAATGAATTCCTCTTTCTGAGAGGACCAAAATCATCCTAAATATCACTAAAATTGGATAAGGAAAAATATATTTTTAAATACAAGCCCACTCATGTGTAACTCATCAAGGTCGGCTTGGGGTTAATTAACCAGGTTAAACCCCTCTCCATCTCCTTAAAAGGATGCAACCTCTAACATCATTAAAAACATCATATCTCATTCTTCTTCTCACTGAGATAGCTGCAAAAGAAAGAAGATCTCTAGCCAAGGTGATGAGGGCAAGGTTGGCATCATTTTAGTCTCCTTCATGGGCCAAGTTCCATAGGTAGGAGGCCGAGGTTGGTTTGCAGGACGTTTGGGCTTATTTGTGAATTGTTCAAGGCTCATTTATCTTTAATTACAGGGCCAATTTTCAAGCAGAGATTGCCACTTTGCATGAGGGTTGATCTAATGATATTTTGGGCATAACCCTGTTGGGTACAAGAATTACACTTAAGCAAACTCCTCAACACTTAAATTCTCAACCCGGGGGATCCGTAAACTTAGAGACGAAGCATAGGAAATTCCAAAGGTGGTATGAATATTTCTAACATAAATCCATACTTTCTTTAAAGGAAAGATTGCAGAATCAAACTAAAATGAGAAAAAAGGCAACTTGAACCATCAAAATAATCTAAGACTAGAACAAGGAAGAATGCATTTGCAAAAGGGATTTAGAAATAAAAGGGAAATCACTCTAGCTAACTATTGTTTAACTACTGAGTGTGTGTTTTTCTTTAGCAGAGACACTTAGCAGTCTCATCAAATGGGCCCTTTAAACCTGCTCCTTTAGAGATTTCCTTCTTGCACTAATCTGTCCTGCACTATCACAGTCTGCTTGCACTAGTGCAGGAACAGAGATTTATGCAGAGGGTATAAATAGTGTCTTTACTAAAGGCATTTTACTTCCTACAAGGGCTTGAACTTTTCCAGGTTCAAAGCACTTAGATCTCGTGGCAAGAAACTAGTTCTTGCACCGGATCAGAGCTTCTTGCACTTAGCATTTAATTCTTAAAATAAGTGCTTAGTTACTGCAAGTGCTATTATACTGTTAAATCAAATTGCACACATAAAAAATGAATGTTTCTGATTTTGACAGAGTGCAGAAATAAAGAAACAATCCATATACATTTATCCTGTCATAAAGTGTTTAATGAAAGAAAGAAAATTGTGAGAAGTAAACTAGAAAAGCTTGCTGCATCACACCGACGTGCATTGGTGTAGGTTCATTTCTCCTCCTTAGACTAGGCAGGGAAAACCAACCAAACAGAACTGTAGAAAAAGAAATATCACACCAACGTGCACTGGTGCAGGTTTACTTCTTCTACTTGGACCAGGCGGGGAAAACCAATCTGAAATCAGGTGCAGGAAAAGGAAATATCACACTAGCGTGCACTGGTGTAGGTTTATTTCTTCTGCTTGGACCAGGCAGGAAAACCAATCTGAAATCAGGTGCAGGAAAAGGAAATCTAGCTACTTCACACAATGGATCCGTTTTCACTCAGAAAGGAATACATGCGCTGAAAAATTAAATCACAGTTGACAATATAAACACAAATTACAAGAAACATGAAATAGGGTAAACGTGTTGGGTTGGTTGGGCCCTAGCCAACCAACGCATTTCCCTTTCAAACAAAAACATTGCTCAGCACTTTAATCAATTCATCAGCGTCAAACACAGAAATACGATTTATAAAACATGAGGCGGAGCTCCCTTTTTTATTAATTCATTGAGGCAAATACATGCGTGAATACATAGTCTAGCCTAGATTTGAGCGATAACAAAATACAGTAACCTATTACTACTTCTTTGGCTATGTCTTTGTTCTATACAAAACTTCTATCAAAACTATCTCGTCCTATTTACATTCTTCATTATATAGATCTTTGGCCGAAGGCCAAAAAGATCGTTTAACCAATTACATAACCAAATGCAGAATTTAGCTTTTCGGCCTTCAAAATTAGACAGTTCAACAAAACTGGCCGTAGCCAATCTCCAGCTGTTCATTCTTCATAAATTCGATCTTGGCTGCCTTTGGATCAACCTTGCTGTCATGGCTGGAGCTTGGCTACCTTTAGATCTATCTTGTTGTCATGGCTGAAGCTGCTCAAAACGAGGTGGTGATCAAGGAGGTTCAGATCTGCTGCAAGGATTTGTTGTGCTGGCACCGGTGCAAGATCTGATCCTGCACTAGGATCAGTGGTCATGGTAAGTACTTGACTACCAAATAAACATTGGAGATATCGATAAGTTACAAAGAGTGATTATAAGCAAGAAATCATGTAATAAATAATTAATTAATGCTAAGTTAAGTTAAAAATATGAAAAATAAAGGGCATACAAAATATGTCACCGTTCTTGGACTGGTGCAAGATGAGGGTGTATAAGAGAGGTAAAACAACGGTAAATGGTTATGATTTAAGAAGGGGAAAATGAAAAAAAGAGAGAAAATTAGGGAGCTAACATCCTCCCATCCCTAAATTGTTGTGTGTCCTCACACAACTCTTTACCTATGCAAAAAACTTCAAAACTTTGAGCATTCTCGCTCAATCCTACTCTGGCATACTGTCATTAACCTACAATGTTTCAGCCTTCTTCTTTCTGATGTTCTTTAGTTTCTTTGTCACCTTTTTAAGTCTCTTGAAACATTGCACAACTCGGTACTTCCAAACTTTAACTTCTCTTTTCTTTTTTTGGATCTCCGCAGTCAATTCTCCTCTACTCTGTTCTTTATCCTCCTGCGCTTTAGCTATAAGCTGTTCTAAGTTCCGCACTTGAAGCTCTAGTTCAACTATCCATGTAGCAGGAGTTACCAAATCTTTTTCTTTTTTTGTTTCGGCAGGGGCTGTGTCTTCCTCAGGGACCTCAATATCCCTCATGGTTACATTCGGAAATTCTTCTTCCTCTGGTCCCTCTTCTTCTGGTTCTTCTTTTGCAGGTTCTTCTCCTCCTACTTCTTCTTCTTCTTCTTCTGCTTCTTCTTCTGTGGGTTCTTCTCCTCCTGCTTCTTCTTCTTCTGTTTCTTCTTCCTGCACTGGTGCTTCTTCTTGTACTGGTGCAGGAGGGGATTCAACACCCTGTGGGGACTGTGGTTCTTTGCCTACATCAGATGCTTTATTCTTTTTCTGGGGATTTTTAATCAAATCGACTAACAGAGCATCATCTTCAACCTCTGCAAACTTTGCTGCATCCGCAAGGACTGACAGGTTGTCATTTTTAGGGATCTGTGCCTGTACTGGTGGCGTAGAAGGAGTCTCTTCAACAGGTGCGCTAGCTATCTTCTTACTTGAAGATGGGGCCTTTTCTGCTTTTTCAAATCATTTCCCTTTCACACTGGTGTAAGAAGGACTCCCTTTTTCATTCTTACTTGGGCCCTTGCTTGTGCTAGCGAGGTCCTCTATCTCCTTTCCAACAGTTGTCTCTTTATGCAACTATTTTAACAGTGCCTCCCATGTCATGCCTTTAACTTCTAGCTGTATCAGGACTAAATTTTTATCAGGCCATGGTGATATAGCTTCGTGTCGGCCTGGTCCGCCCGTCCGTCCTAGACACCTTTGGCCATTTTTTCCAAGCTCTTAAGTAAAAAATCTGGGAAATTCATCCTCCACCAAATGTGTCGGTTAGCTTCGAAATGCTGCAACATCCTAAAATGATATACCAAAGTGTAGGTGTATCTTCCCTCACAAGTTACAAACTTCTGTAGGATGAAAAGGAGGTCTTTCCACTATCCCAGTAGGGCACTATGCGGAACTCCTACCTTCCAGTCTACCTCTATCTTCTTGTCGACGACAAAACGCTGCCATCGCTTCCTTTCTAGTTTCTGATTTTTAAACCATTGCTCACCAGTATTTTCCAAGCCTGTCGTTGCTGCTATAAATTCTTCTGTGACTTTAAATTTGAGAGGCCCAATTTTTACTTGGTCATTTCTGAAACTTTTGGCAAACTGTAAAGCCACTTCTTTATCGTGCCTGTCAAACTTCTGCAAGAACTGAAGAAAGCCCGAGTCTCACAATAGTGCAAGACTATTGCGATACTCGACAGTCTGTTCTACCCTACTGAGAGACGAGGGTTCGTTTCGAACAGGCGGCATCGCTGCTTAACAGCTATGAACAGTCGAGAATTTTACATGCAACACTAGGAGAATCGGTTCTTATAAATAGGGATCCAACTGTCCACCATCCTTTCCATCTTATCACCCATTCATTCGTCGTAGATGCATGGCATCTTTGAGGTCAGGCTGGATTGGTACTTGTGGTGGCGTTTTAACGACTAGGTGAGGTAATAATTATGAGTGAAGGACATCTAGGATTATGGCAGAAAGGGGGCAATTATGTCCAAGCAACGGTTAAACACTTCCACATTCCTTCATAATTCAAAAAAAAGAACTTAGCATTCATTAAAAAATGATCATGATTCCTAACTTAAAAACACCTTGTACTTTAAATAATTTTCTCCTAGTTAGTATGATAGCACAAGTACTCGTCGGCTAAGTGAAAGGACTTCATATAAATTTTCATGATGACCACTTTCCTATGACGTATGCTATGAAAAGAATAACTTGTACTATGTTTCTGACAAGGTGCATGCTTGCATTGGTTTGCTTGCACCGCTTAAATTATGCTATTTTGTTGGTACCATTCTACTTGCCTTATCATATAGGACAACATGCTTGCACTAGTGCAAGCGTAATATCTAAAAAACAGAGAATTTAAATAAAATTTAGGCTGGACTTTGACATGACTTCCTCAACTTATACTAGAAATTTGCTTCACCCTTCAGAGCATATCCTTTTGCTCTTTTGAGCGCGATATCCCGCAATAAATTGATGAGGGAACAAAGAAGTGGGAAAAGGGAAATTTTATAATGGGAAGGAATTCTGTTATAGGGATTCCAGGAATAGTACCAAAAGAGGGAATAAATAGAAGTGGGATAGGGAAAAAAATTCAAGAGTAAAGTGGGATTGTTTTGAAGCAGACAGGGTAAATTTAGAAGAATGTGGGAAGGTTAATCATTTTGGGATTGAAGAAGAAAACTGAGGGAATATTACGGAAGTGGAATATGAAGAAAGGCAGAAAATTTTCTGGAAGGTCTACCTACACTGGTGCAAGAAAAAATAACTGCAACGAAAATTAAGCGTTACTTGAATAAAAATATCCATGCTAATTACCCCAATTGTATAAAGGTTGGTTCTACTGAACCTGCTTTTACTTGGTGGTCGCTAGCATATCTAAAGATCAAGCAAAATTTTCTTTTTATTAGAAATTTTTGATCTTCTTACTAGCAAGTTGGTTTTCAGGTTGATCCTTCTGTAATCATGTCAGCGAACTGATTTTCATAATTATAGGAAAATGTTTTTTTTCTTTACTTTTTTATTATTTTTTTATTTTTAAGAAGAAGAAGAATTCATGTTTTCAAAAGGTTGGTATTACCATTCACCACTACCGTCCCGAATTGCTATTGGACTTGTTGTGTAAAATCTTTCCTGGTAAGTGGCTAAAAATACTTTTTTAACCTGTGTCCATTTACCAAGAATATTGAATTATGTCCATCAATAGTTTTAATTTCTACTGCTCCATTCTCGAATACTCGGATCACTTCATAAGGTCCCATCCAACGTGTGTGGAATTTCCCTCTAAAGATTTTAAATCTAGAATCATAAAGGAGCACCCAATCACATGGTTGGAGTTGCTTTTTCTGAATAGACTTGTCATGCCACCTTTTGCATTGCTGCTGAATTAATATGTTCTGCTAAATAGCATCCCTATGGAATTATTCTAACTCATTTAATTGGAGAAGACGCTGTTGTTGTGCCTTAGAGAGATCTAGTCCTTACTGAACTGCAGTTTTGAAAGTTTTGATCTGGAATTCAATTGGTAACAGAACCTATTTGCCATATACCAGCTCATATGGTGTATGTCTCGTGCTATTTCTCCAAGTGGTTTTGTATGCCCACAAAGCCTCTGGTAATCTTTCAGCCCAGTCTTTCCGATGCATATTCACTGTCGTTGTAAGAATGGACTCGATCACTTTGTTTATGGATTCCACCTGGCCATTTGCTTGCGGGTGATACAGCGTGGATTTCTTGTGCTGGATCTTATATTGCTCCATCACACCCTGTACCAAATTAGAAATAAACTGTGGACCATTGTCAGAAACAATTTCTCTAGGCACACCAAATCTAGTAATGATTTCAGTAAAAGGAAAATCAACAACAAATTTTTCCGTAGTAAAAGAAACAGCTTTAGCTTCTACCCATTTTGTAACAAAATCTATACAAACCAAGATATGCTTTTTACTTAATGATGTTGGATTTATTTGCCCTACAAAATAAATAGCCCATTGTTCAAATGGCTCAATCATAACTTGGGGGCATAAAGGCATTTCATTGGTTTGATTAGGCTGGCCCATTCGTTGACAACTATCACATTGCCTGACATACTATTTGGCATCCTTAAACAAGGCCAAAAGTAACCAACACACAATACTTTATATGCAGTCCACTTATCAGCGAAGTGGCCTCCACAAGGTTCATCATGAGCAGATTTCAATATGTCAAACACTTCCTCCTCTCTTACACACCTACAGATAATCAGATCTGGACTAGTGTAAAAGAGATCTCCTTGAATCCAGGAATATGCAGCACTTTTCTGAACAATACTCCGCTTTTCACGAGCGGACAAGTGGGGTGGTGTTTTCCCAGTAACCAAGTAATTAGCAATGTCAGCAAACCACGGGGAATCTATTGACATAGCAAAAAGATGTTCATCCAGAAAATCATCATTAACAGGAGTTGCTTCACCAGGATTATCTAATCTAGAAAGAAAATCTGCTACAACATTAGATTTTCCTAGTCTATCAACAATAGTAATATTAAATTCCTGCAACAATAGTAACCACCTAGTCACTCTACCGCTAGTTAATGGCTTGTTCATCAAATATTTGATCGTGGAATGATCAGTATGTACAAATACTTCATATCCTGTAATATAGTGTCTAAACTTATTAATTGCAAAAACTACAGCTAAAAACTCTTTCTTTGTAACTGTATAATTTAATTTAGCGGAAGAAAAATTCTTACTAATATAATAAATAGCATAGGATTGTTTATTTTCCTCTTTTCCTAAAGCTGCACCAATAGCCAAATCTGAAGCATCGGAGGAAATATGAAAAGGTAGAGACCAGTTAGGACCTCTCAAAACTGGTGCATGTACTAACTTTTCCTTCAATGTTTCAAAAGACTGTTGGCAAGCTGTGGTCCAAGAAAATTCACTATCCTTAGCTAGAAGTCAGAAAAGAGGGGCAGCTATCTTAGAAAAATTTTCAATGAATCTCCTATAATAACCAGCATGTCCTAAAAAACCTCTTACTTCCCTTTGAGTTTTGGGTGCAGGAAGATGTAGAATGATTTCGATCTTTGCTGGATCAACCTGGATACCTTTACTAGAAATCAAATGGCCAAGTACCACTCCCACTTTGCACATTAAACTAAATTTCTTGTCACTCAAGGTGAGATGGGCTTCCTGATGACGAAGAAGTACTTTTTCCAAATTTTCGAGAGCTTCCTGAAAAGAATCACCAAACACAGAAAAGTCATCCATATAAATTTCTACAAATTCTAGATCAGCAAAAATGGCCAGGACTGCCCTTTGAAAGGTATTTGGGGAATTACATAAACCAAAGGGAAGAACTCTATAAGCAAATGTACCCCATGGACATGTAAAAGTAGTTTTATCCTGATCTTCGGGTGCAATTTATATCTGGTTATAACCACTGAAGCCATCCAAAAAGGAAAAATATTTCTTTCCTGCAAGGGTATCAAGCACCTGGTCAATGAAAGGGAGAGGGAAATAATCTTTGAGAGTGGCTTTGTTTAATTCTCAATAATCAATACAAATACGCCATCTTCCCTCTTTCTTTGGTACTAGCACTAATGGAGAGACCCACTGACTCTCGAAAATAGGATAGATAAAACCGACATCCAAGAGTTTTTGTACTTCTTCCTTCACAATATCTCTTAGAGTTGGATTCATTCGACTTTGGGATTGTCGGACAGGTTGGGCTTCTTCCTGAATATAGATATGATGTGTACAAGTTTCAGGAGGAATACCCTTCATATCTTCATAGCCCCATGCAAAGGCACTAAGATGGTTTTGCAACAAATTCACAAGCTGCTCTTGCTAAGATGAGTCCAAATCTGAACTAATATACAAGGATTTACTGGGGCTAATCTCAACAAGAGTAGTATCAGGCTCAGGAGTACTCAAAGGGGTGGTCAAATGCAGTGGTACAGAAGAATGAGAATCATGATTATCTTGAAAATCTAGGCTGAAAATCTGGCTCAATAGCTCAAAATTAGGCATAGTGTCTAGATTATTCAGGAAATCTTGAATCTCATCTTCTTGTGAAGACCCAGTATACTGATGGATAAGGGAAATGGGCTGAGTCTCCTCATCACTGCTCTGATCCAACCATAAATTATCTCGAAGGTCCTGAATGGATCTGGCAGGGGGGTATAAGGTAACTTTCTTCCTAGAATCTCCATGCGAAATATACATATCACCGGAGTGACATCCAATATATGCATCGGCTGTAGCAAGCCATGGTCGACCCAAGATCAAGGGATGTCCTCCTACTGGGTTCTTTGGCTGAAGCACAATGAAATCAGCAGGATATTCCCAAGAATCTAATGAGATGATCACATCGTCCAATACTCCTTCTAGCTTAATTTTATATCTATCCGCTAATTCAAGCACAGTGGGAGTAGGGTGAAGATGAGATAACCGAAGTTGATCCATGGTTTTCTTAGTCATGACATTAATGGTTGCCCCCAGGTCTATAAGAACATTAGAGACAAGGACATTACCAATATGAATTGAGACAACAGGGTTTCTAGGATCAGTATATTTTTCCATAGACACACATCCCGTCATCAACTCTACTGCCCTACCAACAAATTGAATGGTTTGGGGTTCCAATCTCTTCCTCCCGGGTTTCTTAAGACGGAGTTCTTTAATAATCTTGGTACAAATAGGGATCTCTTTGATGGCTTGGAGCAGAGGTATCTTAATGAAAAGATTCTGAAGCTCTGATACCAAGCTAGTCTCAGAAATAGGGTCACTTCTTTCCATTACTAACCTCTCTGGGAAGGGAGGCTGGTTGGAAGAAGATGGCAAGGATTTAGAGGGTAAGGGCTACTTAGTGATAGCTTTTGGAGAATGATTAAGAGTTTCCTCTTCTTCTTTCTCTTCAACAATCACTCTAGGTTGCTTCTGATTTTCTGATGTTATAGTCCTTCCCGATCTTAATTGAATATCATGAACCCCAACTGGAATAGACTGGTACTCGAATAAAGGTGGGTTTGTTACATAGATCATTTGCACTACTTTATTATTGTTAGGATTGGGCATAGGTTGAGCAGGCAACTGAGGAGGTCGAAAAGGTGGAGGTAAAGGTAATGGTGGAGTAGACTAACTCGGAAGTTGAGGCATTGAATAAGGTGTATGTGTAGATGGATATGACTGCATGGGTGGCTGGTAGGAATATGGAGAATGAGTTGGCCCTCTCCAACCTTGTTGCCATGGTTGAGAAGGTTTCCCATGTTGATATTGATTCCCATACTGCCACTGCTAATTAGTGTTAGGATAAGAATATGCATGTGAATTATAACCAAAATAGTGTGGAGAAAATTCAGGAGCCATACCTGCACCTACCTGAGGCCAATTTCTTTTTGCTCCCATAGCATACAAGTATTCAGCTTCAGGCTATCCCCCTATAAATACAGCTTTAAGTCCTGGTATAGAGGGACATTTTTCTGTGACATGGTCTTCTGCACAAATAGCACACTTATTAGTTTCTTTCAAATTAAGAGGACACTCTTTAGGAGGATGCTTGTCTCTACATTTAGGACAGAAAATACATAATGACTCTTGTTCCTTTATAAGCTTTTGTTGAAATTTTATAGTGTCCAACTATTTGGTAACAGTATTCATTATATCAGTTTTCAAGTTCTCCATTTTATTTTCTAGTCCAATAATCATAGCATCAGTAGATTTGTTTTTTCTATTTCTATTTCGAGTTCCTCTACGGATCTATACTCATTTCTTGAAAATTTCCTACATAATTCACAAATTTGTTCAAAAGTTTGCTGAGAAATATCACCTTGTCCTAACAGATTTAAATTATTTCTAGCATTATCAGTAAGTCCTCTTAAGAACAAGGTTCTAATAGTACTGGAATCAAGCTTAAGTTTCAAATTTTGTAAAATATATAGAAATATTTCTAGGTAATCTTCAAGAGTTTCATCATCATCTTGTATGATTGTAAAAATCTCATCCTGCATGTCCCGAGTTTTGAAATATTCTTGATATTTAGACAAAAACACTCTCTTCATCTGATCCCAAGAGGCTATAGTGTTTCCTCCTATCCCCATAAACTAGCATAGAGTTGAGTCCTTGAGAGTAACAAGAAATAATCTTAGCTTATGAGCGTCAGTTGAATAATCATAACTTCTACACAAAATATCGAACTCAAATAAAAAGAGTCAGGATCTTCATGAACTTTACCATGGAAATGAGGGAGAGTTGATGGTGGAATATTATTCATTTGTGCCACAGTATCAGGGTCCACAATTGGAAACACAAAAGTGGATTGTTCCCTACTTACCTGGTTTTCACCAGTCCCTTCCACATGATCTTCATGGTCTGCCATTGTTTCTCTTTTTCTCCTAATAGACTGAACCACACCTGAGCTATTGTCACTAGAATCTAGGTGGACTATTTCTATGTGATGGCTTCCTACTCACAAAAGGACACCCAATATGAAAATTGTTTTCAGAATTCTTTCGGCCTTTAGTGGGCTTTGAACCCTTACCTTTTCTAGGCATTCATTTCAAAAAGAAAGAAAAATAACAAAAAAACTTCTAATAAAAAATGTTGTCAGAAATCAATCAACACCAGTAAAATTCCTTCAAAAAAGCTTTTCCAAACAATACTGCAAAAATAAAGGAAAAATTACCTCTATTGTATAATCAGAAAATTCTTACCAAATCAAATCGTCTCCCCAGTAGTGGCGCCAAAATGTTGGGTGCAGGAATTACACTTAAGCAAACTCCTCAACACTTAAATTGTCAACTCAGGGGATCCGTAAACTTAGAGACGAAGCACAGGCAATGCCAGAGATGGTATGAATATTTCTAATATAAATCCCTACTTTCTTTAAAGGAAAGATTGCATAATCAAACTAAAAAGAGAAAAAAGGCAACTTGAACCATCAAAATAATCTAAGACTAGAACAAGGAAGAATGCATTTGCAAAAGGGATTTAGAAATAAAAGGGCAATCACTCTAGCTAACTATTATTTAACTATTGAGTGTGTGTTTTTCTTTAGCAGAGACACTTAGCAGTCTCATTAGGTGGGCCCTTTGAACCTGCTCCTTTAGAGATTTCCTTCTTGCACTAATCTATCATGCACTATCGCAGTCTGCTTGCACTAGTGTAGGAACAGAGATTTATGTAGAGGGTATAAATGGTGTCTTTACTAAAGACGTTTTACTTCCTGCAAGGGCTTAAACTTTTCAAGGTTCAAAGCACTTAGATCCTGTGGCAAGAAACTAGTTCTTGCACCGGATTGGAGCTTCTTGCACTTAGCATTTAATTCTTAAAATAAGTTCTTAGTTACTGCAAGTGATATTATACTATTAAATCAAATTGCACACATAAAAAATGAATGTTTCTGATTTTGACAGAGTATAGAAATAAAGAAACAATCCATATACATTTATCCTGTCATGAAGTGTTTAATGAAAGAAAGAAAATTGCGGGAAGTAAACTAGAAAAGCTTGCTGCATCACACCAACGTGCACTGGTGCAAGTTCATTTCTCCTGCTTGGACCAGGCGGGGAAAACCAACCAAACAGAACTGTAGAAAAGGAAATATCACACCAACGTGCACTAGTGCAGGTTTACTTCTTCTGTTTGGACTAGGCGGGGAAAACCAATCTAAAATCAGGTGCAAGAAGAGGAAATATCACACCAACGTGCAATGGTGCAAGTTTATTTCTTCTGCTTGGACCAGGCAGGAAAACCAATCTGAAATCAAGTGCAGGAAAAGGAAATCTAGCTACTTCACACAACGAATCCATTTTCACTCAGACAGGAATACATGTGCTAAAAATTAAATCACAGTTGACAATATAAACACAAATTACAAGAAACAAGAAATAGGGTAAACATGTTGGGTTGCCTGGGCCCTAGCCAACCAGCGTGTTTCCCTTTCAAACGAAAACATTGCTCAGTACTTTAATGAATTCATCAACTTCAAACACAGAAATACGATTTATAAAACATGAGGCAGAGCTCCATTTTTTATTAATTCACTGAGGCAAATAGGTGCGTGAATACATAGTCCAGCCCAGTTTTGGGCAATAACAAAATACAGTAACCTGTTACCGCCTCTCTGGCTGTGTCTCTGTTCTATACAAAAATTCTATCAAAACTATCTTGTCCTATTTACATTCTTCATTATATAGATCTTTAGCGGAAGGCCAAAAAGATTGTTTAACCAATTACATAACCAAATGCAGAATTTAGCTTTTCAGCCTTCAAAATTAGATAGTTCAACAAAACTAGCCGTAGCCAATCTCCAGTTGTTCGTTCTTCATTAATTCAATCTTGGCTGCCTTTGGATCGACCTTGCTGTCATGGATGGAGCTCGACTGCCTTTAGATATGTCTTGCTATCATGGCTGAAGCTGCTCAAAATGAGGCGGTGATCAAGGAGGTTCGGATCTACTGCAAGGATTTGTTGTACTGGCACTAGTGCAAGATCCGATCTTGCACTAGGATCAGCGGTCACAGTAAGTACTTGACTACCAAATAAAAATTGGAGATATCGATAAGTTACAAAGAGTGATTATAAGCAAGAAATCATGTAATAAATAATTAATTAATGCTAACTTAAGTTAAAAATATGAAAAATAAAGGGCATATGAAATATGTCACCGTTCTTGGACTAGTGCAAGATGAGGGTGTATAAGAGGTAAAACAGTGGTAAATGGTTATGATTTAAGAAGGGGAAAATGGCAAATAGAGAGCAAATTAGGGGGCTAACAAACCCTTGGGGAAAATGTCTCCTAGAAGCAGTCCGCACTTGTCTATGTCACCTACAACCAGGTCACAGGCCTTGAGATCTTTGTTTAGAAGGTTGAGAAACTATAGAAGGAAGGCCACAATCCGATATGCCTGATCATGAGGTTGCATGGTTTGTTTTGAAGCTTAGAAAAAGGCTAAATGGTAGGAAGTTGTTGAGGGACTGAAGGCCCCAGATAATAGAAGGTATGATGACTGTGTGTGTGCCCTAAATAGTATCCAAAATTGCAGAGTAGAAGACCCCAGCCCTTGGTGCCATAATTGCATTTTGATTGGGTCATTTTCTTGTCTAAGGGCTATTATATCAGATCTTCAAATTGGAAAGTCATTTTGACTTTGAATTATTGTACTCTCTCTCTCTTTTGAACATTTGATATTAATGATAATAAGAATTGATAAAGTGTTTTCCCTATCTTGGGGTTTTTCTTTGGCTTGAGCCAATTTTTGTGTTCTCTTGTCTTGGCTTTTCCTCTGCACATGTTACTTATGTTCTTTCTTCAGTTACTATCAATGTGATAATGGTTTATGTGATTGCTAATGGAAAGAAATGGAAATGAAAATTGGGCTTATGTGGAACATTGAAGTATTTGACCTAAGAAAAGAACATGTTAACCTAAATTAACAATGTTTTTTATCAATCCTTTGGTACGATGTTGACTACTTATTAGACTAACCTGACAATCTAGAGACAATCTAGAAAAGCCTGAAGTTAAATTTCTTTTGTTGCCACAGAAGTGAATGGATAGCTCCCCAAATGTGTGGTCTTGAGGGAAAAATATATAAGAATTTGATTGAAGGTGAACATTAAAAAGGCATTGTTGAATTGTGGTAATGGACCTGAGAGAGGAATTGGCATTCACACTTAACCTTGGAAATTATGGGTTCAGTGTTTTGTGTTTCATGTCAGGTTCAAATTTTTTGAGCTCCATAGTACTCACACATTGCAGAAAGTTCATAATGCACTGTAAATATTCACTAAAATGTCACTTCTCCTGGAAATCCCCAGCTAACCTACAAACAACATATTTCATTATATTCCCACATAGGTGTAAGATAGTCAAAGCTTCCTAGAGTCCATGCAGGAAATCAAATGGGATGTAGACAGTCCTAATCAATTAAGGCCTGTATAAAGAAACTTAGAGGTGTTAAGGTGAGGACCAAGGAGTAGCAACAAAATTGGTACAGAAGTCAATTGAAACCATTGTGACTTGTACAATTGTAAATCTAATGTCATGAGTAGTACATAGGGGTTTGGATTATCATAGAATGGTATCAGAAATTTTAATAGATATCTAAAAATCTAATTCTCGCTTAAGTGCACTAGTGGAGACTGCCAAATTTTAGCCAAGTATTGGTTTGACTACAAACAACCACAGATCTCATTCACACTTTCTTGACGAGTAAAAATACTGCCTAATAATCAATAGCATGACTCAGTTCTTGGTTCTTGGTTTTGTTGAAAATAGTAGCAAGAAAGGTCCTTTGATTTGTGCATTAGTCAAAGAGACCAAGATGCAGTTTTCCTTAGAATGCACAAGTTCATAAAGTTAGGACAAGTTCCTAAAATTTAGGACAAATTCCTTAAAATTAGGGTAAGTTCCTATAAGCTAGGACAGTTTGTGAAGAAGTTTGACTTATGCGTGGAAATAGAAGGCTCAGTTTTTTGTCTTCTAGTGCAAGTTGTTTTTTGGGGAAAGACAAACGATTAAGTATCAAGTTCTAGTTTGAGGCAGGACGAGTTGCATGAGTTAGTTAACTCATTAATCACTAGTTTGAGTTCCAAAAATAGAACTTGCCAGAATTAGCTAATTTGAGGTGCTTATAAAGAGATCGAAAGACACAATTGTTCATTTTTTTGTGAGCACGAGTCAGTGAGACAAAACAATAGAGAGCACATGTTTGTGTGTATGTGAGGTTGTGAGAAGAAGAGTGTACAAGAGGAGCTTGTGCACAAATTGGTAGAGGTTGTTTTTCCCTTGTGAATTGCACTAAAAATTAGCAGGTATTTTTTTATTTTTTGAGTAGCTTGGGAGGTACTCCAAGCCCTAGGGTTCAGGTTTTGGAGGGAGGAGCACCACAAGAGTCACTTGTGGGCTCAGAACCTAAGGTTGGGGTTTTCAACCCATCGTTGTTTGGGCCAAAACCATGGACATATTTCGACATGTGGTGAATGAGGATGATAGTACTCATCAAGACGAATTCGACGCATCAAAAATCATCTGATTCTGAGTTGTAGAAATGGAGTTATGAAATTTTTAAAGTTATGTATGGGCATGGTGGGACAAGGTCAAGGTTAGCTTGATGTTTATAAGCCTTATGGCAGCCTTTCAAGCCCTATGATGATGTTTTATTAGAACCCTCATATTGGATATAAATATGAGGTGATTAGAGTGTCATTTCTCTCGTCCAAAGTGGGCAACACAACACAAGAAGAGCTTGTTGAAGGAAGGAGAGCTATTATGTCTTGGTTGTAGGTAAAGGAGGGAAGGGCTTGTTAGGGATGTTTTGGTGACCGAATTGTAGTGCAAGAGGGATGAGGAGAAGGTGTCAAGGTCTGGACTGATTTGGGGCTTGTTTATGGGTGGATTGCCCTCAAACAGGGTTGTCGCAGGTCTGTGGAGCCATTCTGAAGCATGCCATAGTTATTAGAAGGAGGGTCAAAGTCTGTATGAGGACTAGAATAACCCAAAATTTTAGCATACTAGCACTACCTCTCAAGAAAGGACTACTGCGGTTGTAGAGAGCAAGTATGGGCAGAAAACAAGGGCTAGAAATGACTATGATCTTGCCATAACCAGGCCGAAGTTGACAGCAGAGAAACAAACCCTTAAATAGTAAGAAAATGTATGTACTTTGGTATGTTCTTGTAGGTGTTGGATCCATGTCATTGGATCAATTTTGGATCAGTTTGACTAAAAGCCTGTGGGAGCCATTTGGAGGACTTTTCTTTATGGTTGAAAGTCCCTCCTAGGAGAAAATCTTGTAGTGATTGGATTGGGTGCCATTGGACCAGTGGAGGGCAGCGTGTTGGCTACCCAAAATAGCATGTGACTAGCAGTCATAAAGAGAGTTTGCCCACTGAAGTTTGGGTTAATTTGTTGATCCTATGTGTAGCTCTTTGATGGATGGAAGAGACTACTAGAAGGCAGACTGTAGCTCAGGTATTGGCCAGCCTAGAAGAGCATATTGGATCAACCTGTGTTCATTGAAGCAGAAGCGACTTACAGCAGTGATAGGTGGAAGCCCCCCTGGAGACTCTATGTGTTTTCCTTTGATGGACTAAGGAGTAGCTAGAGAGAAAAACGGTAGCAAAGGACAAGAAAGACAAGATACGACATATAGTCTACAACACGATTGTCATTTTATCTTGTATTCCATATACAGTTGTATTATTCATATTGGTTTAATATAATGAAGATTGGGTTTTACATATTTGCACAATATTTTTGTTAAATAGTTGTCTATACTTGTGCATGTGTGATTTACGGCTATTTATTTTCCGCTGTGTAAAGTAGCTTTTGTTGAGATTCATGGTTTTGTAGCGTCAAAGATTCTAAGATTCTATCCTAGACCCAAGATTGTGGAAATTAAAAATCTTATCATAGGGTGTTTGATCTACTTTTGAAGACAGTGAATTAGAGTGTGCACAACAAAGTACAGATTAAGAGGGAGTTGGTCACATTGTAAGTGACAATGTCGAAATTGCAGGTTGGTCTCCAGTATGAGGATATGTTGGAGGATTGTCCAATTATAGTCCATGGAAGGAAAGGATCAAGTTTGTCTTGCAAGTCAACAAGATTGTTAGGCCCCTATACTACTAGTGTAACCCCTTATTATTATTAGTACAACCCCCTTATTATATTTTTGTACCCATGTAGTCTCCATATTGTTACTATTGTGCCCCATAGAAGCCCACTATTGTTATTATTGTGCCCTTACATTATTATTGTTATGTCGGCTCTGATTATATTATGACCCCTTAGACTCCTATATATAGAAAGGAGGTCTTTTCATTTGTATCATCGATGAATTGTTCATTTGCGTAATGTAAAGGAGGTTGCCCCCTCGAAGAGGCTGAATTCTAAGGCGTTGATCTATCTTTTCTATCTTTTTGTGAGCCGGTTTCATAACATTTGGTATCAAAGCTTTGGATTCTAGGGTTTCGCAGCTTCAAATAGGTCATCGTGGAATTTTCGCTATAACTTTTTTCTACGATGTTTCAGAAGAAAAAGAAAAAACAAATTTGAGACGAAATCGCGTTGAACCCCGGGTCCGAATTTTAGAGCTTTTCGCGCAATATTTGTGGAGATATGATCTGAGGAAGTTGGTCTTTTTGCAGACTCATGAATTACATTCCAAACAGGGGACCTGACAAAACTCATCATAACTTTCTCTCTGAGCATCAGATTGCAATTTCTTCAGAAGTTACAGAAATTTTCTTGTGTACATTTTTCAGATCCAAAGGTCAAAACAGTGACAAGTGGCATGTCGTACAAGTTTGCTCTACTGAACTAGTCTATAATTAGGTCACCGTGGGAGATTTCCTTGGAGAATCCAATTTGGATCAGACTGGTGGCATTGGAAAGAGGACATAGAGGGCTACTGCAGGTCGTGATTTCAGAACTGGAAGATCCGAAATTACAAAGTTACAGTCGTTTCAAGATCGAGCTCCTAAAATCAAGAAAAAGCGAGATGAGGAAGTTTGATGGCAAGGATCCAGTAAATTGGATACTACAGATGGAGAAATATTTTGATCTACATGGTGTACCACTGTTACAAAAGGTATGTATTGCATCTAATTATTTAGAACTGAATCAATTTTTATGGTATAAAGGGCTTTGTTCTCGTAAACCACTTGTCACGTGGTCAATTTTCACGGAGGAAATGATAGCACATTATGAGGATACAAAGAGAAACTCCTTCTTTAGCCAATTGATAAATCTCAAACAAAAGGGTTCAATGGAAGAGCACATTGAGGACTTTCAAAAATTGAATAGAAGGGTAAATTATATTCTAGAGAAGCAAAGGATTGATGTCTTCATAGGGACTTTAAAGGATAACATTCAACATGAGGTTCGTTTTTGGGAACTTGATTCATTGGAGGAGGCATTCGAGTTGGCAAGAAAAATTGAAAGCGAAATTATGGAAACAAGGAATCCCACCACTCATGACTATAATTATGGAAGTGTTTCTTCTCCTAGCCTTCCACAACCTACAAGGCTTACACCACAACAATTGGAAGAAAAAAGAGAAAAAGGGCTTTGTTACAATTGTGATAGAAAATGCACTAAAGGTCATAAGTGTGCTAAGAAGAAATTATTTTACATAGATTATGAAGAGGAGGAAGAAAAGGATCAAGAAACATCAAAAGAAGATGATATACGCTAGGACCCAACCCCTGAGAAAGAAGAAATGAATCCGACCATATCTTGTAATGCATTGGAAATAATTACCACTCAAACTCTTAAGATAGAAGGACATATCAAGAAGAAAAAGGTTCAAGAAGTGAAAGATCACATCAAGAAAGAAGAAATGAATCCAACCATATCTTGTAATGCATTGGCCAGAATTACTACTCCTCAAACTCTTAAGATAGAAGGACATATCAAGAAGAAAAAGGTTCAAGAAGTGAAAGATCATATCGAGAAAGAAGAAATTAATCCAACCATATCTTGTAATGCATTGGCTGGAATTACCACTCCTCAAACTATCAATATAGAAGGACATATCTAGAAGAAAAATGTTCAAGAAGTGAAAGATCACATCAAGCATCAAGAAATGAATCCGACCATATCTTGTAGAGCATTGGAAGAAATTACCACTCCTCAAACTCTTAAGATAGGACATATCAAGAAGAAAAAGGTTCAAGCAGTGAAAGATCACATCGAGCATCAACAACAAGTTCTCCAACTTTTAAAGGATAATGCCACTTTGGTGCATAATTGAATGAAACAACAGGTAGATCAACATCGCAGTGAAAAAAAATTTGATGTAGGTGATTGGGTATTTTTACAGCGACATCTCAAGCAAGCTATTTATGAGAAGGAAATGTTGGCAATACTACATGCACTTAAGAAATGGCGACCTTACCCAATGGGAAGACACTTCAAGGTAAAAATGGATCATGATAGTCTTAAATACTTTTAGAACAAATATTATCTTTAGAAGAACAGAAAAAATGGGTCACAAATATGTTGGGTTATGACTTTGACATCATCTACAGAAAAGGGAAGAAATTTTCTTTTGCAAATGCACTCTCAAGAAAGAATGAGGATGTGGAAGCATTGTTTTATGCTATTTCTGTTATCCAACCAGATTGGATAAACGAAGCAAGGGATGAATGGAAGAAGGACAAATAAGTGTGGCCACTCATTCAAAAGTTGTAGAATATTCCAATTCAAACAATACTGCCAGAACTTGAAGAGGAAGGAAAAATCAAATTGGAACCAGGAGCAATCACAGAAACAAGAACCTGACAACTACAAAATCGATCAATTTCAGAGTACCTCATCAAGTGGAAGAACTTACCCGCCGAATATTCCACATGGGAGGACAAGAATTTTATACAAAAGCATCAAGAACTACTCAAGCATTGAGGACAACACTTTTTGAAGGAGAGGAGCATGTTAGGCCCCTATACTACTAGTGTAACCCCTTATTGTTATTAGTACAACCCCCTTATTATATTGTTGTACGCATGTAGTCCCCATATTGTTATTATTGTGCCCCATAGAAGCCCACTATTGTTATTATTATGCCCTTACATTATTATTGTTATGTCGACTCTGATTATATTATGACCCCTTAGACTTCTATATATAGAAAGGAGGTCTTTTCATTTGTATCATCCAAGAATTGTTCATTTGTGTAATGTAAAGGAGGTTGCCCCCTCGAAGAGGCTGAATTCTAAGGTGTTGATCTATCTTTTATATCTTTTTGTGAGCTAGTTTCATAACAAAGATCTAGGAGTTCATCGAGAAGGCCATTAAGAAGCCAACTGACCCAAAGGAGATAGAAGCGTTTGGGAAGAACACTGCAGATGAGATGTGGATGGCCCTTCAGAATTTGCTTCATATTAAGAACGAGAACTGGGTACTGGTATTGGAGGATAAGTTGAGGTCCACCAAGATGATACAAGGTGAAGGAGTGAGTTTGTATATGATGAGATTGTCTAAGGTCAAAGATGAGTTTGTTGTCATCGGTGCGACTATTTCAGATTCTGATATGGTGAGGATTGCTTTGAAAGGGTTCACAGAGGATTGGAAGCCCTTCATCAAAGGGATTTTTACTAGAGAGAGGTTTCTAGAGTGGAATAGGTTGTGGGATGACTTCATTCAGGAGGGGTTGCAAGACAAGGATCTTCATCTGAGGAAGAAGGATTTAGATGATGACATGGCACTTGCAGCAAGAATGGAGGGTAAGCAGAAGAAGGACTTGAGTAAAGTCAAGTGTTTCAACTGTGGCGAGATGGGTCATTTTTCGTCGAGATGTCCGATGAAGAAGAAGGGAGATGACGAGAAGAATAAAGGGAAGCAAGTCGTTGGTGTGCCACATCTGTTGAAATAGATACTATCACCAAGAGATTGGAGGAGGACGAAATTTCTATGATCTCTCATTTGTCATAGGGTACTATCGATGAGGATGGATGGTACTTGGATAGTGGTGTGTTGAAACATATGACAGGGTCAAAAGAGGTTTTCGAGACTCTAACTGAATGGGACTCAAAGTTGCACATGGTGTTGGGCGACAAGAGTCAGAAGGAGATTCAAGGATCGAGAGTTGTGCCATGTAGGATGGAGACAGGACGGGTGATGCAGGTCCAGGATGTATTGTTTGTACCAGGACTCAGATATAGAGGCTCTAGCTCCGCAAGTATTGTGCTTGGAGTTAGAGAGCATGGTCTATACAGGCTGACGGGAAAGCCTATGGATCATGGGAAGAAGAAGAAGGTGGATCAGGTGCAGGTTCCAGAGAAGCAGGTGCAGGTGCAGGCTTCAGAGGTATAGGTACAGGTTCCAGAGAAGAAGGTCCAAGTTCCAGAGGCTCAGAGGGAGTCAAGTTCTAGTGGAAGCTTGCGGATTCAGAGGGAGACTTTGCAGCCCAAGAAGAGCATGTGGTCAGAGGGGAGCAAGGGGGCTTTCACATCTACTAAGAAGGAATCATGGAAGGATTGGAAAATGATACAGGAGAATAAGAAGAAGCAAGATGCTTCCAGTGACAACGACACATTCAAGAGAGGCATAGTTCATGCTACAGGGATTGTTGTAGTGGTGAGCGCCAAGAGTTGGGTGAGTGTTATGAGTAGTGATGATGAAGATAAGTTACTTCCTAGTCTTGGAAGTACCTCCCTCGCTAAGAGGGAGTGTTGATTTTTTAGTAGCTTTTGAGGTACTCCAAGCCTTAGGGTTGAGGGTTTGGCAGGGGATGCATCACAAGAGTCACTTATGGGCTTGGAACCCAAGGTTGGGGTTTTGCACCCATCATTATTTGGGCCAAAACCATGGACACATTTTGACATGTGATGGATGAGGATGATAGTACTCATCGAGATGAATCTGACACATCAAAAATCATCTGATTCTGAGTTGTAGAAATGGAGTTATGAATTTTTGAAAGTTATGTGTGGGCATGGTGGCACAAGGTCAAGGTCAGCTTGATGTTAATAAGCCTTATGACAACTTGTCAAGCCCTATGAAGACGTTTTGTTGGATCCCTCATGTTGGATATAAATATTAGGTGATTAGAGTGTCATTTCTCTCATCCAAAGTGAGCAACACAACACAAGAAGAGCTCGTTGAAGGAAGGAGACTTATTTTGTATTGGCCGCAGGAAAACCAGGGAAACCGATAATGATTTAAGGGCCTGTTAGGGTTGCTTTGGTGACTGAATTATAGTGCAGGAGGGCTGAGGAGTAGGTGTCAAGGTTTGGAGTGATTTGGGGCTTGTTTATGGGTGAATTTTCCTCAAACAAGGTTGTCATGAGCCTGTGGAGCCATTATGAAGCATGTCGCAGTGATTAGAAGGAGCGTCGAGATCTGTATGAGGGCTAAAACAACCCAGAATTGTAGCATACTAGCACAACCTCTCAAGAAAGGACTACCACAGCTGTAAAGAGCAATTCTGGGCAGAAAACAATGGTTGGAAGTGACTGTGGTCTTGCCCAAACTAGGCCAAAGTTGACAGCAGAGAAACAGACCCTTAAATAGTAAGCAAAGGTATGTACTATGGTATATTCTTATAGGTGTTGATCCTTGTTATTGGATAGGTTTTGGATTAGTTTGACTAGAAGTCTGTGGTTTCCATTTGGAGGAATTTTCATGATGGTTGAAAGTCCCTCCTAGGAGTAGATCTTGCAATGATTGGATTGGGTTCCATTGGACTGGTGGAGGAAAGTGTGTTGGCTACCCAAAGTAGCCTGTGACTAGCAGGCAGAAAAAGAGTTTGACCACTGAAGTTTGAGGATCCTATGTGTACCTCTTTAATGGATGAAAGAGGCTGCTAGAAGGCAGATTGGAGCTTAGGGATTGTCCAACCTAAAAGAGCAGATTGGATCATCCCATGTTCATTGAAGTAGAAGTGACTTGCACTAGTGATAGGTGGAAGACCTCCTAGAGAATCTATGTGTTGTCCTTTGATGGACTAAGGGGTAGGTATAGAGCATAATGGGAGTGAAGGACCGATAAGATAAGATATGACAAAGAGTTTGCAGTGTGATTGTCATTTTATATTGTATTCCATATATTATTGTATTATTCATATTGGATTAATATAAAAAGGATTGGGTTGTACATATTTGTACAATATTTTTGTAAAAAATTGTGTATACTTGTGCATGTGTGATTTAATTTTATTTATTTTCCAATGTGCAAAGTAGATTTTGTTGAGATTCTAAGATTCTATGCTAGACCTAAGATCGTGGAAATTCAACAATATTTCCTAGTTAAATAGGAGTAGCCTATGCGGATGGATTGAGGGAAGTAGATGCAGGGTATTGCAGGTGTTTCAAGCTTAGGACAAGCAGAGAAAACTATAATGGTTTCGAGTGAAAAAAAAATTGTATTGTAAGAGATCCATTGCTCATTTTCTATCAATAAAATTCTCAATCAAGGAGAAGGTTTTCCCAGTTGAGTTCCCTAGAAAAAAATTGTTTTTCCATTGTGTGACTGTTATTTAATTATGTTCTATTCTACTGCAATTAGTAGAGAAATTATGTGTCTTGGTGTTACAATTTAGTTTCAGAATTGTTCACTACAACACTACAGAATTTTCAAGGATTTTTTACATGGTATTAGAGCAAGGAAAAAAGTAAAGACCAGAATAAGTTGATCCATATATCACAAGAAGAAATGAAATCATAGGAGAACTTTTGAAGAAATCGTAGCTTCTTGATCAATCCAAATCACCATTGAATTTCCAAAAGCTCTTTAAGATTATAATTCCAGAGCAGTGCTCGGTATTGCTAATCACGAAAAAAATATGATTGAATTTATAAACTCTTGACAACCCTAACCCTGCATTCTTCTCCATAATTCGATATACAAGTTTAAATCATTTGAAATTTTAATAATAAAAATCATAGAAATGAGATCAGAAAAATACCTTTCAAATGTATCCATACACCTCGGAGTTCTCAAAGGTTGCAATTTTATCTCCATATGCGGACGACATGTTTTCTTCTCTGAATTACAGCAAAAACCTCCAAATCCAAATTAGGAGAAGAATATCCCAATTAAAGCTCAAAAAAGAGCGAACCCATATCTGATATAATAAATAAACATTAAAAATCTAGTCGAATCGATAGGGCAGCGAAGAATTGAATATCATAGAAGGGTATGGAATTTGTTGTGAAATTATAAAGATTATGAGCAGAGAAAAAGGACCGAACTCAATCCCAAACCTGGAAAGGGAGAATAGTGGCAGGAAAATAAATTTTAATAGGTCCATTTAGATTTTAGAGTAGCCGCCAAATTAGATTTTAATAGGTAGTAAAATCTTATAGAGAAATTTCTATGGTCGCTTAGGTTTTCATTAAGTTTTATTTTTATTTGAGAAAAAGGAGGTCATCTCACATAGAAGTTATATCTAATGATGTTTAAGACAAGTGATAATGTTAGTCTAATTAGGGAATTAATAAAAACTATATCAGGCTCTCTAATATAATTAAGCATGTTCATATAAGGAGGGAAAATGGACACGAGCTTTACACATAAGGGAAATATCTATCAATCTTTAAGGAGGTGAAAAATATGCTTAAATCTGTAAATAATGTTATCAGTAAACTTAAATAGCTATAAGTAGCCCATTATTTTTTAGGAAGTTCACTTAGAGCTTAAAAATACCCTATTAGAAGCTAGCCATAGCTTAGAAGGCCTTCACATGTTTTGTTAAGAGAGGCATGGGATAAATTTTGACTAAAGGAAATAAGGGGTACAACAACATCAATGTATAACACCTACTCAAATCACCAATAATGTACCCAAGCCATCAAGATGACACACTTCTTTGAGCAAAATTATGAAACACCATGGAACAACTCATATTCAAACTTATAGCCAAAGCATCAAGAGTTAGAACAAAGTGTTTAAGTGAACACAATAAAAATAGTACACATTGGACATAATATCATATAAACATGGATCATACATATCCAGCTAAATGTGGTAGCTAAAGGAACCTCTTCCTACACTTGTGACCTATATGGCTAAGGAAAGGTGTGATCAAACCAATGATACATCCATGAGTTACATATAGATCCATATACCTTAGATGGAAAATGGTCAATGTGACAAGAATCATAGGGGTTGAGATGGAAATCTATTAATTTTAGTTAACAATGGTATGTTCTATGCTTGGAACAATTACTTCAATGTTCCTTAAGAAGCCCAATAGAAATTTCAATTTAGATTTCCAGTAGCAATCACATTAACCATTAATCACATTGACAGTAAAAGTAGATAGAACATAAAACAATATGTGGAAGACAAGCCAAGACAAGAGGACACCAAATTTAGCAGATGCCAAGAAAAAACCCCAATGTTGGGAAAACCCTTTGATCAATTCTTCTTATTATTATATCAAAAGCTCAGCGAAGAGAGAGAGTACAAAAGTCAAATTGACTTGCCCAATTCAAAGTCAAAATAGTCCTATCAATTTATGCAAGCAAACTTCAACCCTAACAAGAAAGTCAATGTTGGTCAAATCAACAATAAATCATCCTCAAAATAGATCGATCTTCCCCAGTCAAGCTTGAACTGATCGGGAGGTCAAATTTAGCGTAAAATAGCTCGGTCAAACTCAGTGAAAGGGGAGATAAAAAAAAATGTAATAATTTTCTACAGTCAAACTGCAGTCAACCATGAAGTCAGCACTGGTCAAATTGCCCATATTCCTTGGATTTTTGTGCCCAAAAATGCGGCCTGAAGAGACAAAAAAGATCCTCCAAAAATCGCAATCAAAGCTGGTCAATAACTCCTTGGTCAACATTGGTCAAACTTGGTTTGCTGCTTGAAATTTCAGTCCTCCAATTCAGCCCATAAAACTCGCCCTTCTTGCCACATGTGTGAGAGAGACAAGTTGCCCAATATTTGTATGAACCAGTGAGAAAAGGAGAGAGAAGAATGTGTGAGTGATGATGACGCCAATTGAGGTGTGAGGTCACTTGTATTTATACAATTCAACGTGGGTGAAGAGACACATCCATTGGGCTTCTTGAGCCTACATGTTGATGTATTCGACCTGAACAATTTGTACATGTGTGGGAATAAATTCAAAAATCACACTTCTGCTTGTCTAAATGAGATGCTATTTATATCAATTTTGGTCCTCTCGAAAAGAGGAATTTAATGAAATCATCATCTCCATCAAATGAGTTATCCCAAGGTGGAATTTAGTTGGAAATAATTAATTCCTACTTGTCTATGGTTGTAATTCTCCATTTGAGGAGTTTGTTCCTACATTGTAGGGATTTAGTTTCTTCTAGTTTAGTGTGTGGTTGAGAGAATCTCTAAACCACACTATTGTACGTCTAAGATAGCATTCCTATCTTGAGACTATTAATTGTATAAATATATGTGTAATTTCCTCATTTAATATAATAGAACATATCATTGAGTGTGTGCTAATTTTATCTTGGTATCAGAGCCTGTGAGGGCCTGGCCCCTCCTAGGCTTGGCCCCTCCCGGGCTGAGGAAATAAAAGAGTATTTTTTTTAGTTTGTCCATCAAGCATTGAACAGGGTTCCAGTGAGCTGGGCGGTGTTCTGGTGCGCTGAGTTGGGAGAGGTCTATGGAGTTTTTCTACGGCCGGCTAAGTGCAGTCTTCTTTACATCTGCATGATAGTATATCGTCCCAACACCATGGCCATATTATTGTTATTGTGTAAGGTTTCTGATCTGCAACCCGGTGTGGAAGGATATTAGTGGAAGGCGAAGCAGAAGAAATCTCGGACTCGTCCAAGCCGAGATCGTGGCAGAGAAATGGAAAGAGTCGAATCCATTTTCCGCCAGAGGGCTTGACAAGTTCCAGAGCGTCTATGCAGAGCTTTCTGCCAGAAGAAAATGCATTGCCAAGGATGGACTCCGCCAAACTTGTGAACTTGATCAGTTTGATCAATCTGCAATCCAAATTATTCATCTGTGCGTTGCTGTTCCCAGGAAAAAGATCCCGTCCTTTGATTTGATTCGAGTTGTTGCGGGTGTCTAGATTGTGATTGTTTTTTTTTGTGAACACAGCAGAGGAGAACAGTTCTCTGTTTCCGATCTTCATACTGGCGATTATGGTCTTATCGCTGGTGCCATACACTATCCATTGAGCGGCGAACGCGGCGTGGAAGAAGGCCAGGAGCATTCACTGCCACTGTTCCGTCTGCTTACGCTCTGGAAAATACCGCACATCCGTGGCCATTACTCAGGAGAATTCATTACTGGACAACACTGCTAGGATAGAAAGATGGGGGCAAGATTTCCAATGTTTGATTGGGTTGGAGGTCGAACATCTGAAATGTCAGCTGTTGGACTGCTTCCAGCAGCTCTTCAGGGTATTGATATCAGGGAAATGCTTACCGGTGCATCTATTATGGATGAAGCAACAAGGATTCCTGTGGTTAAAACCAATCCTGCAGCCTTGTTGGCACTATGCTGGTATTGGGCCTCTGATGGTAAAGGTTTCAAGGATATGGTTGTTCTTCCTTATAAAGTTAGCCTACTTTTATTTAGCCGCTATCTGCAACAGCTTGTCATGGAATCTCTTGGAAAAGATTTTGATTTAGATGGGAACCGGGTCAACCAAGGCCTAACTGTATATGGGAACAAAGGAAGCACAGATCAACATGCCTATATTCAACAACTGAGAGAAGGAGTTCACAATTTCTTTGTAACCTTTATTGAGGTGCTCCGCGATAGACCACCAGGCCATGACTGGGAACTTGAACCTGGTGGTCATCTCCATGGTGGTGCCTTCACGCAGGAGGCCGAGTAAGCATGGCAATGCTCGCCAGGAGGCGAATAGCGGAGGAGGGGCAGTTCTTGGAAGCCCATCTCTTCAATTATCGATTGTATAAATCCGCCCTTCATGCCGGCCCCCGTTGACACGGTAAAGGACGAAAAGAGCAAGCGCATGTTGTGATCATGGTGTGCTCAGGAAATTGAACCAGCCGAAATTGATCCCGTGGTGGCCCTATGTGGCTGCTAGTGTTTTGACCGCGGAAGAGAAGGATTGAATCGTGAAAGCTGGTGGACGCGTGGCTTTGTGGACGCAGGTAAAGCGTGGTGGTGCCTTGGTGCCTGTTCGTGGTTTTTTTGTGGATCTCCAGAATAGCTAGCCATCGTTCTCTGTGCGAGGGCGTTTTGCAACCTGTGTTTTTTTTTAATTCACACCATTTCCCAGTAAGGATCCAGATTAGATCTGATTGGATCCATTCAATAGGAACCATAAGGGAAATCCAATCGATTGTGTTTCTTTGACAGTTGAATCTAGTGCTGAGCCAGATTCACAGTATTGGCTGGATCCCTATTTGTGCATGATGGTGGGAAAGCTATCATGATTGGGCTCGCTGCTTCTGGTGTTAAAGCAGAAATTGACATAACCCGCCTTGTTCGCCGTCAGACTAAATTCTCATTTTATTTTGCTCTTTTGAAATCACGGCATCAGTAGTTTGCAGTTCATTCACAAAACCAGCGGATGTACAGACTTGGCTTTTATAATCATGAGGTTGAGTTGCAATGGCTGCCAAGTCCTCTGAAAGGGCTGCAGCGAGTCCTGTGTTCTCAGGCCCTGCCTCTAATGGATGAGGAGCGCAGAATCTCAGGCGAACGCTACCGCTTTCTTAGCCAAGTTCTATGGGTGCACTGGATTGATCAATCTGCTATGCAATGACTCTGAGCATATGAAACCTGTTATGTTCAGGTCTCTTTTATACGATGCATGTACCAGGATGTTGTATCCAATATTTGGTTTTGTAGGACTTGTTTGGTTAAGAAATTGGGCAGTCTATCAATCGGAGAGTGAGATCCGTGCAGTGAGGCAGCAGATCGGCTGATTGGGGCAGTAGAGCCGGCGCACTACAGATCACAGGCTGAGTAGAGATCGGAAAGTCCGAGTGATGTGTATTTATCATGTTTGCAGTAAGCGACCATGTGTATTTATGCTATTGTCGAAATGCATTTTTTAATTCTCTGACGATGTTGCAATATATTGATTAATTGTCATGACAATGAAACTAGTTGTAATTTAAGTGATAGTAGTATGACTAACTATTGTCACAATGTTGAGTGTGTTGGAACTGGTCATTCCAACACTAAGCAAATTTGCAGGGAATGGTGAACACATGACAATGAAAATGCCATCAATTGGAGCTACATCAGAGATTGGAGGATGATCGAGATCGTGTTGCAGATTGTTAGCAAGCATGAGGCAGTATGCTTGAAAACAGTGGCTAGCCTTGATACTGTGGAAGAAGTGGCATTATGTTGCAATGCCAAGAGTATTGGACCGTGGAGTCCTGGATTACTGTTCTTGAAGGGAAAATTGTGTTCTCTTCGTGTGGCTGTGAGTGCCTATGTTCCGGTTTCTTTATAAGTGGACCCCTCATAGATGAGGTAAAGGAGCAGCGACAATGTTTATGGTGGACAACAAAATAGATTTTTTTGAGTTAGTGTGGCTTGTGGAATAGACTCCCTAGCATGTTGTAATAATCATTATATGTACCCAGAAACTCCAAAATGTTGAATGAAATGTAAGCCTTTTAAAGGTATTTGAAAGTTCGTGGTGATCTTAAAACCACTTTGTAATGGTTTGTGGTCAGCCTGAAACCATCCTTTGTCACTGTAATGTGATGGTTGGTGGTGAGCCAGAAACCATCTATAGAGCCTTAGTGGCTACAGGAGCTGCCCGGTGGTGGCACGTGGAGATGCTCGGTGGTAGCAGATTTGATTTGCCCGTTGGTGGTGAATAGAGGATCCTTGATCAGCTCGGAGGAAGCAGATTGGATCTGCCCGGTGGTGGCGAAGTGAGGTTCCGTGATCGGACCTACCCGGTGGTGGCGAATCAGAGCTCTGAGATCTGCTCGGTGGAAGCAGATCAGTGTTTTGCCCGGAGGTGGTAAATCGGACTTGCCCGGTGGTGGCAGATTGCCTTTGTGGCTGTGTGTACACAGGAGCTTTGTGCTCGTAGGAGCAGGTGGACTGCAGTAACACCTGGCTCGGACTCAGATGATTTTTTCTGAGTAGAAGGGGATTGGCGCTTTTCGCGCTGACAGCAGCGCCAGGAAGGCCAACTGGCGCAACTGTTAGGCCATTAATCGCGTCAATGGGTGCGGGTTTTACGTTCAGGATCGCGCCAATTCACCTTCAAGTGGATCCGCGGGATCAGAGAAGTTGTGGATCTGTCCAAGGGTGGCAGATTGTGTTTTGGAGGTTATGTACATGCAATTCGTGTGATGATGGTGGATTTGACTATCATGACAAGTGGTCATTAAGGGGGGGAGTTGGAAATAATTAATTCCTACTTGTCTATGGTTGTAATTCTCCATTTGAGGAGTTTGTTCCTACATTATAGGGATTTAGTTTCTTCTAGTTTAGTGTGTGGTTGAGAGAATCTCTAAACCACACTACTGTATGTCTAAGATAGCATTCCTATCTTGAGACTATTAATTGTATAAATATATGTGTAATTTCCTCATTTAATATAATAGAACATATCATTGAGTGTGTGCTAATTTTATCTAATTTATCCCTAGTTTCCAATTTTAAAACAATCAAAATTTTAAAATGTCCTCTAAAATCCCAAATAGAAAATGGGGTAACAGATCCCATGACATCCAACTTGTGATCTATGGTGGGAAATACTCAAAGTATCTCTGAAGAAATATGTCTCATTGAGGTCAAGGTCAAGAAGAGGTACGATGCCTCACTATTTTGGTAGTTGAATAAGTTTGAATCTTGGTTCGTCAATTTGACCCTAAGTAGGCAAGGCAACATGGAAGGAGGTGACCCCCATGGAATAGTTTTATAGGGGAAGGCCACATAAGGCCTTATATAAATATCTAAATCAAAGTACCTCCCTCATAAAAAGTTCTAGACATGTATTTAAAGAATGTAGATAATGACCCATCCAAATGTTGATAAATACAATAGAACATCCCTTGAATCTCATAATAAATGGGGGCATCTATAGATGAGGTGATCCTTTAATTCTATCTCATGTATATGGAAAAGATAGTAGATGTTATTAAGAAGAGGAAGGTCATTATGATTAGTTTCAACTCGACACGAATGTAAACCCACTTTGAACGCACCAAGGGGGATCTGAAGGGAAGCATCTGGTGCTCTTGTGTGTATGTGGTTAAACAAAAAGGCCCCCTTTCATTTTCATGAAGTGTTCCTAGTACAAATCCATGTTAGAGTCGAGGCCTTGAAAAGATGAAGTCTAAGTACATTGAATGTATTGTCTATAAATAACCTCTCTAACAACCTGACAAAAAAATATAATGATGTCATTTACATTAGAGGTGTAAATCACTTTAATTGTGTTACAACTTTAATCGCTCCCCCACAAAAATTTGTCATGCTCCCTTGTGATGATGCTTCAACCCTATTGGAGAACAATGTCACAATGTAAAAGGAATTTAAACATGATGTAACTTTAATAGGGCCCCACTTTCACTCCCTGGCTCACCACTCATGGCTAATTTAAGGCTATTTCAAGCATTGGTGTGGATAATATCATTTTATTTTCTCTTATATATATTATTATGCATTGACACAATTGAGTTTAGCGGTTAAGGACTTAAGATTTACGGGATTTAGGTGTTAGTGGTTAAGGGGTTAGCAATTAAGTTGCTTAGGTGGTTAAGGGTTAGGGGTTAAGGGTCACAAGTTAAGAGGATCAGGAGTTATGGCTTATGATTTGGTTCATGGATTATAGGTTAGGGGTTAGTGTCTTAAGATTTAATGAGTCAAGGGGTTTATGGGTTATGAGTTGTGAGTGTAAGGGTTAAGGGATTATGGATTGGGGGTTAAGGGGTTAGGGAATTTAGTGGTTATGGGTTAAGGGCTTATCATTTGTGATAATTGGACTCCTAATCCCATTATCACCACTATTGGGGGTTCCCCTATCAATTGCTTAAGCTACCTTCCCTCTAGGTCCCCTAGACCCTATGAAATTAAGTCCTAAGCCCCCTTCTCATTCTCTAATGCTAGGATTATAGATCTTAGTAAACCATGTTTTTACCTCCGACTTATACCATCCATGTTACCCTCGTGTCCCCTTGCCCCGTTCAATACACCATAACATACCCCCCCACAACCTTTTTGGTCATGCCATTCCACTTTTCCTAATGTTATGAACCCCCAAATTTGGTCCCAATGCCCCTACAACTACACCCTTGGGCCCCCATGGCTAAGGGATTAAACACATTAAGGGTTATGCGTTGTGATAATGGAGCCACTAATCCCTTTATCGCAACTATAAATAGGCTCATTAACACCATCAATATCTACTGGAGGTGTTGCGATGAAAGCAATAATGAATACAAAAGTTGTGGTCAATAGGACAAGGATCAGTAAGATGTTAAACCATCCAAATTAAATATGGTTTTCAATGCTAGTGATATAGTCACATAAAAGACCCCATAAATTTTTGCTTTGGGACACTCCTAAGATTCAATAATTAATCCAAAGTGAGAGGATTCATTGCTGAGGTGACAATGGCAACAATCTTGAGTTGACACAAAGTGACACTTTACAGTGAGCCTTGCACAACTAGGGTGTTGGTTTCATCCTCAACAAGAGGCACAATTGACAAGTGGCAACATCTCACATTTAGGGCACTTGGTCACAAATCTTTATTCATGTTTTTCCACTTAGGGTACCTTTCACATTTCCCAAGGCACAAATTACATATTTGGATGAATTTTGGATAACTTGTCACATTCCACTAGCTTCATGCATGAAGAGGATCTCCCATACTTTAAGAATATTTTGGAGGGTTTCATGGCATAGTCAAGGGTCACATGTATAAAAGAAGAACATCATAGCCAAGAATAAGAAAATTGGCATTTGTATCACATGGCGTAAAGGAGAAGGACATAGGTAAAGAGTACTCCATTTAGAAACATAAAAAAGCTTGTTTATGTCCTCTTTCCAAAGAAGAGGAGATATCTTGTGACAAAAATCCCAAATTGCCAACAAAGGAAGACTCGGGTAAGGGTTTACTTCTTTCACATGTTGAGAGACATTTATGTATTTTAAGGTGTGTTTTATTGTTGAGTTCACATATTTGGAAGCACAATTGCACAAGTGGAAACATCTCACATTTGGGGCACTTGGCTACAAATTTGTATGCATGTTTTCTATTCACAGTATCTTTCACATTCCCCAAAGCACAAATCAAATATTTGGAGGTATCTTGGATGACTTGTCACATTCCACTAGCTTCACACATGAAGAAGAACTCCCATCATTTAAGAATGTTTTGGAGGGTTTTCATGGCATAGTCAAGGGTCACATTTACAAAAACAAAACGTTTAAGTCAAGAAAATGACAATTGAAATGCACATCACATGTCGCACAAAGGACAGGAACATAGGTGAAGAGTGATCCATTTTGAAATATCTAGAACATCTTGTTTATGTCCTATTTCCAAAGAATATAAGATATCTCGAGACAAAGGGCCCAAATTGTCGACAAAATAGGACCATGTATTGGATCACATGGACTTTGGTTTCTCCTCATTAGCTAGACCATTTTTATTAGGATTTAGATTTCCCACTAATATTTTTAGGAGTTTCCTACCATTTTTATCATAATCTTATTTAAATTGAGAATAAAAATCATTCCTATTCAATCAAATTAGGATTTAGATTTCCCACGAATATGTTTACGAGTTTCTTGCCATTTTGTTAGGAATATCTTTTTTAAATTGAGAATAGAAGTCATTCCTATTAAATGAAATTAGGATTTAGATTTCCCACCATTATTTTTAGGGTTTCTTGCCAAAACAAAATTAGGACTATTTTGTTTAAATTGAGAATATAACTCATTCCTATTCAATGTCGAAATTAGGATTTAGATTTCCCACCATTTTTATTAGGATTTAAATTTCCCACCAATATTTTTAGGGTTTCTTGCCATTTTTTAGCACTATTTTATTTAAATTGAGAATATAACTCCTTCCTATTCAATGAAATTTTGTTTGAAGATGCATTGGAGTCTCTTTGTTGGAGTTGCTTGAAGATGTGTTGGAGTCTCTTTGTTGGAGTTGCTTTTCGATAGAGGAAGTAAGATTACCATCAATTAGAAAGCCATGATTACAAGGAGAGGAAATGAAAAGAGGTAAATTTATATTTTATAATCACGAATTATTTGAAGTTATTTTTTGTGATTTTAGATCGATTTTAACATTAAGTTTATTAAAAAAGGTAAATTTATATTTTATAATAGTGAATTATTTGAAGTTAATTTATATGATTTTAAATATATCTCAACTTTACGTTTATTAAATTGGTCAAAAATTTTATATTTAATTAATTCGGAGAAAAACTGGATTTAAAAAATTCAGAAATTGAAGAGCCCGGTCTTTAGCAATGTTATGTTCATTTATCTGCTCTAAAACAGGTGTTCATTTATATGCTCTGAAATAAGAAACAGGTGGTTTAATTTCCCAATATGACACATAATATTCACTTTAACAAGTAAAATAAACCTAATTGTATTGTGCAGAGAGGCATTTACAATGCGGGCTAATATCCATCAACATTTCAGTTTTGTCTATGTGCAATGCTAGTTGCACTCAGAGTCGCATCCATCAACAATTCTCGTTTATGTGAGCCTGACAAGCATATCCATAGTCTAGCTAGCGGGATCCATCAACAATTCACCTATATGTGTGTGACCCTCTGGCAGATGCGCTGAGAGTTGTGTCCATCAACAATTCTAGTTTATGTGGGCCAAAGAAGCATATCTAGTGCCTAGCTAGTGGGATTTGGTTTCAATTTCATGGAAATGAACGAATACGAATGTGTGATAGGAAGTGTTAGTGAGTTCTAAGTGTGTTAGGGAGGGAGTGACAAGGTATGTTAGGTGGTGCCAAGGCATGCTACAATGCTAGGGAAGTATGCCAAGATGTACCCAATTCTAAGTTGTACCATTGCGTGTTAAGGAGTGTTGGTGAGTGCTAGGGAAACAGAAGGGAGCACTAGGTCAAAACGCATGGAAATGAATGAATAAGTGTGTGACAGTGATCTGAAAATAGGGCACTTAGGCTTCTTGTCTAACTTACAAGAACCTCTCCCACTTCCAAAGCTTTAAATTTTCCCAAGTCTTCATGATTAACCAATGCGGAATTAAAAATGCTTGGAAATATAGGTGTATGCTTGTATTTGTTTTAAACTGATTATATTCTTTAAAATCTATTGTCTGTGCTGTAAGTTGATGTGTTGAAACTGATGTATGAATACATGTAACAGAAAATAAAATAGCAATAAACAATCATACAGAAACAACAATTTAATTAGGAGTTCACCCACAACTCTTGGGCTACATCTCTGTGAGCTCTAGTTAATTCAACCAGGCTCTCTGGGATTATCGTATAGGTCCTTTTTACAAGCTCTTGGCTCAACTCCTGCTGTTTTACATAGAAAAAGTGGGTTCAGACCCCATGTTATCCCCTGGCTCTCGAAGCTCTGGCTCTTGGCTCTCTGGCTCTTGGCTCTGACTCTGGCTCTTTGGCTCTTAGTTCTATCTCTTGGCTCTGACTCTGGCTCTTTGGATTTGGCTCTGGCTCTCTGGCTCTTCGCTCTGGCTTCTTTCTACCCTCTATCAAGTTACAACCCTCTTTGCTTTTCACTTGGCTTCCAAGTGACTCCCTTGGCTGCTCTTTTGCTTCTACGCTGCCTCTTTGGCTTCTGCGCTGCCTCTTTTGCCTTAGCTTCCTGCTTTGGCCTCCCCTTTAGCAGCAAACCCTCAATAATCAACAACAGCAACCAACAACAATTCAGCAACCATCAACCACCTAGCCTCTGTCGCTCTGTGGCTTTTAAGCCAAATCAGTGTTGTCTGTTTGTTTTCCCTTTCAGGCTCTTTGTCTACCTGCCACAGTCCGCTCAAATCCCTTCTCTGAGCGTTAGCAATCATTGCTAAATGCCCTCAAGGATGGATGCCACCTATTTTGTAACGGAAGGGAACTATCGACGCTTGAAATCCTTAGAAATAGTCATTTTCTGTTTACATAGAGAACGCTATAAAACACGGGAAAATCTGCAAAAAACATTGTTCCAGAGTTCAAATTTTCATAACCACATCCTAAACTCCCATCAGGTCCGCCCACAATCGCTATCACATGTCGTTAATGCCTTGTTCCAAGGTTTCCCTTTGTATTTTAAAATTTCATTAAAACAGTGCAAATATCGCCAAAAATGGCTTATGACGGATTTCAAATATTATGTATTTTCATTTCGGAACCCTTTCGGGTCCGGTTTCATCGTTTCAAGCACTTTTCCTTCATATTTCGTTTATTCAACGAAGAACGAAAATACAAAGACAATCGTCATTTAACGGATTTCAAAATGTATTAAATCTAGTTCATATTGTCATCAAGTCCAGCCATCGCATCGCATATATAACATATAACATATAACATATAACCACTCCTCTGTAATGCGCCGATGTGATATTGCGATGCGACAAGTTGCAATCGTAGATCGTACAAGCCCGAGGTCTTTCCCATATGATAGGGTCTATGCCAGCGTCAATTGTGATCCGTCGATATCAGCAATCGCAGTATCACATCGGCCTAGTCCCATCGCTTGTTATGCCTCCAACTGCCTCCGCCTGTCACTGCCAATTGCGATTACCGATCGGATCTAGACTGTTGATCGGCCAGATCTGACAACTCCTGTGCAGACACTGTTCAAGCCTCTGATAAGCCCGATTTCATGGTTTTCTTCATGTTTTTGGGTTCCGATAGTGTTACTCTTCAAGTCTAAAACTTCTCCTTTTGCGCTAGTTTTGACCTTTTAGGAGATTTTAAAGACTTGAAGATTTAGAGGGTTATCCAGGATCCATTTTTGGATCATGCCTTCCCACTAAGAGAAATTTTGGTCTCCAAAAGACTGATATACTGATCTGAAAAGTAAATGAGAGTGACTCACCCTCAGTTTTTCAGCCTCCCTACATTTGCTTTGCATAGTGCCTCTAAACCAAAGTTTCTGACCACTTCCCTTCTTGGATGGGTTAGTCTTCTTGGGGAGAACTATCTTCCTCCTTTCCTTCCTACAGAACTTCTGTTGACATGGTCATAGAAGGTGGTTTGAACTTCTTTGCCTTGATCATTGATCCAAGGTGGCTCAAACAAATGTGAAGTTCATTTGCTCCACAAAACTTTCATTTGTACCTGTTTGAAAATCTGCCAACAACAATTGTTAACAACAACAGGCATACAGACACAACTGGATGGCCTAATCTCTTGTGAACCTCCATGTCTTACATCTTCATACAAATGATGGACTGGAGAACATTCCACAAAACATTCCTTTAACAAATGACTCTTTAAGTCAAGCATGTAGAAAGAGACCATTAGGATTCATTTTCAAAAGATGAAACACTTCATCATTATCTCCATTTGGAGACCAAGTTAACTTCTCCCAAGTCAACATAGAATCACATGCATTTCAAAGCAATCAACCCTAAAAGTTAATTATACATACATGTTCAAAAACAAGGAAATCATCAACATCCCTGTGTTCATGCATCTCATGCTCATGCATGCATTTCATTCTTCAGGTTTCACTTAAGCACACTATACTTTTGACGCTGAAATGAAATATAATGTAGATGCATCAATCGACATGCAATCTCAATCAGATAAGAACTCTAACCATTCCTTACCAATCCTTCAAAGGTACTACCTTTGTCTGCACATCAGCATCATCATGTGAATCATTCTGAGACATATCATTCATGGAATCTTCACTTCCATTTCTATCATCTTCTCTTTCCACTTTCTTCAGATTTTGTGGAAGCATTGTTGGATTCAAAGTCCAACATTTTGCAGCAATATGTCCTTGCTTATGGCAGTAAGTGTGTGCATCCTCTTGACAGCATGATTTGCCTTGTCCAATGGACCTTTGGCTTCTTGCTTCTTTTCCTTCAAAAGTTTCTTGTATGTGGCCATTCTCTTCCAACATCTAGAAACATTATGGTTATCCAAACCACAAAAGGAACAAGCAACTCTTTTCCCATATCTATGTGGAAATTTACCATGCTTTGCAAAATCAAAAGGAAAATGTTTAGAACCAGATTTATACATGCCTCTTTCACCTTTATTGCCTTCGTGAGGAGGTGAAGCAAATGAAGAAATGGCTCCCTTTGGAACACCATCAATATCTTCAAGGCTATTGGAGTCTCCCCAACTCTCTGGTTCAAGTGTGTGCTTCTGAACACCTGCATCCTACAAATGATGTTTCAAGCTATTGCATTCTTCCTGAATACGATCTTCACACTCTGTAATACAACTCCTTCTTGGAGCTGTTTCAATGGCCTTCATGGCATCTTTGGAACTTTCTCCGTAAGACTGTCCATAGCCAAGACCCAAATACTTAGGCCTTTCTTCAACCATTATTGGTTCAACAATACCTTGTGCATGCTTTCCCAAGCCCTTTCCTTCATAGCCCATCTTGGACATTAGCTTGGAACCTATGCCTCTTGTGTGTTTTTCAAAAGAACCAATAAAAACACTCTTAGAGGAATTTGAAGAGAAACTAGAACTATTTACCTCTTCTTCAAGCTAATACTTGACTAAGGCTTCTTTTGCAACAAGGAGTTGTTTCTCCAACTCGTGCACCTTTTCCAGCTTCAAATTTTCAGTATGAAGTTGGCTTTCCACTTCCTGCAATTTGTTAGAAAGTAACTGCTTCTCTTCCTCCACGGAATTCAACTGCTCTCTAAGTCTGTTGCTCTTTCTTCCATCCTCATACATTTCTCTCACCATTTCCATCATAATGGACAATTCTTGCTTCATGTCTTCATCAAAGAGTCTTGTGATGAAGAAAGAATAATTCGAGGACTCACTTGTAGAAGTTTTCATTATGCCAATGAACAAAAAAACTTCAACAAGATAAATAAAGAGCTTATTCAGCAATCTTTTGCAACAAACCTCTTGTGCTTCAGGGATTGCTTTGAGTCCCTTGGGATAGAAGAATGCCTTCAGCCCTTCTTCCTATTTGTCCTTCCCGGACTGAGCTATCTATAGCTTTCTCTTCATCTCTGCAAACTCAAAAAATAGTCAGTCTGCAACAAGCATACATCAATCAGACAATCAATCCTTGACTACCCAAACACCTTTCAGACAAGCAATATTTGCTCTGTCAATCAAGCATTCTAATATAACCTTCTTTGAAGGTGAGATCAATCAAATCTCAGGCTCTGATACCACCTGATTTGAAAATGGGGCAATTAGGCTTCTCGTCTAACTTACAAGAACCTCTCCCACTTCCAAAGCTTTAAATTTTCCCAAGTCTTCATGATTAACCAATGTGAAATTACAAATGCTTGAAAATACAGGTGTATGCTTGTATTTGTTTTAAACTAATTATATGCTTTAAAATATATTATCTGTGTTGTAATTTGATGTGCTGAAACTGATGTATGAATACATGTAACAGAAAATAAAGCAGCTATAAACAATCACACTGAAACAACAATTTAATTAGGAGTTCACCCACAACTCTTGGGCTACATCTCTGTGAGCTCTAGTTAATTCAACTAGGCTCTCTAGGATTATGGTATAGGTCCTTTTTACAAGCTCTTGGCTCAACTCCTGTTGTTTTACACAGAAACAGTGGGTTCAGACCCCATGTTATCCCTTGGCTCTTGAAGCTCTGGCTCTTGGCTCTCTAGCTCTTGGCTCTGGCTCTTGGCTCTTGGTTCTAGCTCTTGGCTCTAACTCTAGCTCTTTGGCTCTGGCTCTGGCTCTCTAGCTCTTCGCTCTGGCTTCTTTCTTCCCTCTATCAAGTTACAACCCTCTTGGCTTTTCACTTGGCTTCCAAGTGACTCCCTTGGCTACTCTTTTACTTCTGTGCTGCCTCTTTGGCTTCTGCGCTACCTCTTTTGCCTTAGCTTCCTACTTTGGCTTCCCCTTCAGCAGAAAACCCTCAATAATCAACAACAACAACCAACAACAACTCAGCAACCATCAACCACCCAGCCTCTGTCGTCCTATGGCTTTTAAGCCAAATCAGTGTTGTCTGTTTGTTTTCCGTTTCGGGCTCTTTATCTTCCTGCCACTGTCCACTCAAATCCCTTCTCTGAGCATTAGCAATCATTGCTAAACGCCCTCAGGGATGGATGCCACCTATTTCGTAACAAGAGGGAACTATCGGCGCTTGAAATCCTTAGAAATAGTCATTCTCTATTTACACAAAGAACGCTATAAAAAACGAGAAAATCCACAGAAAACATTGTTCCGGACTTCAAATTTTCATAACCGCATCCTAAAATCCCATTGGGTCCACCCATAATCGCTATCGCAAGTTGCCAATGCCTTGTTCCAAGGTTTCCCTTTGTATTTTAAAATTTCTTTAAAATAGTGCAAATATCGCCAAAAATGGCTTATGATGGATTTCAAATATTATGTATTTTCATTTCGGAACCCTTTTGGGTCTAGTTTCATTGGGTCGGGCACTTTTCCTTCGTATTTCGTTTATTCAATGAAGAACGAAAATACAAAGACAATCATTGTTTGACGGATTTCAAAATGTATTAAATCTGGTTCATATTGTCGTTGGGTCCGGCCATCACATCGCATATATAACATATAACATATAACCACTCCTCTGTAATGTGCCAATGCGATATTGCGTTGTGACAAGTCACAATCATAGATCACACAAGCCCGAGGTATTTCCCATATGATAGGGTCTATGCCAGCGCCGATTACGATCTTCCGATATCGGCGGTCGCAGTATCACATCGGCCCGGTCCCATCGCATGTTATGCCTCCGCCTGTCACCGCTGATTGCGACTGCCGATTGGATCTGGACCATTGATTGGCAAGATCCGACGGCTCCTGTATAGTCACTATTCAAGCCTTCAATAAGCCTGATTTCATGTTTTTTTTCATGTTTATGGGTTCCAATAGTGTTACCCTTCAAGTCTAAAACTTCTCCTTTTGCACTAGTTTTGACCTTTTAGGAGATTTTGAAGGCTTGAAGATTTAGAGGGTTATCCAAGATCCTTTTTTGGATCAGACAGGGAGTGCAACGAGTTCCAGGTGTGTTAAGGAGGGAGTGACATGGTATGCTAGGCAATGCTAAGGCATGATAAAGTGTGAGGGAAGTAGCCGACCAAGATGTGCCAAGTGCCAGGGTGTGCCAACGTGTGCTAGGAAGTGTTATATAGTGTCATGGAAACAAAAGGGACCAATAAGTCAAAATAATGCATGGAAATGAATGAATAAGATTTTGTGACAAGAAGTGTGAGTGAGTTCCAGGCGTGCTAAGGGAGTGACAATATATTCTTTGTAGTGCTAAGGCATGCTAGAGGCCAAAGCAATGATATGCCAAGATGTACCAAGTGCTAGGGTGTGCCAATGCATGTCAGGGAGTGTTAGGGAGTGCCACGGAAACAAAAGGGAGCATTAGTTTCAAATGCATGGAAATATGAATAAGAGTATGTGATAGGGAGTGTTAGTGAGTTCTGGGTGTGTTAAGGAGTGAGTGACAAGGTATGCTAGGTAGTGCCAAGGAATGCTAGAGTGCCAGGGCAACATGGCAAGATGTCCCAGGTGTCAAAGAGTGTTAAGGAGTGCCATGGAAACACGGGGGAGAACTAACTCAAAATGCATGGAAATGAACGAATAAGAGTGAATTTCAGGTGTGTTAAGGAGGGAGTGACAAGGTTATATGCTAGGCAGTGCCAAGGCATGCTAATTTTCCAGGGCATCTCAAGGAGTGCTAGGGAGTTCTAGGGAGTGCCAAAGCATTCCAAGAAATGTAGGGGGTGTTAACACGTGCCACATAGTTCCAAGGGATTGTTAGATGTGCCAAGTGCTATGGCATGTCAAGATGTAAACTATGTTGCTCATTTGTTTTATGGCCACGATTGAACGTGAGCCTTGACATGGTAACTTGTAACTTGTTAAGTTGGATAAGTTGAAATTATACGTGAGTAGCCTAAGATGATTTATAGTCAGTTATTAGGTGAACAAGGCATAGTCTAGTTGTAGTAATTGTAACTTGGTCAAGTTGTTGTAGTCGAGGCAAGACTTTGTTGGGTTCCCAAGTCCCAAAAAAAGTAACAGTAGTTGTGAGGGAATTATAGCTAAGGAGTGTCAGGGCATGTCAAGGAATGAAAATGCATGCTAACACATGTCGAACATTGCCAATGCATGTTAAAGAAAATTAAGGAGTGTTAGGGTATCAAAAGGGAGAACTAGGTCAAAATACATGGAAATGAACAAATAAGTGTGTGTACCAAGGAGTGTCAATGAATTCTAGGTGTCTCAAGGACAAAGTGTGTTAGGAGAAGGTCATAATAGGAATTGTAGGAGTAAAGCCTATGGTTACAATTATAAGGGATTGGTCAAAGTAGTTTTAGATAAAGGGAGACTTTGGGTTGGGCACAACATTTTTTTGTCACTGACTTGCTTGGTCTCCCAAGTCGCAAAAATAGTAAAGTTATCTACGAGGGCATGACAATTAGGGAGTGCCAAGGTGTGCCAGGGAATGCTAGGAAGTACTAACACATGCTAGACAATTCCAAGGCATGTTAAGCATGCTAATACAAGCCCACTGCTAAGGCATTCCAAGATGTGACAATTGCCAGGGTGTGGTACATATGCATGCTAGGGAGTGTTAGGTCCAAGTGCCAAGGAAACACAAGGGAACACTAGTTTCAAATGCATGGAAATGAAGTGTCAGCGAGTTCTAGGTGTGATAAGGAGGGAGTGACAAGGCATGTTATGCAGTTCCAAGGCATGCTAGAGTGCTAGGGAAGCATACCAAGATGTGTCAAGCACCAAGGTGCGTCAATGTGTTCTAAGGAGTGTTAGGGAGTGCTAGGGAAACATAAGGGATCCCTAGGTCAAAATGCATGGAAATGAATGAATAAAAGTGTGTGACAGGGAGTGTCAGTGAGTTCCAAGTGTGCTAAGGAGAGAGTGATGTGGTATGCTAGGCTGTGCTAATTCATGCTAGATTGTTAGGGAGACATGCAACTAAGGTGTTCCAGGTGCCAGGGTGTGTCAACATGTGCTAGGAAGTGTTAGGGAGTTCCAGGGAAACACAAGGGAACACTAGTACAAATTAATTCATGAAAATGAACAAATAAGAGTTTGTGATAGGAAATGTCAGTGAGTTATAAGTGTGCTGAGGGAGTAACAAGGTATGGTAGGCAGTGCTAAGGCATTATAGAGGCCAGGGAAACATGCCAAGATGTGACAGGTGCTAGGATGTGCCAATGCATGCCAGGGAGTGTTATGGAGTTCCAAGGAAACAAAAGGGATCACTAGTTTAAAATACATGGAAATGAATGAATAAGAGTGTGTGACAGGGAGTGTTAGTGAGTTCTAGGTGTGGTAAGGAGGGAGTGACAAGATATGTTAGGTAGTTCCAAGGAATGCTAGAGTTCCAGGGAAACATGCCAAGATGTGCCAGGTGCTAGGGTGTGCCAATGTGTGCCAACAAATGTTAGGGAGTGCCACAAAAACGTAAGGGAGAACTAGTTCAAAATGCATGGAGATGAATAGATAAGAATGTGTGATAAGGAGTGTCAGTGAGTTCTAAGTGTTCTAAGGAGGGAGTGACAAGGTTATATGCTAGGTAGTGCCAAGGCATGCTAGAGTGTCAGGGCATGTCAGGGATTGTTGGGGTGTGCTAGGGATTGAAAAGCATGCCAATAAATGCAGGGGATGCTAACATGTGCCACATAGTGCTAAGGGATTGTTAGACGTGCCAGGTGCTATGGCATGTCAAGATGTAAACTATGTTTCTTAGTTGTTTTATGGCCATGGTTGGACGTGAGCCTTGACTTGGTAAATTTTTAAGTGGGATGAGTTGATATTGGACATGAGTAGCCTAATATGTGTTATAGGAAGTTATTAGGTGAACAAGGCATAGTCTAGTTGTAGTAACTATAACTTGGTTAAGTTTTGTAGTCGAGGCAGGACTTGGTTGGGTTCCCAAGTCTCAAAAAGGTAAGGGTAGTTGTGAGGGCATGATATCTAAGGAGTGCCAGGGCATGCCAATGAATGAAAAGGTGTGCTAACACATGGAAGATAGTGTCAATGGATGTTGAGGAGTTTTAGGGAGTTTCAGGGGAACACAAGGGAGAACTAGGTAAAAATGCTTGAAATGAATAAATAAGAGTGTTTGCCAAGGAGTGTCAGTGAATTCTAGGTGTCCCAAGGATGAAGCGTTTTAGGAGAAGTTTAGAATAGGACTTGGAGGAGGCAAGCCTATGGTTGTGATAAGGCATGGATGAAGCAATTTCAGAGAAAGGGAGACTTTGGTTTGGGCATAATATTGTTTTTCTAATGAATTAGTTGGGTTCCCAAGTTGCAAAAAAAGTAAGCCTATCTATGAAGGCATGACAACTAAAGTGCCGAGGTGTTTTATGGAATGTATGGTTCCCAGGTCATGGAAAAATGTAATGCTAGTTGTGATGGCATGACTATCAAGGTGTGTTAGGGAATCTAAGGGCATGCTAAAATGTGTTAGATAGTGCGAAGGCATGTCAAACAAGCTAGGATGTGCTAACTGCCAAGGCATGCCAAGATGTGCAAGGGTGTGACAATGCATGTCAGGGACTGTCAAGGAAACAAAAGGGAGAAACAAGTTAAACTACAAGGAAATGAACACATAATAGGGTTAATAAGTCATCAATTTACCTTTTCCATGAGGGGCATGATAGGCACACCAACACTAGGTGCCAATAGGTGCCAAGTGCCAAGTGTCAATGCATTATAAGTGTCAAATCTTCCTCCATTGCTTCTCATCTACTTTCCAATAATTAATCTCAAATAAATTTAATATTAAACCATGCCAAAGCATACCAAGTCATCTCAATGCATGCCAAACATGTTAAGACTTGCCAAGTGCCAGTGTGTGTCAAGGAGTGTGATGCATGCTATGAAGTGGCAGAGCATGTTGAAGAGTTCTAAGGTGTGCTAGAGAGTGCCAATGCATGTTGAGGAGTGTTAGGGAGTACTAGGAAAACACAAGGGAGCACTAGGTCAAAATTCGTGGAAGTGAATGAATATGAGGGTATGTTAGGGAGTGTCAATGAGTGCTTGTTGTCATGCTAAGGAGGGAGTGACAAGGTATGCTAACCATTGGTAAGTCATGCCAAGGAATATAAGGGAATGTCAAGAAGTGTTAGATCATGCTAGGTAGTTCTGAGGCGTGCTAACATGTGCCAAATAGTGCCAAGACATGCCAAGACATGCCAGGTGCTAAGACATGCTAGGATGTGCAGGGTACTAAAGTATGCCAATTATGTCAAGGAGTTTCAAGGAAAAAAAAGGAATAACCAAGCTAAAATGAAAGGAAATGAACACATAAGAGGGTTAATAAATCAAGACTTTATCTTTTTCAAAAGGGGCATTCTAGGCACACTAATAATAGGTTCCAATACATGCCAAGTGTCAATGTGTGCCAAGTGCTAATGTATGTCAATGAAATATTATGTCAAGGTGTTCCATGGTATGCTAGGGACTACATGGCATGACAACGCATGCTAGGGGAGTACTATGCTATGCTAGGGCATGCCAACATGTGCTTGGGCATCCTACTCATGGCAATATGTTCTAGGTACAAAGATGTTCCAAGTACAAATATGTTCCAAGACATGCAAGGTGCCAAGGAATATTAGTGTGTGCCAAAGAATGTTAATGTTTGTCATGAGTGTTGAGGAGTAATAGGATTTACAAATCTTGATTATGTATTAAATAATATAGTTCCTACACACACTAGTGAAACAATATCTAAAGGGAATTTGCTAGATAATAAACCCAATAGAGATGAATCATGTGTTGACTCATAGGAAAACTATATTCTTATTACTTGATGGAAATAATACACACTAATTACTTCTTAACAAATCGACTGACTCTAACCACTATGGTCTTGGACACATAATGAAAAGGACTCTAAAACAATGGTCTTAAATCATTATCTTTTGACAAAAAATATAGTAACAAGTACATAGCGTCATCAAAAACTCATTGGAATGATCAATGATGACAAACATTTTTTGACCGTCACCAAAAGTAACCAAAAAGAGCATTATGAGGGCCAATAAAATATCGTCACTAGAAGTGTCACCAAAGAGAGAATTAGTGATGGGCCTTTAACGACCCTCACCAAAAGTGTCACCAAAGAGAGAATTAGTGACGAGCCTTTAACGACCCTCACCAAATGTGTCATTGAAAATGGCTTTGGTGAAAAACATTAAAGGACCATCACTATATACACTTACAACAACGATTTTTTAAGGACCGTCACCATATGCGATATTGGTGATGGACCTTAAAGGTTCGTCACATATATGACCCTCACCAATGACCTTTTTTCTTGTAGTGACTTTGTATGCCCTGAGTGCTACCAGTCTTTTAGGCAAGGAGCTGCCACAACATCTCAGCATTGTAGTACCACACTGAGGGTGGCTTTGAACCTACGAAGGTTCAACCACTATACAATACAAATCAATTCCTCCCATAAGGTCATGCCCCACTCAAGAAAGTACTCAAATCTTTTAGAACAATCTAGTCAAGCGAACAATGTAGAGCCAACACCAAGGCACTTATCAGAATAAGATAAGAATCTCCTTATGAAAACTTGAATATTATTTGCTTTAATATTGACTATGGTTAAAACCCTCAACATACATAATGAATGACTTGTAACCAACACTTCAGCACAGTGTGTACAGAACTGTCAACACAAGTTGTCTTCCATGTGACCATTAAACTTGTGATAAAAGAAGTTTGTATGACAACTGTTGACATGAGTTAGCTTAAGTCCTTATAAATCCTTTCAATGCTTTTGAACTTGCACAGTATGTTATTTATTTGTATGTTATCAACAACACAACCAACCATTTCAATCCAAAAATGCAACACACATTTTAATAGTTAGAACATATGCCAATATGTATTCTAATACGTCTAATATATGTATGTACTCGTTCATGTGCTGGTATTTTTCTATGAATATATTCTAGACCTGAAATGGATATTTGTCATAAATTATGATCCAAGATTAAGGCATGTATTTGATGATGCATTAGTGGATATTGAGCAAAACCATGATGTCCAACAAAATGAGAGAGAGGGATTAGACAACATCAAATAAATTGACATTCATGATGATGCTGAAGATGGTTATGTTCAAGATCAAGAAGACAACAATACAAAGTTACATGATGTTACAGAAGACAACAATATAGATGGTATAGAAAATGATGATCCAAATACATTTGGTAATGATATGGATGGCCTATAGTCATATTTCAATGATGATGAAGATGATTCAATTCAATATGAGGATGATGATAATATTATATACTTAAAATATCATATGAACATTTACAATGAAACGCTAGATGACAATGTTGCAGATAATGGTTCTAATGACCAAAACTTCTAAATTTTAAAAATTGTTTGTAATGATTCTTATAGCCTAAACTTTGAAATGCTTCAGTATTATTTGTGTCAATACAAATTACCTTTTGCAATGTCATTAAAGTGGTCAAGATATGGTATGAATTGTTGGCAGGAAAAATTAGGATTACTTGAATTCTTCTTCAATTCATTTTGTATCAACATATGTTCGTGAAGACATTGAACTTAATAAAATATAAGTTCCCATATCTCACAATGATTTGAATAAAAAATTTTATTAACTTCATTAATTTTATATTTTTTGCATTTTAATGTTGGTCAACCTGCTCTTACATTTAATTGTCGATTTAGGTAGGCTTTAATTTTTGCAAGATTTTCACACAAAGTCTATGTTAAGGCAGATGATGACTAATATAAAATAATCTCAACCAAAATTCATTGCACACACACTCTCAACAATCAAAAAAGTTCTTACACACTCCACACATATTCAATACGAAGAAATATTGCAGAATAAGCTACTTTGTCATTCAACCACTATCACAACACTCCTGAAAACCATCACTCATTTAATCTACACACATAAAAGGAAGTGCAATCCAAATTGTAATAGCAAAGCAAATAATTCACTACCACATTAAACTGAGGGACCGGTGTAGGACTTAAGTTATCATACCATCCAAAGATGACTACAATTAATTAAATTACAAACAAAATTAACTGTAACAACAATTACATAACTGATAATTATTTATCCAATATGTCATTCAACCATTGTCACATCACTCCTGAAAACCATCACTCATTCAATCTGCACACATAAAATGAAGTGCAATTCAAACTGTAACAACAAAGAAAATATTTCACTGCCACAATAAACTGAGGGATCAGTTAGTTGAGAAATACAGGGAAGAGGGATGAGATGATTTCTCTAGAAATGATAACTTCTTATGATGCAAATTTACTTAGTCTTTTATTAGCTTTTTTCTTTCTCCTAATTATGTTAATTTTCTATATCATCAAACTGCTACCAAATCATAAATAAGCATGGAACAAGGGACACAAAATTTAGGCTATCGGCCAGGGCTAAAACCTCTCCAACTTGATAGGAAAACCCAAATGAATTCTTCTTCTTATAAAATCTTCAAGTGATGAATTGCAATACCAAGACCCATGACCTACTAACCTCTCCAAGATCAAGTCACAAGGCTTCTTTGAGTGAATTCTTCTTCCTTGAGTCAACACTAGTCAAACTGCTTGCTTCACCTTAGATCCTGGATACACTTTTGATTTCAGCCTATTGGCTCAAACCTGCAACTCTTGACCTCTTCAGAAACCCTAGTTGCAGCACATGTGAGGGATCAACACTAATTTTATCCCTTGATTCCCTTCACTTAGATGGAGACTCCTTCTGCAATTCGACTTGTAAATTAACTTGTCTTTCTTCCTCAATTCGGTCTTCTAAGATGACTGTGATGATTTTGGCTTCCTCTGCAGTAGATGACACTAGTCTTCTTCGCACATGTGAAAGGTAATTGCCCCAAAACAGATCAAAACTATTTTGGCTTCTTCTCCTCCTTTCTTCGCTTGATGATGAGCTTCTTCTCTTGTGTTTCTTGCACTTGATCTCTTGTTTTTATTTGCTTGATCGAATGGTCTTCAAGTGAGGCCGAGTCCTCTCTATATATAGTAGCCTACTCAAGAAATAATTTGACTTGAGGAAGTGTGTAGGTCAACATCCTCTTTTCGAATTATTTTCATCTCCTTTTGAAGGCTAACTAGATGGAGTACTTGTGACAAGGTATTGGAGGGTTTATGACTCAAAAAAATTATCCTTTTACAATATGTAACATGCCCAAATGGGTGTTCAATACATGACATTGACTCAATATGCTTTATGACTTAATGAAATAATAACTCATAATGGGATATTGATCTACAAAATAAAATTCCTTGAGCATGAAACCCATGCCTCAAGCATAACAAAATAATTTTCTTTTCTTTTCTTTTCATTAATTACATAAAATCATAATTACACATGTCATTATGAAGGCTGAACCTAGTTACATATTTCAACATTCCCTCTTAACTAGGGAGGTATTCATGATCCATACAAGGTACTTGGACATTCTCAATATGAAGAATTCTCATAAGAGTCGGATTAGTAACCCATCATTTTAGCATCATGTCACCCAGCATTGTCATATAACGAGGCCTTGACTAACCTCTCTAGCTATCCACAATATTAGAGCAAAATGCTCGTGATACCAATGATATATATACACCCTCATCATTGTTTCTCTCAAGACATACTCTACTTGGATTCTCTCATAGTATGTTCCAACGAGACTATTATTATCTTGGATTCCCATTCCTCAACGAATATCAGTCCTCTACGACTACTCTTACCTTGGATTCCATAATACATCCTCAAAAAGTATCAGATGCCATATGCTTACCCAATCCTCCATTCTATCTGTTAGCCTCCTATACCAATAGGTGTCATTTTTCATGATTGACTGTGGAAGTGCCAAATATGTTCATCCTTTCCATGCTGCAAAGGTTCCATATTTCCAAGCAATCACTAATTTTTTTACTGTTAAGGGAAGGCCAAACTGCTTAATCTTGGCCTCTCTAGGTTTAAATTTCCTGTTTTAGAGATAGAGAATGAATATCTGTCCAAATGTTTAATCTTGGTAGATTATTAGATAGGTAGAGAAGCTAGGGTGCTCAACAGCTTAATCTGAGCCCCTGGAAGAAATAAGGATAGATTTAGATAGGAGGATAGCCAAAAGAAAAGAAGAAAGCTGGGTTTGCTAGTCTAAGTGCACCCAAACAAAGAGAAGAAAAAATGTTAGGTAAGTAGGCTGGGTAGGCAGTTTTGAGTTTGCAGAATGAAGACTTGTGATAAATTTTGTGTTTCAAAGTGCTAAATCTACTTCAGATCACAAGTGCAAGGCAATTTTCCCTTGGAGCAACTCAAGCGAGGCGTGACTAACTTCCCCTTCTTCCTTTTCCCCAAATCATTCACTAATTTCCCTTAAAAGATGTTAAGATCTACTTAATATCTCTAAAAATTCATCATATTCCAAACATTTGCCTAAGTAAAGATTTGCTTTGCTTAAAGGTGCTCATATTTCTTCTATAAATCCTATTTCCCCTTTGTAGCCTAAGATTTCTATGCTTAGCGCTTTCTTCACAAATTCATATTAATTTCTAACTCTATTACGTAAATCCCTCCTTATTTCCCCTCCCCATATTAAAAATATAGTAAAAATCCCCTTTATATACATATCCCCTCCTTTGGTTGAAATATAACCATAAATATTGCCTTGGGAATTACTAAGTTTACTTGAAACTTAGTAAGAACCCCTTATTTTGCCCATCTAACCATCTTCCAGTGCATTTGGACCCCTTCTGATGCATTAAACACCTTCTAAAAGCATAAAAACCCTTCTCTGATTCAAATAACCCTCCTCCGATTGCATTAACCCCCCCTCCGACGCAATATCGCTGTCGGAGGTCGCAGCAGTAGTGTTGGCCCCTTTCTATTGTTTCCTCCCTGATGCATTCCTCCAATGCGATATCGCTATCGCACCCGATGCGATATCGCTATCGAGCCCTTTCTATCGCAATATCCCTCTATCGCAATATCCCTTTTACCGCATTTCCCCACATTATTGTTAATCCTTGTTTTATCGCAAAATCCCCATTTTGTCATAAAACTGCCCTTTACCGCAAATCCATGCATTTCCGCAATGTTTCCCTTATATCGCAAATTCATCGCTTGTCGCTTATCGCAATCATGCAAAGGTGAAGGCTCCAAACCCCTTCCCCTTCGTCGACGCAATATAGCGATCGCCCCGTCCGCCGTCCGATTAACCCCCTGCCATCCAACGGTTTGTGTTACATCGCATCACCCATATCGCTTTGTTATCGCGCGTATATAAAAGCCTCCATCGATATGCGATCGCCGATGTGATATCGGCGATCGCTATATCGCAAGCCATATGCATATATAAGTCCCCGTCCCCATGTCCCCCGCCGATAGCGATATTGCGATTTGATCGCAGTCGTTGGATCTGCCCTCGCTAGATCCAATGGCCCTGATATGTTCTTTGCTACAGTGTCGCTTCCGCCCTCTGTTTTCATCAAATCTCCCGCTTTTAGTGTTTTTGCCTTATAAAGGTAAAAAAGGCTATTTTCTTCATATGTTCAGTCTGTGCCCGCGCATGCTTCCAATTCCAAGGAAGCATGTTCATTCTTCACCCATTTTGGCCTCCTCCATGAAGAAAAGCTTCAGACAGCGAGCCTATGGCCTCAGCACAGTTATTAGTATGCAATCCTCCGCTATTATGAAGTCCTCCTCCTTTTTTGATAATGTTTTGATCGGCCAGCGCCGATAGACCTTCTAAGCCCGCAGAAAGCAATAAAGGACCCAATAACAGTTATATCTCACCGTAAAGTGGAAAACAGGGGCGATTCAGCGAAAAGTGCATCAGTTCAGTAGTGCGTTAAAGAGTATCAGTGGAGCAGTAAAAGCCAAAGCAGAGGAGCATTAAAGAGGATCCCAGCAAAGTCAAAGAGTATCAGTGGGAATTAAAAGCTACATCAGATCAGGATTAATGCACATCAAAGCCGACTAAGAGGGGCAGATAAGAATTCAAGGCACAGTTATTGCAGACAGCCAGCACAGAGCTACCAAGGATGCCCATCAGCTAAATTTTGAAGGAGCTGCCTCCAGCGCAGCATAAACTAGATATTTTTACCTTGCTTGCAGTTTAAGTTAGGTTAAAACTTAGATATTTTCTCAAATCTTTGATGAGATGTGTTTGTAGATATTTTGCTTATAAATACCTCCCCAAGCTATGTTTTAGGGGTTGGTTGGTTGTTGTTGGTTTGTTATTTCATTTCTGAACTGTGTTGTAACTCTGTGAATATTCTGAATAAAAGGCCACTGGAATGCGTTGTTGCTGAACTCTGGATGTGGGATTGATGACAGGGAGCTATGTTACAGAATTCTTGAATCATTCTGTGGATCAATAAGTCTTTCTCTTACTTGTGTCTTCAATTTCTGTCTTTCTATATCATACATGTTTCATAATCTAAATATCAGAGAAAAGGAATAGCCCAGAATTTACGTAACTGTAACCTGTGTTCAATCTCTGTTATTTTTTATGTTTTCTTCATAATTAGCACAAACATTGAATGCTTGATTGCTCCTGTTTCCCTAGTTATCCCATCTTGATTGCAGGCTAAGAAATCCTTAGTTGCTTCTTGGTCGTAATCATTCACTTTCCCTCTGTCAGATGAAGGATTCTTAGTTTCCCTTCACCTCTGACCCCATTCCATATGACTTTAGCATGCAGATTGTTCCATGACTGATTCCCTGCTCTGTAGTACCTCTTTTTGTCAAAGAAACCATATCCAGCTCATCCTCATGGACTCCATTGCCCAATGGACTGAACTTCTTAGATTTGCACCCTGTTCCATTGAATGACACCATCCATCCAACCAAACTTAAAACAAACTCCGCACTTCATAACTAGCCTAAAATCTCCCCAAACAAAGCTAAATCATAAAGAGAGAGCCCTCTCTGGATGCAGGTAGGCTAGGACCTGCATCTAAAAGATTGGTTTGTGGTTACCTCGGTCGTATTCCCTTAGGAGTCAAAGGGAACAACCTGAGTGATAACATCATTGGCGACTCCACTGGGGACCTGAATCATTTGTTTATTACTGCAAATCCAAAGACTTGATCAGTTCGCCTCTTAAATAAATCTTTAAGTTGTTTTGGAAAATCCCAAAAAAAAAAATCAAAAATAATCATAAACAATCTCAAAATTTTCTTTCCTGGAGAAAGTGAACCTTTTCTTCAGAATCATTTTCACGTTTAGATCTAATTTGTGATGGTGGACAGGGATCAGACACACCAAGGTTAAATCATCCACCTGGCGACTCCACATCATTTTCATAATCAAGACTCCACTGGAGAAATGAACCCGAAAGAACTCTATGAAAAGATCAGGCTTTTGACCTGGATTATTATCCAAGAGATTATGTTCTTTCTCATCCATAATATTTTGCTATGTATATTGTATTGTAAAGATAATTTTTATAATTTTCCTTTGGAAAATGTTGATGAAAAGTCTCCTTGCACATTGGAATAGCAATCTTCTAATTCTTTTGAAGATCATCATACAGCCAAGGAGAACCCAAAAATCAAGCCCAATAATCCAATCCCTGTACATATTCCCGTGCCTCGTAAAGTTCCCGATAGATATAAGCCACTCATTTTGCCTCCCACACTCAATCCTTTACCTAACGATCATCCCGAGTATCTCCCAAGATTTGATGGAGAGAATGGTGTTACTGCCCAAAAGCATATCCAAGCTTTTGAAGACTATCTTAATATATTTGAAGTGGATGATGTGGATGCTAGTCTTAGGCTTTTCGCTCTTTCTTTGCAAGGCAAAGTTAGGACTTGGTTCAAAACCTTGCCTGAAGCAAGCATCTCAAGTCTTGAGCAGTTTCTCAAACTCTTCCTTGATAGGTGGATGATCAAAGTTAATCTTCTCATGCTCATAGAAGAATATAATCAGTTAAAAAGGCATCCAGATGAAACAGTACAACAATTTTCAGATAGATTCAATCAAACCTATCATTCAATGCTGTTAAATATAAGGCCTCCCCCTGATTTAGCTCTACTGCATTATCCAAGAGCTTTTGATCCAGAGATTGAATTTCGTTTGAGAGAAAGGAGCCCATCCACTATGGAACAAATGCAGAACATGGCAGTGGACGTGGAGGTTAACCTGAAAATTAGAGAAGAAAAGCGGAAAGCAGAGAAAGAGGAAAAACTTGATAGTTTGATAAAGGAGTCAGAGGCAATGATGCAGAAGATCACAATGAAAGTTGAATGTCTAGAGCGCCAGGACACATCTGTTTTGTAGAAGCAAAAAATTGATATTCACGAACAAATTTTTGCCAAATCAGATGACATATTCATAGAGCCATATGTGGAGGAGCAATCTCCTAATCTACTATGTGAATATAATAGCTTTTCTTCTTTCAATTGTCTACCAAAATATGATCTATATGATGATGAATATGCTCCTCAAATCCATATTAACCTTGCAAAGGAAACAGAAGCTATTTTGGGAGAAACGAAAGTTCAGGTTCAGCAGCCTGAATCCAGTGATTGGCCTATTCATTTCAGCTATGAAGAGGAGGAGGAAAATGCAGAAAATTTTGAAACCAGCGAAGGAACTTTACCATTTTGTTTTGAATATTTTCAGTTTATCAGGGATAACTATCATACAGTTAGAAATCAAGTGTCATCAAGTTGTGATATTGACCATCTAGAGGATAATCAGATCTTTGCTCAAAATTCATCACCTCTAGTTTTGCAGCCCCAAAATGCCACTGAATATCAGATTGCAGGGGAAGACTTGAAAGCAGCAACATATGATCAAGAAGCCCCAGATGATTCTCTGCCGCTTTGTTTTGAATCATCTGAATTATTTAAAGAAGAGGAGGAGCAACATGTGCAAATCTGTCAAGTCCCATCTGAACCTGTATGTAATAAATTGCAAGAATCATTCCAAGTTTTGTATAATCCATCTGTTGATAGATTAAATGATGGAAGAAATCAGAATTCTTCTCCATTAACAGGCTGAAAGGGTCAAAATCAGGTTGATAGTGATTTCCCATTGCCAAGGCATGATAGCTATCCAAAGCATTTGTACAGTTGTTTAATTCCGCCCAAGAATCATGTATATATTTTGCAGGACCCTTTTGTACAGTGTCTAGATTCAGCGAAAGAGATCAGGAATTTCCTTGTCTTCTCACAGGTTAACACAACTATACCTGATTGCAAGATCTCAATTTTGAACACCAACAAGCACAAGCAACAAAGGTCACTGATGTATATAATGCTTAAGTGGCTGCACTGGCTGTTTCATTTCACCTAACCAGCAAACAGAATGCTGATTAGAGTAGGTAGGATTTTTGGTTTTTGTTTGGATAGTAGCTTGCTGTAGTTGAAGCCCGAAGAGAAGGCCCTAAGCTCTTCAAGTCTGCTATTATATATATAAATAAGGCAACCAGCAAAGGGAATTTTTCAGAATACAACAAAAATTGAATATAAGGCCATCTGACCTGTTGTTCTTGACTTTTCACAAGGAAAAGCCATCCCCAAGTGGAGCCACTGTTAGCCTCCTATACCAATAGGTGTCATTTTTCATGATTGACTGTGGAAGTGCCAAATATGTTCATCCTTTCCATGCTGCAAAGGTTCCATATTTCCAAGCAATCACTAATTTTGTTACAGTTAAGGGAAGGCCAAACTGCTTAATCTTGGCCTCTCTAGGTTTAAATTTCCTGTTTTAGAGATAGAGAATGAAAATTTGTCCAAACTGTTTAATCTTGGTAGATTATTAGATAGGTAGAGAAGCAAGGGTGCTCAACAGCTTAATCTGAGCCCCTGGAAGAAATAAGGATAGATTTAGATAGGAGGATAGCCAAAAGAAAAGAAGAAAAGCTAGGTTTGCTAGTCTAAGTGCACCCAAACAAAGAGAAGAAAAAATGTTAGGTAAGTAGGCTGGGTAGGCAGTTTTGAGGTTGCAGAATGAAGACTTGTGATAAATTTTGTGTTTCAAAGTGCTAAATCTACTTCAGATCACAAGTGCAAGGCAATTTTCCCTTGGAGCAGCTCAAGCGAGGCGTGACTAACTTCCCCTTCTTCCTTTTCCCCAAATCATTCACTAATTTCCCTTAAAATATGTTAAGATCTGCTTAATATCTCTAAAAATTCATCATATTCCAAACATTTGCCTAAGTAAAGATTTGCTTTGCTTAAAGGTGCTCATATTTCTTCTATAAGTCCTATTTCCCCTTTGTAGCCTAAGATTTCTATGCTTAGCGCTTTCTTCACAAATTCATATTAATTTCTAACTCTATTACGTAAATCCCTCCTTATTTCCCCTCCCCATATTAAAAATATAGTAAAAATCCCCTTTATATACATATCACCTCCTTTGGTTGAAATATAACCATAAATATTGCCTTGGGAATTACTAAGTTTACTTGAAACTTAGTAAGAACCCCTTATTTTGCCCATTTAACCATCTTCCAATGCATTTGGACCCCTTCCGATGCATTAAACCCCTTCTAAAAGCATAAAAACCCTTCTCCGATTCAAATAACCCTCCTCCGATTGCATTAACCCCCCCTCCAACGCGATATCGCTGTCGGAGGTCGCAGCAGTAGTGTTGGCCCCTTTGTATTGTTTCCTCCCCGATGCATTCCTCCGATGTGATATCGCTATCGCACCCGATGCGATATCGCTATCGTGAGCCCTTTCTATCGCAATCTCCCTCTATCGCAATATCCCTTTTACCACATTTCCCCGCATTATCGTTAATCCTTGTTTTATTGCAAAATCCCCATTTTGTCATAAAACTTCCCTTTACCGCAAATCCATGCATTTCCGCAATGTTTCCCTTATATCGCAAATTCATCGCTTGTCGCTTATCGCAATCGCGCAAAGGTGAAGGCTCCAAACCCCTTCCCCTTCACCGACGCGATATAGCGATCGCCCCGTCTAACCCCCCACCATCGAACGGTTTGTGTTACATCGCATCGCCCATATCGCTTTGTTATCGCGCGTATATAAAAGCCTCCCCCGATATGCGATCGCCAATGCGATATCGGCGATCGCTATATTGCAAGCCATATGCATATATAAGTCCCCGTCCCCATGTCCCCCGCCGATAGCGATATTGCGATTTGATCGCAGCCGTTGGATCTGCCCTCGCTAGATCCAACGGCCCTGATATGTTCTTTGCTACAGTGTCGCTTCCGCCCTCTATTTTCATCAAATCTCTCGCTTTTAGTGTTTTTGCCTTATAAAGGTAAAAAAGGCTATTTTCTTCATATGTTCAGTCTGCGCCCGCGCGCGCTTCCAATTCAAAGGAAGCATGTTCATTCTTCACCCATTTTGGCCTCCTCCATGAAGAAAAGCTCCGGACAGCGAGCCTACGGCCTCAGCACAGTTATCAGTATGCAATCCTTCACTATTATGAAGTCCTCCTCCTTTTTTGATAATGTTTTGATCGACCAGCGCCGATAGACCTTCTAAGCCCGCAGAAAGCAATAAAGGACCCAATAACAGTTATATCTCGCCGTAAAGTGGAAAACAGGGGCGATTCAGTGAAAAGTGCATCAGTTCAGCAGTGCGTTAAAGAGTATCAGTGGAGCAGTAAAAGCCAAAGCAGAGGAGCATTAAAGAGGATCCCAGCAAAGTCAAAGAGTATCAGTGGGAATTAAAAGCTACATCAGATCAGGATTAATGCACATCAAAGCCGACTAAGAGGGGCAGATAAGAATTCAAGGCACAGTTATTGCAGACAGCCAGCACAAAGCTACCAAGGACGCCCATCGGCTAAATTTTGAAGGAGTTGCCTCCAGCGCAGCATAAACTAGATATTTTTACCTTGCTTGCAGTTTAAGTTAGGTTAAAACTTAGATATTTTCTCAGATCTTTGATGAGATGTGTTTGCAGATATTTTGCTTATAAATACCTCCCCAAGCTATGTTTTAGGGGTTGGTTGGTTGTTGTTGGTTTGTTATTTCATTTCTGAACTGTGCTGTAACTCTGTGAATATTCTGAATAAAAGGCCGCTGTAATGCGTTGTTGCTGAACTCTGGATGTGGGATTGATGACAGGGAGCTATGTTACAGAATTCTTGAATCATTCTGTGGATCAATAAGTCTTTCTCTTACTTGTGTCTTCAATTTTTGTCTTTCTATATCATACATGTTTCATAATCTAAATATCAGAGAAAAGGAATAGCCCAGAATTTACGTAACTGTAACCTGTGTTCAATCTCTGTTATTTTCTATGTTTTCTTCATAATTAGCACAAACAGTGAATCCTTGATTGCTCCTGTTTCCCTAGTTATCCCATCTTGATTGCAGGCTAAGAAATCCTTAATTGCTTCTTGGTCTTAATCATTCACTTTCCCTCTGTCAGATGAAGGATTCTTAGTTGTCCTTCACCTCTGACCCCATTCCATATGACTTCAGCATGCAGATTGTTCCATGACTGATTCCCTGCTCTGTAGTACCTCCTTTTGTCAAAGAAACCATATCTAGCTCATCCTCATGGACTCCATTGCCCAATGGACTGAACTTCTTAGATTTGCACCCTGTTCCATTGAATGACACCATCCATCCAACCAAACTTAAAACAAACTCCGCACTTCATAACTAGCCTAAAATCTCCCCAAACAAAGCTAAATCATAAAGAGAGAGCCCTCTCTGGATGCAGGTAGGCTAGGACCTGCATCTAAAAGTTTGGTCTGTGGTTACCTCGGTCGTATTCCCTTAGGAGTCAAAGGGAACAACCTGAGTGATAACACTATCTTCCCAGGTGAAGACAAGAATGATGTGTATATCTCTCCCTCTCAATTAGGGAGGATATGCCCATTCCAATGAAGGAATGTACCCATTCCTATAGAGGGAATGTACCCAAGCTCCCTCTTAATCTGGGACTTGACCAAGCTCCCTCTTAACCAAGGACTTGCTTCCAACAACTCTTCTTAGGCGGAGATCATGGGACAAACAGTTGCTTGTAAGACTCCTTCCTTTAATGTCATGATTTTTTCTATATTATGGAGCCTACATCCTTTGGGACTTCTTATGGGGCACAGACCATCCATCACTTTTGTTCATGAATCATGTGAGTCATTTCATCCTTATTTTTATCATAAAGTGATCCATTAGTCCATATGTGTCCTTCCTTCATGCCTTTCTACCTTCTTCATGTCATGTTTCCTTCAAGATCTTTCATCCTACCACATGAATATCAATTGTAGATGACATCTACAACTCTTTCCTTGGCAATCCTGCATTAGCCCATCCATATATTTGTTTAAAAATAGAAAATGAATCATTAAATCAAGATCACCTTTGTGATGGTCTTTTATCATGACATCCTCATGTTTGCATCAACATCCTACATATACATTGACACATTTCCAACAAATATATAATTTCAAGGGTCTCTTTGTTTTTGCATACTTTATTAGAATCTTCATATATCTTTCTCATGGAGATATCATAGTCAAATATTTTAGTCCTTAGATGTTGATTTCCTTCTTCATAGTTGCATTCTCATGATCTCTTCCTTTCTTTATTCACACATTTCCTCCTAGGAACTTCCAATTATAGTTCCTTCAATTTTTTTCAACTACCTCATATTTCATATGAGGACATATTATGTTGATTTCATCTAGTATGTGTGAACCATTCCTTCATGCATTCTTTCAAAGGAGGACAAAATTTCTTTTAATCATGCTCACAAGGTAGATCATTTATCCCTGCAACCATATGACATGAATCAAGTTTCTCTAAATATATGCATACCTCATTTATTTCTTTTGGTAATCTAGAATTTCTTCGGAAGCCTCCTTGATTGAATGTACATCAATCCCTTGACTTGCTTCACTTCTTTTGTCATCATATAATCATCCCATTAATCCCATACAAGTTTGAATTCCCAGTGAGACACTTGCTTCTTCAAGTCGATGAATCTTCTAATGAAGATTCTAACGGAGGATCTTGATTATCCTCATCTTGCAAATGTTCCTTTTGAATGATGTATGATAAGATATAAACTAGATGAATTTTCTATTCCCATAAGTATTCCTTTGCTTCTAATGAGGTTACTAAGAGCTACATCCTTCTATATGTGACATCCACATGCTTCTATTTTAGCTATCTTTCATGCTTTTCTTTGATGATGTTACAAGCTCTTACTTTCAATCGTATGCTTCTATGATGCCATCTCCTAACATGGTGCATGCTATCATGATTCTAATGAATCCTACCATGATAGTTATATTTTGAAACAAAAATTTGAAAAGAACTAGGTGAGGAATACTATCTCAATCATAGTAGAGATCTTTTACTTCCTCCTTTTTGGTTTTCTTCTTTTCAGCTTCCTCCACTTCTTCGGTGATATGTTCTTCTTCCCTTCCTCTTTTTTTGTTGTCCTTCTTGATCTTAGGACAACCTCTCTTGTATTTCCTATTGAAAATCGTAACAAGAAATTGCTAAAAATAGCAGTTTGGGTACTAGTGTTGGATTGGGAAATAGGGAATGAAAAATGGAAGTGCTAAAAATAGAAGTTCTATTTTTATCAGTTCAGTGTGGATTCCTATTTTAGTCAGTCCCTAGACTTGAAATAGGAAGTAAAATTCGAATTTGATATTAACAATAGTTTGTAAATTAATTAATTAATTCAGTTTGAGTTAATTAGTTAAGGGATTATGAACTTGAATTCTATGTGAGGACATGCAACAGTTTCTCCTTTGATTGAGGGATTTAACCATCAGTTAAAGGATGAGGATGAGTTGTAATTATGAGTTGTAATTAGTTGGCTCAATTAACTAAGTCAAGTCCAGTTAGATTAATTTAACAAGTTGTTAAATTAATGAGATTCAGTTTGTTAATGCTTGCATGCATGTAACAACTAGTATTTTCATATAACTGAAGATTCACTCATGCATGTCAGTTCAGACAGAGACCCAGTTGAGATCAGATAGAGGGACAATGTACTATCAGTTGTTGGGATATTCCTTGGTGAATATTCCTTGCATGCAGAAGGAATATTATTCCTTATGGATTTCGTAGTTGGACCTAAGGTTACAGCAGGTATGATGTGGCCAATTCACACATGTTATGACATTGGACCCCAATCAAAACTGCGCAAGGAAATAGGAGCTTGGAGGACTTGTGCAGCCTATATATACAGGCCTAGGTAGTCCATGAGCTACATCATCAGAGTACAAAGAGAGCAGGATAGCTTTTGAGCTAATTCTTTTTGTATGTTATTGAGGATTTCCACTTGATTGATAATACAGAGATGGGGTTTTAGGCTGGTGCTTTCCCTAGGTTATATCTTCTGTGTTATTGTTGATTACTTCTCATTCTTAGTTATATCTGTTCATGCTTGATGTTACTCATGTTCAATTAAGCTTCCACAAAGTTTATGGTAGATGTAGATCTAGTACTATGCTTTAATACATTGCATATATCAGTTTGATCTGCAAGTGAAATTTCTACGTGATATCAGTGAGCTAGCTGATTTGTAGAGAAAATTCTACAGTTCCCATATTCTTGGCATCCATAACATTGAACCTTTGTCATATTCTTCTTTCTTTTCTAAGGAACAAATTTCCCAAACTTCTCTTTTCTCTTTGCCATGGCAACATATAATTGGATTTGCTCATTTGATCCTACATCGGATTTTTCCTTCAACCTGGTTTCTTCTATTTTACATAGTGAACATAGATCCTTGAATGGAGTAGCTTCCTTCTTCCCATAAATTATTGATGTAAAGTTACCCCATTCCTATGGAATTTCATTTAGTACTATGGTAGTCATCTCCTTCTCATACACTATTTAACCCAAATCTTGTAGTTGGACCCTTATTTAAGATATCGTCATAAAGTCTCAAACTGTTCCTTTTTATGTTGATATCCTCATCTTGTAGAGTTATTTTCTTAACGAGATTACTTCTACTATAGTTCTTACAGGAAAAACTCTACAAGTTTGTCATATATTTCTTTTGATGTTTCTAGTTTAGATACATAGGGAATGAGGGGATCCTTGATGGATTCTATGAGAATCCCTTGAGCCCTTACTTCCCCTTTCATATATCTTGCAAGTGATTAAGCATATTCCTTTGGAGGTTTAGTGATTGAGCCCTTAACATGTTCCCTGACCTCATTTTCAATGAGGTTTAGATCTGTCCTCTTCTTCCATGCAAGAAAATTTGAAGCCCCAACAAATTTGTTTCATTCCTTGAAAAAATCAATTTTGACAAATTCATATGTAGACATAAATATACTTACTTGTGAGGATGCTCCTTCAACCTATTTCCTTCTTGAATTTGATGATGATATAGGTTATTTCACACTTCTTCTTGATGAAGATGCTTTTCTTCAAGAGTGACCCTTGACTTCAAATAGAGGGAGATCACCTTGAATTATTTGATGATGATGACAATGTCCTTGATCTTGCTTCTCTTGGATGAGTAGATTTCAAGTTACTTTGATTTGTAGAAATATTCAACTTGAGTAGAGGTAGGGTCTTTGTGGTTTCTTTCCTTGATGATGACTTGACCGAGGATCCTTGATGAGCCTCATAATTGGGTAACTATATGGACCTTAATACACCTCCTAGCTTATTCAAATCAACTCTTATCATAATTTCTTACATATTTTGATTATATTTTGCTTAATGAGATGAGTCAAAGTGAGATATTATGCCTAGTGGACTAATGTACATTGATTGTAGGTTTTTGAGAGAAATTCATGGAAATTTTGGCTAATTAAGGGCTGAAACTCAAATTAGACAAGGAGGAGAGATTGTAGGGGATAGATCCTCCTCATTTACTCCTCACTCATTCGAATATTCCTCCATCAAATCACACTAGCTCAGAGTTACAAGCAGCCAAGTCATGAAGATCAAAAGGCAGTTGAGCCAATGATAGTTAAAGAGCCAGTTCATCTCGAGTTTGGGAGCCGAGCCTCCCTAGATTTAAGGAAGTTGTTGGATATTTCAGTTGTATAAATAAGGAGGCCTAGAGCCTCATTAGGATTCGAATTTTTGATGTAAAAACACTAGGAATTTTCGAGTTCAAGGCTTGTGGAAGACATTGTTATGTAATTTTCTAATTTGATAATGAGAATGAGCATTTCCTTGATCCAACACTAAGTTGACTCAGAGGGCTAAAGCTCTTGGGTTAGGTCCCAACCCTAGCAGCAAAGGCTCCTCTTCTTGTATTTGTATGCTTAGTTGATTTCATAGATTAATGATCGAATTGTCTTTAGCTTTATTTCATTACAAGTAGTTGTGGATTTGATTAGTTTGCTTCCATTTGTGCATTGCTTTAGCATTAGCTTAGGAATATAAAGGAATATCAAAAAGTTGTTAGTAGGTGGATTTTGCCTCACTCCTCCCTTCAAGGACCATGGTTTGAGAAAAGAACTCCTATGCAGGCCCAAACAGACAGAATTTTGATTTCTCATGGAATTTAGGGTTTTCTGTTACTTAGGTTAGCATTTTATTGGTTTTCAAGAATAGGATTTAATTTTCATTTATGTTATCTTCAGTCTTACATTAGATTTCATCAAGGTTTCATATTACCCTACAAGTTTTCCCATGCATGAAATAGGCAGCTAGCTCATGAAATTATGTTTTCCTTAGTTAATTGAAATCCTTTTGTTTACATGATTTATGGATAAATTTGAATGATTGATGCAATGCAAGAGTTTCAGTAGTACAGAGATATTTCATGATCAGAAACCCCATCCTAACCTCATCCATCCATGGTTATCATTTTTTCTTCACTAAATTCATCATTCCACAAGAATACTTCTCCAAGATTGTTGAGCAAATCCAACCATCTCACAACTCTGTTTTGAGATCTGAAGGAGTCTTAAGCACTCCCTTGCCTCATTTCATCCACCATCCACCTTCCCTAAGCCTTATATCACCTTCCAAATCCCTCCTCTTTCTCTCGGTTGTATCTTGTAGGAATATAGGGGATCATGTAGGAGCACTAGGACCTCATGTAGGACGCATTAGGACATCCTGTAGGTTGACCTGTAGTGAATTGTTTTGAGGCTGAATTGTGGGAAAAACACCTAGAAAGCTAGAAAAGGACCCCTACTTTCCTCCCAAGCCATCTAACCATCCACCATCATTCCTAATCCACCTGCCACCAAAAGAAGTTAGCATTCACACTTTCTCAAAAAAAAAAGACAAAAAGGAAAAGAAGTCATTTTTTTTATTTACATGCACAGCAGTAGAATGTTTGATGTTTCAAGTTGCATGCCTAGGATAGTAGGATTGCACATATGATAACTTAGTATTCTCATGAAGAAAGGCCTCTTAGCAATTATATTAGATGAATGGTGTGTTTAAGCATTTATTTTTCAATCTTTTCCTTACTGCAGTAGACAAGATTTCTTTAGTGTATATTTCCCTTTTACTCTTTAGTAATCAAGCTTCTTTTGAATCAATAGAAGTCTGGTTTGAAAAACCTTAGTGGTCTATTGCTAGCTTAGCAGTGACAAAGAGCAGACCCATCACATTTACTTGTGTATACAACACTGTCACCTCCAAGTTTGTACAAACCCCGAGTTGATAAAGTAAAGTTGGTAGCCCCAGGAGTTGCAGCATTCTTGCTGCAATACTGGTGCTCATCAATCCTAAGAATACTTCTAGTGTAGAGTTCTTCTTTAATCGATCTAGGGTTTTGAAACTTCTAAGAAAATGATGTAGAACTTGTCTTCAATATGCCTTGAGGATGAGATGATCTTCTAGATGCTTTGATTCCCTTCTATAACTTCGGTCCTTGAATGCTTGAGTGTCCCCTATTGAGTTTCCCTTCCTTTATTTTTCACATTAGCTCTGATACCATGCTGAGAAATCTAGGGCAAACGGATGAGATGATTTCTCTAGAAATGATAAATGTTTGTCATGCAACTTTACTTAAGTCTTTTATTAGATTATTTCTTTCTCTTGATTATGTTAATGTTTTCTATCATCAAACAACTATCAAATCAAAAATAAACATGAGACAAGGGACACAAAATGTAGGTGATTAGCTAGGGGAAAAACCTCTCCAACTTGAGAGGAAAACCCAAACGAATTCTTCTTGTTATAGAATCTTTAAGTGATGAATTCAAATACGAAGACCCTTGACCTACTAACCTATCCAATACCAAGTCACAAGGTTTCTTTGAGTCAATGCTATTCAAACTACTTGCTTCACCTTAGATCTTGGCTACCCTTCTAATTTCAGCGTCTTCAGAAACCCTAGTTGCAGCACGTGTGAGGGATCAACACTAATTTTATCCCTTTATTCCCTTCTCTTAGATGGAGACTCCTCCTTCTGCAATTTGGCTTGTAAATTAACTTTCCTTTCTTCCTAAATTCAGTCTTCTAATATGACTATGATAATTTCAGCTTCCTTTGCAGTAGATGACACTAGTCTTCTTTGCACATGTGAAAGGTAATTATCCCAAAAAAATCACAACTATTTTGGCTTCTTCTCCTCCTTTCTGCGCTTGATGATGAGCTTCTTATCTTGTGTTTCTCACATTTGATCTCATGTTTTTGGATGCTTGATCGAATGGTCTTCAAGTGAGGCCGAGTCCTCTCTATATATATAGTAGTCTGCTCAATAAAGAAGCTGACTTGAGGGAGTGTGTAGGTTGACATCCTCTTTTCGAATCATTTTCATCTCCTTTTGAAGGGCGACTAGATTGAGTATTTGTGACAAGTTCTTGGAGGGTTTATGTTATGCTCTCGACCTGCGAGAAGATGCCAGAAAACCAAATATGCGAAGAAATACAACCCAAAACACAGAACAAAATGAGAAATAACAACATGTATTTTATTATTCAGAGATGAAAGCAATGTTCACGTGCCTCTTCGAGGGGGAAACCTCCAGTAGAGCAGGGTTCCATTACAGAATAAGACACGACGCTCCTCAATGGGGAGTCTCTATCCTTTATATAGGATTCATACATGCAATACCATGGGTCAGTACCATGGTTCTATTAATACCATCTATCTAATACCATGGCACATTTGCAACTAACTGTGGTCCCTTTCTTTAAATGTGGGTCAACCACTTACAATTATTAATATGGGCTTTATTGACTCTTTAACTAACTATAACTATGACTCGACCCTATTACATAAATAAGGGGGTTAGGATTGGACCCTAACATGCCCTCCCCCATAATTATAGCCTTGTCCTCAATGCTAAAGCTGTGGAAACTGCTGAAGAATAGTGGTTGGTTCCTAGGTTGCATCTTCTGGAGAGGTGTCTTTCCACTTGACGAGGACTTTCTTGATCGTGCAGCCGTGCAGATGCCATTCTCGCATGTCAAGAACCTGTTCAGGTTGGAGCCAAATTGATCCTTCTTCATCCAATTCTAGTAGACTAGTTTGAATTCAGCAATTGTTCCCTACCACTTTCTTGAGGCATGATACATGGAAGACGGGATGGATTTTTGCAATGGGTGGCAAGGCTAGCTTGTAGGTTACTTCTCCAATGCGCTAAAGTATTTGATACGGTCCGTATAATTTTGGAGATAATTTCTGACGACCCTTGTCTTTGAGTGATGTTTGCTTGTATGGTTGCAGCCTCAAGAATACCTTATCCCCTTCTTGAAATGTGCGCTCTAAACAATGTTGGTCTGCCTGTTGCTTCATGTGATTCTGATCTTGATGGAGAATGTCTTTGAGGTGGACGAGCATGGTTGCACAATTCTGTAGGAGTTGATCCACTGCTTGTACCTTAGAGCATCCAGGGATATAAGAAGTAGGTGAAGGGGGGAGTTGACCATAAACTACTTCATATGGAGTCATCTTGGTGGCGGCATGATAGTTAGTATTATACCACCATTCTGATAGAGGTAACCATTGTACCAATAGATGTTGCTCTTTTGAAGTGAAACACATGAGGTAGGTCTCTAGACATTTGTTGACTGCTTCAGTTTGTCCATCATTTTGGGGATGATAGGAAGTACTGAGTTGGAGTTGGGTGCCTTGTAGCTTGAAAAGTTCCTGCCAAAAGTTACTGGTGAAGATCAGGTCACAATCAGACACAATGGAAGTGGCCATGCCATGCAATTTGAAGATCTGGTCCATGAAATATTGAGCCACCAAAGTGGGTGTAAAAGGGTGGGGTAGGCCGCAAAAATGAGCATACTTAGAAAGTATGTCCATAACCACCATGATGACTGACTTGTTGCCTGAATTCAAAAGACCAGTAATGAAATCCATAGAAACATCCCTCCAGATTGAGGCAGGTATGGGAAATTCTTGTAAAGTGTCTTGGGGACTTGACTGTTTCTCCTTTGTGGCACTGACACACATCACATTCAACTACAAAAGTAAGAATGTCCTTTTTCATGCCTATCCAAAAGAAGGAACGATGAGTTTGAGCATAAGTCTTCTGAAATTTTGAATGGCCTACAGTGGGAGATGAGTGAAAGTTTGCCAAAATGCGCCTTTTGAGGGTGAATGTCAGTGATATCACTACTTTGTCCTTGTAGTGAAGAATCTCATCCTTCCAAGAGTAACCCACTGTGGAATTTGGATCTGCTTGCAAGTTATGAATGAGTTGGGAGAGCGATGGATGTGAAAACCATTCCTTGCGAGCTTCTTCAATCCACTCTGGAATGGGAAGAGAGATTGCTAGTAGGGTGTTGTCCTCCTCAAATTGGCATGATAAAGCATCTGCTATGACATTTTCACGCCATTTCTTGTAAATTATCTCATAATCATATCCCAACATTTTGGCTAGCCATTTATTTTGTTGTGGCGAGGATAGGCATTGCTCCAAAAAATATTTAAGGCTTTGATGGTCTGTGCGGATTTGGAAACGCCACCCCAATAAGTATTGTCTCTAGGTATCCACTACATGTAAGATGGCCATCATCTCCTTCTCATAGGTAGATTTTCCTAGTTGTTTCCCACTTAGTTTTTGGCTATTGAAGGCCAAGGGTCGGCCTTCCTGCATTAAGACAACCCCAATACCCGTACCTGAAGCATCACATTCAATCACAAAAGATTTGGTGAATTCAGGTAGTGCCAATACGAGAGTGAATAAATGGCATGTTTGAGAGCTATAAATGCCTGTTGTTCTTCATCATTCTAGAGGAATGAAATTTTCTTGATAAGGTGAGTGAGGGGTCTAGCAATGCGACCATAATTGCGGACAAATTTGTGATAGTAGCCGATGAGACCCAAGAATCCCCTCAAACTCTTCAAGGCCTTTGGTTGGGGCAATCCTTCATTGCCTGGATCTTTTTGGGATCCACCCTAACACCTTCACGCCCCACAATGTGGCCTAAATACTCGACTTCTTTCATGCCAAAAGAGCACTTGAACAATTTGACAAATAATTTTTGCTTCCTGCTCAATTGCAAGAGTAGGTCTACATGCTAAAGATGTTTTTCCCAGGTGAGGTTGTAGATGAGAATGTCATCAAAGAAAACAAGGACAAATTTTCTGAGATATGGTTTGAGCAGGTGATTCATGAGGCTCTGAAAAGTGGATGGAGCATTACAGAGACTAAATGGCATGACCAGGAATTCATAATGACCTTCATGAGTTCAAAAAGCAGTCTTCAGAATGTCTACTTCTTTCATGCAAATTTGGTGATAGCCTAAGCGAATGTCTAGCTTAGTAAAGAATTAAGCCCCATTCAGTTCATCTAGCAAATCATCAACAACTAGGATGGGAAATTTATCTTTGACCATCAGCTTGTTGAGGGCCCTGAAGTTTGGACACATATGCAATTCCCCATCTTTCTTGAGCAGCATGACCATAGGTGATGAATAAGGACTGATGCTAGGACGAATGACACCGGCTTCCATGAGTTTCTTGATGATTTTTTCAATTTCATTCTTTTGGGCAAAAGGGTATCTATATGGCACACATTCGGTGGTTGTGCCCCTGGGACCAAACTAATGCCATGATCATGTTCCCCTCTAGATGGTGGAAGCTCATGAGGTTTGTCAAAGACCTATAGATGGTTGTTTAAGACCTGTTGCATCTCAGGATGAATATGAAGAGTAGGCGGCTTGAAGACCTGAATGGCATTAAATTGGGTGATAACTCCATGGTGGCCCTTTTTTAACAACTTTTCCATCTAATGCGAGCTGATGATAGAAGGAGTACATGCTTGGAGTCTGTGAAGGGTATGCGTGTGGTCATTTTGCTTAAAGCTCATATATAACTCCTGGAAATCCATTTTGATTGGGTCGAGTGTGCGGAGCCATTCAGCACCCAATACAATGTCACACCCACCCATGTTGATGGCAAACATGTGGATCTTTAGGTGGTAATCTCCCATCTGAAGTTTGATATTTTCATAAAGCTATGCGTGTTGCCACTATCAATCAAGACTACTACAGGGTGATGTTTAATAAAACCTCTGATTTTGAGAGTTTGGGGAGAAGAAATGCCTGCCAAAGCATGGAGCGAGATAACTGGTTCTTCTGGTGTAGCTAGGAGCTCATTGTCCTACTGGTTGTCCTCATCTTCCTCCTCTGGTCCCTCAAAGGATGGGGCTTCCTTAGATGAACTATGATCAATAGCATCAATTTGAAATAATTTGGGTTCCTTGCATTTATGCCCCAGGGAGTATTTGTCATCATAGTAGTAACACAATCCTTGCTTTCTTCTTTCCACCATTTCTGTTGGTGACACCTTTTGAACCTTAAGTGTTTGGGTAGTGCCCAAAGCCTAGGTGGGGCGTCCCTTGGCTATGAAATTTGGACGAGGCGACTGGGCCGCTAACGCGCATTCCACTTCGTGAGCCGTTGTGCAAGCTTCCAGCCATGTGGGTGGGTGGTGCATCCGGACGTGAGCTTGGATGGCATCTTTGAGACCACTGATAAAACATTCCAAGTAGAATTCATCTACCAGACCTCCTGTGTGGAAGGCTAATTTCTCAAAGGCTGTAATATAGTCGTGTACTATGCCTGTCTGTCTAAGCTTAGTAAGACAACCCAAAAAATTGGATTCATGTTCAAAGCATTCACAAAGGGATTTTGAGAACGCCTACCAAGTAATTGGCCTTGCATAGCATTTTTGATGCCACTGCCACCATTGCCATCTTTCTTGGTCCAAGTAAAGGCCTCCCACATGTAGCTTAGTCTCATCATCTCTGATGTGATTTAGCATAAAATATTGGTCCATTTGTGATAGCCATATTGCTGGATTAGATCCATCAAATTTGTACATGTCCAACTTGGGTGGTCGAGGGTGGGAATGTTGGTGATGTCCATGGAAATAAAGAGAATGACTAGATTCTCCTTCATGGTCTTCATTAAAAGCACATGCCTCTGATTGTAACACTGACCTTCCCTTTGTGAATGTGTTGTTCAATGTCTAGATCTACCTCGATAATTCCTCCAACCTGTTTTCAATGGATTCCATATTCTCATTGGCCATAGCTTGAGCTTTGGTTTCTACCATACACTAATCTGGTTCACTTGTCGTCACTATGAAAAAAATTTGGGACCGCCTGAAAATTAACGCTGACAAGTGAATGTTACCACCTCGCTCAACCCCTCATCCTGATTCTTATGGGCTTATTTTTTATTTTTTATTCTTTTTTTTTTTACTCCAAAAGAAGTTTTACTCCCCGCTTATCAATACTGCAGTAGCCAATTCCCAGAAAAGTTAATCCTGCCCAATGTCCTGCAAGAATCACCCCAAGGTATAGGAGCCACAAGCCTCCCTGCACAAATGGTCAAATCTATCTGTGAAACCCTCAATTACAGAGTGTGAGCAGGAATGTGGTAGCAACCGAACCCCTGTTGCTAGATCTGAATGGTATTCTGGTGGATCTGATTGTTGTAGTGGCACAGAACCCAACCTGCAAGATCTGATTTGGAAAAGAAGATGATGGCGATCTTCAAAGAGACAAGGGAACGATGGTCTCAAGGAGTGTCAGGTACTACAGATCGCAATATAAATAAGGGTCCAACAGTAGTACTCGGCCCAATCTTTCAGGGCACTAACTAAGGAGGATCAATCGTACCCTTAGCCATACTACCCGACTACCCTATCATACGCACGAGTAATATCCCCGAGTGTTGTTCTCGGTGTACTGTAGCAGCAAGATGACCGACATTTTATCTACGAAGAGGTTTTCGGTGAGCCTAGGGGGCTTCCGATATACCTAGAGGGTACGTGGAAGACAGTCCATGCGCGGTTCTATCTAATGTGCTACTACTCAAAGGGCTACCCATAGGGGTTACAAGGGAGTCCAACAAGCATTACCACCTCTTGTATTTCCTGCGTGCATGCCTCCCCAAATCCACAGGTTCATGTGCTCAATGACAGATCCCGTGGTTTAAAGACGTCGAAACACGTCTCTAGCCAAAAAAAAAAATCTACTACAAATGGAGATACCACCGGCCCTGGAAAGTGCTCTGATACCACTTGTTATGCTCTTGACCTGTGAGAATATGCCTGAATACCAAATATATAAAGAAATACAACCCAGAACACAGAACAAAATGAGAAATAACAGCATGTATTTTATTATTCAGAGATGAAAGCAATGTTCACTTGCCTCTTCGATGGGGAAACCTACGGTAGAGCAGGGCTCGATTACAGAATAAGAGACGATGCTCCTCAATGGGGAATCTCTATCCTTTATATAGGATTCATACATGCAATACCATGGGTCAATACCATGGTTCTATAAATACCATCTATCTAGTACCATGGCCCATTTGCACTAACTGTGGTCCCTTACTTTAAATTCAGGTCAACCACTTAAAATTATTAATATGGGCTTTATCGACTCTTTAACTAACTATAACTATGACTTGACCCTATTACATAAATAAGGGGGTTAGGGTTAGACCCTAACAGTTTATGACTCAAATAAACTCTTCTTTTACAATATGTAACATGCCCAAATGGGTCTTCAATACATGACATTGACTCAATATACTTTATGACTTAATGACCTAATATCTCACAATCATAGCTTGATCTACAAAATAAAATTCCTTGAGCATGAAACCCATGCCTCAAGAATAACAAAATAATTTTAATTTTCTTTCTTTTCGTTAATTATATAAAATCACGATTACACATGTCATTATGAAGATCGAAACTAGTTACATATTTCAACACGGTCCAGGACTTAAGTTGTCGCACCATCCAAAGCTTACTGCAATTAATTAAATTACACACAGAATTAATTGTAATAGCAAAAATAATAATAATCACATACCTAAGAAATATTTATTCAATTATGTATTCCACTCTAACTAGCCAGTGATCCATGCTAAGAAGGAGGGCCCTTCCTCCTCAGCAGGGGCTGGTGCACTAAAAAGCAAGAAAATTACTCAAAGGAAATTATTGAACCACAAAGTTGAGATTTGCATTAATAAAAGTATCATGATTAAAGAGCTCTCCCATTTCCCCTTTCCAATCCTATTCTCTAATTATTCACTCTAGCCCTCACGGGTAAACAATATTATCTTTTATAGATCTTAATTAAAGTGAGAAGAAAATCATGAGAATCTTCCAATTCTCATGTGTCTTAAAATAAAACGTTGTCCTAACAATTACACAACGATTTCCATGGAAGGGGCAACTATAATAGTTTACTTTAATCACAAATAGACTTACAAAATATCTCAACCAAATGATCTGGATGCTCCACAAATATCTCCAATTAATGAGTTGTTTCTTTTGATTTTGATGCACTCCTAGATCTAGTCTCATTAGGAAAGGAAACACGTGCTTAAGTAACTATCTATGTAACAACAACAACTCCCAGGACCTTAATTAATCGAAATCGATAAAGGAACTAAAATATAATCCTGTAACAGGAAGCTTCGACAAACCATCCAAACCTGAAACAACCTATACATTAGTTTTATGATAAAAATAAGTCTAAGAGAATAGTTCTAATGTGAAATTATATGTAGAATTAGACTAAGAAAGTGACAAGTGAAAAAGAATATAGGTCAATAAGGGTTGTTACAGTAATAAGATATGGTCCCATTGGTCAAAAAGGGACAAAAGAAATAGGAAAATATGTAGGAAAGAGATGACAAATCTATGACCCAACATCTTCCCCCAACTTAATATTTTGCATGTCCTCATGCAAACTCATGTCACTAATGCCTAGCATGCTAAGATTGAAGTTGCGTGAGGTTTTATTTTCCTACCATGTCTTCACCTTTGACCATGTATCCTCGAGAAATAACCAATTATCCATCCCAAAAATCATCAATAATACTATATGGATGTTGATATAGATAGGTTGGTAACCAAACAAGAGAGAACCTGAATCAAAGTCCTATCTATCCTGCACCACTCCTCCTAATATAGTCAACGTACTGATAAAATCTGGAAAGTGCTTACTTAAAATCCTGATAATAATAGGGGTCTCCCTTCTTCAATTATTGTCGGGAAAGATCCCATCTCAACTTGCTTCCTTCTAAGGCACCAATTCTCATTCCTTGTATATTTCTCTGGAATCTCTGTAGAACTAATTTTCGATGGTCCATCAGCAGTGTCTTAGTGGCTGGAAACTACCATATTTTATTGTATTTGTGTGAAACAACTTCAGTTGAACCAGGTTCTCCTCTAATAAACAGTTCTACCCGTTCTTCATTAGTTGTTACAGTATCATGGGCAGCTTTCCAGCCTATCTAATTTTGCATAAAAGAAAAAAAAGCCCTGAATTGTACATCTCCCACATAGGGTGTCAGATTGAATGATTCATCCCCAAAGAAAGCAATATCATGCAGGTACATCTCACACAACAAATGTTGTTCTGAGAAATTAGCACTTTGAAATGTTTCCAGGAAGTCGTGTATCTCCCTTGTCTTATATGGTCGCTTTTCCTTCAGGGATGTTAATTGGAAGAGATAATGTTTTTCTTGCAAATATAAAGGATAAGAAGGAGAAGGAATCCTACCACACAATAATCCATTAATGATCTCATAAATGATCTCCTTTTCTTTCTGTAATAGCTTAACCTCTCCTTGTAGTTCCTTCACCTGTTTCATTGCTTGATTCCTCTCCTTCTAAATTTTCACAAATTCTACAATTCTTAATTTTTCAACCCACTCCTTCTTAATCTTATTGACCATTTCCTCGTGTTGCTTTAGGAAGATGAATTCATCTTTGGGAAAGAGCGCTAATTTCTCCCAATACTCTAGTACCCTCATCAAATATTCAATTTAACATGAGTTATTTCAAATGTTATTTTAGCATCCTCCTTCTGATCCATTTTCTCCTCCTATTACTTTATCTCAATTGTTGGTTCTTGTGTAACAAAAACATCATCGAGAGGTTCTTGTGGTACAAAAGTATAGTTTATTTTCAGTATGCTCTATTTCAACTAATGGTTTTCATGTAACAACAACGTCATAAACATGTTCTTGTGGATTAGCAGACTATTTTTTTGCTTCTTTCTCTGCTTTGACTGTTGGTTCTTTTGTAACAACAACATCATCAACGAGTTCTTATGGAATAGTAGGTCAAAATTATTTGTCATGTTCTCCCACTTATACTCCAACTGAAACAGTAATAGTCTCCATGATTTTAGCCTCCTTAAGGATTTGTTGACAGCCCATACAAATTTTTTTTGATACAATAGATGATGCCATTTCTACAGCCTCTGTCAACATATCTAATCCAATTTCATTCTTAAAATGAATTTTTTCTTTAACCAAGGAAATTTGTTTCTTTAAATCCTCATTTTCCTTTCTTAGATTTTCAATTTGAACGAGAGGGTCAATTTTCATATTACGTGGTGAAGTAACAACCTCTTGTTCTTATGTATGCTCTTATGTTACTCGTACTTCTGTATCCTGTTGTTTCTTCAGTTCTTGTTTAGGATATGGTGTAACAAATGAGATTTTAGATGTATAGAGGCCTTCTTATGCAGACTTATACAACTTTTCTTTGTCATGTTTCTCCTCAAACCCATTAGGTCCAGCTATATCAACACATTCCCCCTCAATTGTAGTAGTAGGTTTTTGAATTTCTTTTGGTATAATAGCTACTTGCACCCTTTTCCCAGGGGTTCTTCCACCAATTGGCCTTTTCACTTTCCTTTTCTGCACTATTACCTTTATTGATACTCCCCTAATCCCTTTAGGGGTCTTCACTTCCTCAGCTCCAGTTTTAGGCACAATTGTTGTTCCAACAATTTCTTCCTCCAGCACTTCCTCTACAATTAGGTACCCACCTCGTCTTTCCTCTGATGACTCACTAGACACCACCACGGGTTCTTATATTTCCATCTCCTTTCCTTGTGAGGATGAACTAGCTGTCATTCTAATTGAACTCCACCTCTTAGGGTTTCGTCAACCAATCATAGGAGGTGTATCAACCCTACTCCACTTAGAGCCTATGGTTTTTTGTCTCTTGGAAGATGTAGAAGTTTCAACAACAAGTGTTGTTTTAGCACTGGGTGTTGCATCAATACTTGGTGTTGTTTTAGCACTAGGGGTTGCTTCATCACTGGGTGCTTCTTCAGCACTAGGTGTTGCTTCAGCACTCTCTTCTTGCTCCTGATTTGCACCAGCACAAGGCCTCACTATCAAAGCATGTCATGATCTCCCTTCTCTCTGTAATGAATGCGTGATGATTAATTTAATGAGTGCATGGTTAATGATGCAAGTTTCTGGATGTTTTTCCCCTTTCACAACCTCCGCCATGTGTTATAATGACTTCAACAAGTAGTATGGTAAATTAATCAACCAGCCTGTCATCAAGTGTGCCAACAATTAAAATTGATAGTTGAAAATAATCCCAAAACGACCCTAATAGGTAGTGATTTTTTGGATGAAGAGGGCTACATCTTCCCAAGGTTGAGGAAGATATGTTCTATCAAAACCCCGTTCTTGGGTGTTAATTCTTCTCCCTCCTATAAGAATATGGCCTTAGCTTCAAGATTGGCCACTTTCCTTGAGAACCATTGTTATCCTATCCTAGGCATCCATGTCACTTTTGTAATAACTTCTTATGCAATAACAATTATGAAGCCCTTGACCATAGAGTGTTGTTCAACTAAGGCTTGGGAAAATTCTAAAGTGACCAATTCACTAAAACCCTGTAATTTTTCAAAATAACTCAGCCATCCAGCCCTTCAAAAAAATTCCAATGCTTATGGATGTTGTAATAGTCCATTAACATAGTTAGGTTCGTTTCTGACCTTTGCTCCACCCATAACTACTTACAAGCACACTACTAAAAAATGTTAGGAACTTGTTACAAAGCTACTTCAGCACACACATATTCTTGCTCAGGGGAGAATGTCAAGGTGTTGGAATTACTAGTGGTTACTCCTCCTTATTACCAATTCAAAACTTTTAAATCAAAAGGAGTTTCCAACTAATTGCACTAATATTCGAATGTAACATCATGAATAATAAAGAAAAAAATTAATATTGATGAAGGATTATTGGTACTAATGGTGATGGTTATATCAATTTAATTGTGAAAAGTAATCATTGTAAGTTCGGTCTAATCATGCATTATTATGGTTGGGTGAGGTATGTATTAATTAGATGAATAATTGGATTTCCTAGATTTAGTCTGATTAGGAAAGGAAACATGTGCTTAATAAACTATCTGTGTAACAAAAATAGCTCCCAAAACCTTAATTAATCCAAATCAGTAAAGGAACTGAAATGTAATCCTATATCAACAAGCTTCAATATACTATCCAAACTTGAAATAGCCCAACCATTAACCATTAAACTACTTAACTCGTAAGAACCAAATCCCTTATCTCTTGACCCTTAATCCCTTAAACTCTAACCCCTAATTCCTTAACCCTTAATCCCTGTACCCCAAATCCCTAAATCCCATAATCCTCAAAGCCCTTATCCACTTAACCTCGAACACCTCAATTACTTAACTATTTAGGCACATCTGGCACTAAATCCAGGGCTAAAAAAGGAGCTAACCAAGGAGGTAATTTAGGTGCAAAAAAAGGAGCTAAACCCAACGTTATCATTAGCGCTATTTCTGAGGAAATTGATGACGTTATTTCGGCGGAAATTGATGGCACTATTTCTGGGGAAATTGATGGTGCTATTTACGACATTATTTACAGCACTATTTACAGTGTTATTTTTGGCTCTACTTCCGGCGCTATTATTTCCTAATTTAGTGCCTAAATGTTTTTTCCATTAAAAACAACACTAAAAATAACACCATCCCAATAAATAGCACCAATATTTTCAAAAAATTAGAGAAAAATACACTAAAATAGTCCTTGGAAGCAATAAAGGAACTAATTACATGGATTTTTTGTAGTGGGTAGGTGTGCCTTTTATGGACACCCAAAATCACATTTACGAGCTAGACTGCAATTATTTCACATGTGGGATGCATTGATAGAAGAGGTATTCTTGGCTAGATTCTTTTTTAGTTCGGGCATGAGTCTTAGCTGATGCAAAAGGTTCTATTGAGTGTTGATTGCACATAAATGGTATCTCCTAGAATATATATCTAATTTTACCTTAACAATATTATAATTGCCTCAATGCATTGCAAAGTTCTCTCCTAGATTGTTGGTGAGGATGAAAGCTCGTGATTGGACCACATATATGAGATGAACATGAAGAACATACAACTTCTTAAGTCCATCTTTAGCTATTGTATTTGCAATGCATATTAATTAGGTAGTTTTTATTGTCATATAGGCACATACCATCTCTTCCTAATGTGAATGGAGTGGCAAATTTCAAAGCAAAATGGAAAACACAAGGAATCTAGTGGAATCTTCCTTAAATTATTTAAAACACATGAAAAATATATTTTAAGAGAATATAGAAGAATATTTCCCTCTTAAAAAACATATTGAAGTGCAAAAATGACTCACACACACACACACACACACACACAAAAAATTACACATGATTAATATAATATACACAACATATTGTTATTTTGAAAAATGTGCTAAAATTTATGGAATCAAAAAATAAATATACAATTTTCATGTGGAAAATACCTCTCTATTTCATATGAGAAATATACATGTTCCAATCCTTCAAGGGCTATTCGTTCTCAATGCATTGCCAAGTTCCCTTCTAGATTGTTGGTGGGGATGGAAGCTCGTGTTTAAACCACATACAAGAGATGAACATTAAGAACATACAACTTCTTAAGTCAAGCTTTAGCAATATTCGCAATGCATATTAATTAGGTATTTTTATTATCATATAGGAACTTACCATCTCTTCCTAATCTAATACTATTCTGAATTGCAAGACAAATTTGTAAATAAAATGGCAAACATGAGGAATCTAGTGGAATCTTCCTTAAATGCTTTAAAATCACATAAAAATATATATATTTTTAAGAGGATATTATCCTTTTAAAAAACACATTAAAATGAAAAAAATAGATATATATATATATATATATAGAGAGAGAGAGAGAGAGAGAGAGAGAGAGAGAGATTTTCATATGATTAATATAAACAAAAATATAATATACAAAAAAATTGTTATTTTGAAAAATGTGCTAAAATTTATGGAATAAAAAACTAAATACTTTTTTTTCATGTGGAAAATATTTATATTCCTCATCCATATATGGAATATACATGTTCTCAGTCACTATTCATTCTCAATCCAATGCCAAGTTCTCTTCTAGATTGTTGGTGGCTATGGAACCTTCTGTTTAAACCACATATATGAGTGATCTGATATTCACCCTATGAGTGACATCAGTTAAAGATTTGTTAAATAAAGGTATTACAGACTCATGTGCCGGTGTGTGTGTTCTGTGTTATCTAAGCAACGGATCGATCAAATTGCCAATACATAGACATTTAAATGGAAAGACAGCAGAGAAATATAGTAAGCAAAATAAAGACACAAGAAATTTTAATAAGGAGTTCACCCTATTCTCCAAGGCTACATCTCCGGTCCAGCTTTCAGTGGTGGCCTTGTTTTATTGTGCCTTTGGGCAAAGAATTTACAATACATGGACTCAATGTGAGTTCACCTAAAGCAGGTTTCGCTTGGCAGGGTGGTCCTTGGATTCCCCAAGCCACTGGAGTACACAGACTCTTCTTCTTCCTACCAGCTCTGTGACCTTCTGGTCTACAGTGGAAAGAGCCAAATGTGATGCTCAGTCCGGACAGATTCCTCTATGGGATGGATTGAATCTTCAAGCTCTCTGGTGCTCGATGCTGCCTCTGGTCAGCTCGGCTCTCTGTCCTCTTCTACTTTGCTTTATTGTTATCTGTGTTCAGTCCTCCTCTCTAGGTTCATTGTTCCACTTCTTCCGTCTCTCGACTTCTGTCTTTCTCTTCACTGATTCGACTGTCTCTGTTCATGGCTTTAGCCATTCGGTCCCTATGCCTATTCAGTTCCTCTTCCATCTTTGTCTCTTCATCTTCTGCAGCTGTGCTTGGAGTTCCCTGTTCGGCGTCATCATGAACGCTCAAGGAGTGGCCACTTGTCCTCCTCTAAATGGCGCCAGCATGCTTCATCAGTTCATTTCTTCAGTTACATCATGGATGTGTTCTTCCTCCACTGTGGTGGTCAAACGAATTCCAAATCCCCTCTAAAACACGGCTTAATTCCCTGTCGATTCTGCTTCCTCCATCGGGCGCGATCTCAACCGTCCGATTTGAGTCTCCCAGATCCAATGCCATATGCACATTTCGTGTGGTTGACTTGCTCGACCGATAACATGTGATCAACGACAATTTTCTCTCACCTTTGCCTGCCATGCGTCGATCGTTGTATGGAATCGCTCTGCTCTCGTCCAAAACCTCTTACCGTTTAAGGGCGCCCCGATCAAAACTTCCGGTTTCTAGAGCGTGGGTCCTGCCTTGTACAATTAGCACTTTTTCCCTTTTCCGCCCGTGGTCCTCTGGTTCCCCCACGTGACTGAGTGCTCAGGTTTCCTCCATTTCGGCCCTGTTTGCCCAGCGATGCATGATTAGCGCATCAAAATCCACCTCCGTTTCCCAATCCAGGGCTCCCAGGGGCTAATTTGACCTCCTGCGTGGTCTCCATGGGCCTCGGTCAACATGCTTTGACTGAGGTCCTCGTCGTTCCACGTTGGCTGCCATTGCCACTGGTTCAGGGTGTTTTTGATCACTGTTTTGGATTCTTTAGAGATTTGTTCCGACCCGATATAGTCATGGTTCTTTGACAGTGTTTTATGGATCCAATTCGGATCACGACCTTCCCACTAAAAAAGCTTTTGGACCACCAAAAGTTGGTTTTCAAGCATCATCTAAGTGAGGGTATTTCTTTCTCACTTATCAAATATCAATCCACTTTGTGCTACTCGGCTTTGAACCTCTGAGCCCAATCCTGAGGTATTCAACATCTCCTCTGTGCATTGTCATCACCTTCCTATCCAGCACTGTGTCTCCCTACAACTCACTAAGATATTCAGGTAGCAGGTCATCAATAGAAGGCAATTGACTCTGCTCTTCAAGGTCCTCAATCATTGAAGGTTCAAACAATCTCAAGCAATCTGCATTTACGACTGAGTAGATGTGCATGTAAGCTGGTAAATCAAGGCGAAAAGCATTTTCACCAATCTTCTCAAGTATCCTAAAGGGTCCATACCTGATAGGCTTTAGCTTTTTACCTTCACCTTGCATCCTGTCCTTGCTGATATACAGCCAGACTTGGTCTCCAACTTGAAAACTATGCTCCATTCGATGCTTGTCATGCCTAGCCTTGTACTTGGCCTGGCTCTTCTCTAGCTGTTCCTGTACTGCCTGGTGGATCTCTTGGATATGTTCAATGAACCTAGTTGCCTTGTCCACATCACTGTGTCCATCAACCATGGTATCTTTACCAAAGACAAAATCCAAAGGATACCTTGGTGTGAAACCAAAATAGGTCTCAAAAGGAGATCTCTGTGTAGAAGAGTGTTTGGCTCTATTGTAAGCATGCTGCACATAACACAAGTGTTCATCCCAAAGCTTAGGATGTTTGCTGCAATAACCTCTCAGTAACTGGATCACTATCCTGTTAACTACTTCTGTCTGGCCATCTATTTGTGGATGAAAAGCTGTGCTTTTCTTCAACTTGGTGTCCATCAGTTCCCATAGACTCGACCAAAACTTCGCCACAAATCGGGTGTCTCGATCAGATACAATGGAAGTGGGTAATCCAAAATAAACCCATACATGTTCAAAGAACAATTTCACTGTTTGTTCAGCTGTAATATGTTTATCACAAGGTATAAAAATGCACATTCTGTTGAACCTATCCACAACAACATATAGGTAATCATGACCTTTCCTAGACTTAGGCAGTCCTCCAACAAAATCCATGGAAACACTTTCCCAAGGGTGAGAAGGAACTGGAAATGGAGTGTACAAGCCTAGTTTTCTATTGCTGGGCTTTCTTTTAGCACACATGGCACACCTTCTTACATATCTAGAAACTGTCTCATTCATTTTCAGCCAATCGTAGAACCTTTGTAGTTGTGCAACTGTTTTACTTACCCCAAAGTGACCTGATATCTGAGAAGTGTGTGCTTCCCTAATTATCTTTACTCTCTCGGTTTGTGGAATGCAGAGTTTCCCACAATGATATAAGAGTCGGTCCTTCACATGATAGTCCAATTCTTCTACTCTTTTGCCTTGACTCAAAGTTGCATATACATCTTTAAAGTCTATATCCTGAGCATATTGTTCTATGTAGCTCTCGTGTAGCACATAATTATGCTTAAGTATGGTAGATGCATTCATAATGGGTCTAGATAACATGTCTGCAACCTTGTTATGTATGCCCTTTTTATATATGATGACTAAATGAAACTGTTGTAGAAAACCCATCCACATGTAATGTCTTGATTGATGCAACTTAGTTTGGGGGTGTAGATATTGAAGTGGCTGATGATCAATATGTATTACTGTCTCTTTGACCATTAAGTAATGTTTCCACTTTTTCACACTCTAAACTAATGCATACAATTCTTTATCATATGTAGGATATTTAACTACTGCAGGATTAAAAGTCTCAGAATGATAACATATGGGTTTACCATGTTGTGTCAACACTGCTCCCATGGCATAGTCATTGGATCAGTTCGGATCTTAAATGGTCTTTGTAAATCAGGCAGTGCTAGTACAGGTGTTGTACTAATTTTTTCTTTCAAGGTGTCGAAGGCTTTCTGATGTTTGCCTCCCCACTGAAACACCTTATTCAATCCTGTTAAAACATGTAAGGGAGTTACAATCGAGGAGAAGTTAGGAATGAACTTCCTCCAATATTGTGTTCCTCCTGAGAAGCTTCTCACTTCTGTAGTAGACCTGGGTTTAGGCCAGTTCATAATGACTGCCACTTTAGAGGGATCTATTTTTAATTCACCTCCCCCTACTACATGGCCCAAGTAGTTTAGAGATGTTTTTCCAAATTCACATTTTGAGAGTTTAACATAAAGTTTTTCTCTTTTCAAAACATCTAATGTCTGCTTAACATGCTTTAAATTTTCTTCCCACATTTTACTAAAAATCAGAATGTCATCCAGATACACAATAACAAAATCATCAAGAAAAGATATGAGTACATCATTCATTAATCTCATGAAAGTAGCAGGAACATTAGTTAAGCCAAAAGGCATAACCAGCCATTCATACAATCCCTGCTTTGTTTTGAAAGCAGTCTTCCATGCATCTTGCTCTGCAACTCTGACCTGATGGTATCCACTGTGCAAATCCAGCTTGGTGAAATAAACAACCTCTTTTAATTGATCTAAGAGATCATCTATGCGACGAAGGGGATAATGATGTTTGATTGTTATCTTATTCAGTGCTCGGTAATCAATGCACATTCTCCACGAGCCATCTTTATTTCTCACCAAAACGATTGGTGATCCACATGGTGATGTGCTAGGCCTGATGAATCCTTTCTCGAGCAACTCCTGCACCTGCTTCTTGATTTCAACATTCTCTAAATCAGAAAACCTTTTATACCTGTGGCTACTATAGTTGTTTCATCTCCCAAGTCTGACCCCAAATCTTTCAGAATAGCTGCAGATGTCTTCTTCTTCTTGCCCTCGGACTTCTTAGGTCTTAGCTCTGGATGCAGAATCCAACAATGCTCATCATCACGCCCCTCCTTTTTACAATGAGTGCATGAAGCTTTGGCTTTTTGTGTAGTGTTAGCCTTCCTTGCTTTCCACTTCTGCTTTCTTTTCTCCTTGCTCTTGCTTACAGTGGGTTGGGATGGTCCCCTAACTTCTGGATTTCCATTCCTTCCTCTAGCTTCTAGATGAGTAGCTTATACAAATACCTCATCTACACTAGTGGGATTAAACATGAGGATGGTATGCCTCATGTAGCTGTGTAGACCACCAATGTACTTCAAAAGAGTCTCTGGTGAGTCTAATGAGATACCCAACATCAATGCTCTCTTTATAAATTCTTGAGTATACCCTTGCACACTTTGCCCCTTCAACTGTCGAAGAGTTTTCCAACACATCATGGCTTGTTGCATGTAGGCCAATGAGTAGAACTTCTTTTTTATTGCAGAAACAAAGTCACTCTAGACAGAGATGGTCTTACCATGTCTTTTCATATCAGCTTGGGTTCTACCTTCCCCCCAAACCAAGGCAGTGCCTCCTAGGCGTAGGCTTGCTAGCTGAATCTTACTCTTGTCTGAGTTTATGTTTAGTAACCTGCAATACAAATCAATTTGTCTAATCCAATTGTCCAACTTTTCAGCATTTAGCTCTCCATCATATAGGGGCAAATCAAATTTAACATCTAGCTTAATCAAATATGCTTTCTTATTATGCACAGGGCTATTAGGAGGTGTGAGAAAGCTTTCCTCTTTCCCCTTTCCTTTGGAGTGGTCATGGCAGTAAGACTCATCTTCTTCTTTATCTTGTTCAGAGCTAGATGAATCTTCAACATTTTGCTTTCTAAAGTCTTTGTACATTTCTTCTACCATAGACTTTATAGCTAGGAAACTCTTTATGAATTGAGGGTCTGGCCCTACAGAACCTTCTCCTGACATTGTCTTCTGAGAATAGACTCTCCCAATTTCAGGATTAGTTTCCACCAACTCTCCTTCTCCGAATTTGAGCTTTGATCTTGTGAGCATTCACAGCTAAACCAACACAAGCATGTCTAACCTTACAGCCTAGAGCTCTGATACCACTTGATCTGATATTCACCCTATGAGTGACATCAGTTAAAGATTTGTTAAATAAAGGTATTACAGACTCATGTGCTGGTGTGTGTGTTCTGTTTTATCTAAGCAACAGATTGATCAGATTGCCAATACACAGACATTTAAATGGAAAGACAACAGAGAAATACATTAAGCAACACAAAGACACAAGAAATTTTAATAAGGAGTTCACCCTATTCTCCAGGGTTACGTCTCCGATCCAGCTTTTAGTGGTGGCCTTGTTTTATTGTGCCTTTGGGCAGAGAATTTACAATACAAGGACTCAATGTGAGTTCACCTGAAGCAAGTTTCACTTGGTAGGGTGGTCCTTGGATTCCCCAAGCCACTGGAGTACACAGACTCTTCTTCCTCCTACCAGCTCTGTGACCTTCTGGTCTACAGTGGAAAGAGCCAAATGTGATGCTCATTCCGGATAGATTCCTCTATGGGATGGCTTGAATCTTCAAGCTCTCTGGTGCTCAATGCTGCCTCTGGTCAGCTCGGCCCTCTATCCTCTTATGCTTTGCTTTACTATTCTCTGTGTTCAATCCTCCTCTCTAGGTTCACTATTCCACTTCTTCCATCTCTCGATTTCTATCTTTCTCTTCACTGATTCAACTGTCTCTGTTCATGGCTTTAGCCAGTCGATCCCTATGCTTGTTTGGTTCCTCTTCTGCCTTTGTCTCTTCATCTTTTGCAGCTGCACTTGGAGTTCCCTGTTTGGCATCATCATGAACGCTCAGGGAGTGGCCACTTGTCCTCCTCTAAATGGTGCCAGCATGCTTCATCGGTTCATTTCTTCAGTTACATCATGGATGCATTCTTCCTCCACCGTGACAGTTAACTGGATTCCAAATCTCCTCTAAAATGTGGCTTAATTCCCTGTCGATTCCGCTTCCTCCATCGAGCGGGATCTCAACCGTCCGATCTGAATCTCCCAGATCCAACGCCATACGCACATTTCGCGCGGTTAACTTGCTCGACCAATAACGCATGATCAATAGCAGTTTTCTCTCACCTCCACCTGCCACGCGTCGATCGGTGTATGGAATCGCTCCACTCTCATCCAAAACCTCTTACCGTTTAAGGGCGCCCCAATCAAAACCGCCGGTTTCCAAAGCACAGGTCCCGCCTTGTATGATTAGCACTTTTTCCCTTTTCCGCATGCGGTCCTCCAGTTCCCCCATGCGATCAAGTGCTCGAGCTTCCTCCATTTTTGCCATGTTTTCCCATCGATGCGCGATTAGCGCATCAAAATCCACCTCTGTTTCCCCATCTGGGGCTCCTAGGGGCTAATTTGACCTCCTGCGCAGTCTCCATGGACCTCAGTCAGCGCGCTTTGACCAAGGTCCTCGTCATTCCATGTTGGCTGCCATTGCCACTAGTTCAAGGTGTTTTTGATCGCTGTTTTGGATTCTTTAGAGATTTGTTCCGACCCGATACAGTAATGGTACTTTGAAAGTCTTCTATGGATCCAATTCGGATCAATGAGATGAACATTAAGAACATACAACTTCTTAAGTTAAGCTTTAGCAATATTTGCAATGCATATTAATTAGGTAGTTTTTATTATCATATAGGAACTTACCATCTCTTCCTAATCTAACACTATCATGAATGGAGTGACATAATTGTTAATAAAATTGTTATGCAACCAGCTCACAAAATAGAATAAGGGATATATCAACAACTTAAAAATTAGCCTCTTCGAGGGGGCAACCTCCTTTACATTACACAAATGAACAATTCTTCAATGATACAAATGACAAGACATCCTTTCTATATATAGGAGACTAAGGGGTCACAATATAATCAGAGCCAACATAACAATAATAATGTAAGGGCACAATAATAACAATAGTGGGCTTTTATGGGGCACAATAATACAATAAGGGGGTTTCACTAATAACAATAGGGGGTTACACTAGTATTATAGGGACCTAACATTCCCCTCTCCTTCAAAAAGTGGTGTCCTCAATGCTTGAGTAGTTCTAGTTGCTTCTGTATAAAATTATCATCCTCCAATGTGTAATCTTCACTAGGTAAGTTCTTTCACTTGATGAGATACTTTGAAATTGACCGATTTTGTAGCTGTCAAGTTCTTATTTCCGTGACAACTTCAGGTTCCAATATGTTTTTTCCTTTCTCATCAAGTTCTGGCAATATTGTTTGAACTGGGAGCTTGTCACCTATAACCTTCTTTAAGCATGAAACATGGAGAACTGGGTGCACTCAAGAAGATGCAGGAAGCTCTAATTTGTATTTCATAGTACCAATCTTTTGCAACACCTTGTAAGGACCATAGTACTTTTGTGATAGTTTAGTATCCTTCTTAGCTTGCTTGAGGGACATTTGTTTGTATGGTTGTAGCCGTAAAAATACTCAATCGCCTACATCAAAACTTATTTCGCTGCGATGTTGATTTGCCTATTGTTTCCTTCGATTTTGTGCCAAAGTGAGGCTATCCTTTAAGATTTTGAGAACTTTTTGTTGATGCTCTATGTGATCTTCCATTGCTTGAACCTTAGAATGATTGTCCAAGACTTTTTGGAGATCAAGAGAAATAGATGATTTCGATGTTTGATTTCCCCTTTGTTCTTTCTTTAAATCTTCCATGTTTCCTTTCAATATTTCTCATATACCATCGGTATTAGCTTCCATTTCATACATAAAACCATTGATCTTAGCTTCGATCGCATTCTTCAAATCATCCCTCCAATTTTGCTTACTAGGTGTTTCTATTTTCTTGATTTGAGCCATTCCTTTTCTTGTTTTTAGGAGCTCAATATTGAATCTGTTATATCTCTGTAATTTTGGATCTCCAAGGTCTTAAATTTCTTCCTATGGTATCCCTTTGAGTCCTCTTTGCAACGCCATAAGTCTAATCAATATTTGATTCTTCAAGAAATAGTTATGCCCAATCTCCCATGATGACTTGATTATAGACTGGTTCAGTAGAGTGAACTTGTACGAAGTACCATGTGTCATTGTTTTGACCTTAGGCCCTGAAAACGATACCCAACAAACCAAATTCTGTCTTATTTCTTTAAATTTTTACTAAATTTGAATTTGATACTCAGAGAGAAAGTTATGACGATTTTCCCAAGGTCACATGTTTGAGATAGAATTCGGTAGCCTGCAAAACCCTGACTTCCTTTGATCCTATCTCAAAAAATATAGTGAACCAAGATCTGAAATTCATACACAATGTTCACCACGATTTCGGCTCAAATGGGTTTTAATTTTAGATTTTGAAACTTCGTAGAAAAAAATATATATATATAGCGAAAAATCCACGATGGCCTGTTTGAAGCAGCGAAACCCTAGAATTCAAAGCTTTTATATCAAATGTTATGCAACCAGCTCACAAAATAAAATAAGAGATAGATCAACGACTTAAAAATTAGCATCTTCGAGGGGGAAACCTCCTTTACATTACACAAATGAACAATTCTTCGATGATACAAATAACAACACATCCTTTCTATATATAGGAGTCTAAAGGGTCACAATATAATCAAAGTCGACATAATAATAATAATGTAACAGCACAACGATAACAATAGTGGGCTTCTATGGGGCACAACAATACAATAAGTTGGTTGCACTAATAATAATAAGGGGCTACACTAGTAGTATAGGGACCTAACAAAAATTGTAAACATAAGGAATTCAAGGGAATCTTCCCTAAATTCTCTAAAAACACGAAAAAAAATATATATTTTAAGAGAATCTAGGAGAATGTTCATCCATTAAAAACCCCAATAAAGTGAAAAAAGTGTGTGTGTGTGTGTGTGTGTGTGTCGATATATATATATATATATATAGAGAGAGAGAGAGAGAGAGAGAGAGAGAGAATTGCACATGATTAATATAAACAAAAAGATAATATACAAAAAAAATACATTTTGAAAAATGTGCTAAAATTTATGCAATCAAAACATAAATATGTTTTTTTCAAGTGGAAAATAATTTTATATTTCATATGAGGAATATACATGTTATGATCCTCGATGGACTATTCATTCTCAACAACAAGGCTTGAAGCCATTACACCAAAGCTCATCATGTTACTTGCAAGAATTGAACCTAGGTTGGGAGGATCCTAATCATTCCTCCCAACCACTGAAGATAAACCTAATTGAAAAAAAAAACAAGTAAAAATGATTTTAAATATTCAAAATATTAAAAATTATAGCCAAAATGGGGAGGATGCCAATCATTCCTCCCAACCACACCACATAAACCCCATTGACAAATTAAAAAATAAATACATGTAAAAATCGTTTGAAATTTTCAAAATTATAGCCAAAAAGAAAAATTCATTCATTTATATGAAAATAGCAAAAAAAATCTTCTTTTTTTTTCAAAAAGAAAAAAACCAACTAGCTTCTATTAATATAAAAAAATTTTACATATGCATAATTTCTAAGATATATCACATATCTCATAATTTCTAAATCATGGAAGAAACATGATAGCAGAGCATGAAGGCCTACCAAAAAACCCGGTAGGGACCACCAGATATAGCTCATCGAGAGGGCAACAAATAATTACAATGCAGGTCAACATATTGTTGATTTGTGTAGCTTGGGAGGTACTCCCACAACCCTAGGATGTTGGGTTTGGAAGAGGTTGACCTACAAGGGCTTTGTGGGAAATTATACCCAAGTAGTGGGTTTTGCACCCAAAGTTGTGGGCATGAAACCAAGAGGAGATATTTGGAGGGCTAAGGTGCACCTAAGGGTTTGATGATGTGGTGAAATAAATTGAAAGAAACCTCTTATCTTATGTTAGTTGGGGTTTTACCAAAGAAAGTTAAGTCGGCTAATCTTGAGTGGTGCCCCTTGAGGGCTAGTCATTTCCCTCATAGAAAACTATAAGAAGGCAATAGGAGATATCATTTGAGAACACATCCCAAGAGGCATTTTCTCTCAAGTGATATGCTCAAGAATAGGTTTGATTTGCACAAGATTTGGAGGCATACTTATGTTGTCCATGCCCTAGGTTAGGGATCCTTCTATGCACATTCAGACATACATGTATGTTCCCTCAAAGATATGTCTTAGGGTTTTTTATCTTTGATCTATTTATGATCCTAGAAAAGAGGTCCAAGACCCTATAAATATGATGTGAAGTTTGGTTTTGAGGTTGCAAATCTTGAATGTCATAGAGTAGGGTTTTGGTGTGTTGACTGATCCTCAAGAGGGATTTAGATACTCTCTTGTGTGGACAAAAGTGTATGAGTTGAAGGATAGAGTGTGAGAAGGTACATTGATGGTAGTAGGGCTAACCCGAAGTGAAGATATGTGAGTAGAATCAAGGAGAGAAGTGTTGAAGTGGATGAACAAGGAGGGTTGTTCCTAAAGGGTTTTGGACAGTAGTTTAAGACATAGCTTAGGGTTCCTTCAATGCAAGAGTGGTCATCAAGTTCTTCCCTAAAGATCTGTCCTAAGGACTGTAACAATTCGCTATGGATTTATGTGCATGATTGATGGAGGCCGAGACCTTGATGAGTGTGACAAGAGGTCTGTCTTATCACTGTAATTATGGAAAGATATCTCGAAGATAAAGAAAGTTGTGCAAGAATCAAGTGAGGTTGAGTTGTGTATGTAAGTTAGGACAATGGTGTGAAGTAGGGAAGATGGTAGAAGCTATCTTGAAGTTAATAAAGGAAGCAAATATTTGCTAATATTGAGGTATGTTCATAGAGTTTGAACAAAAGTTGTTTATGCCCTAGTATAGTGATCAAGGTGTTGTCTTATCACTATTAAGAGGCAAGCCCTCAAGAACCTTAAGTTCAACATTTGCAAGGAAGTAGATTGTTGATGTGTGGACATATTTGATGAAGCCCTAAGGACTAATATTTTGAGGAGCAAAAATTATTCAAGAGGGTTGGTTGTTGTGCCCTAGTTCAATGTTTTGCAAGAGGGTAATACCAGTGATAAGAGAGTTGATTGTGAAAGCCCTAGAATTAGAAAATAAAATGGGCCTCCTAAGGAATATTATAAAATAATAGTGGAAATAATAAAATAGGATTAGATTACATCATCAAATTTTAGAGGGAAAAATGAAAAAACTACTTTTTCAACTCATATTTTCAACCTTTTTTTTGTAAATAAGATAGATTCTATTAATTCGAAGTGGGGTATTTACAATCCAAAATGGATGGCACGGGTTGAGTGATCTAGCACCAAATCCAAGATTTATTTTCATGGATTTTACAAAATATGCCTCTCTTGCCTGTGCTGAAGTATATTTTACAATGATTTTTACAAAAATTGTTCCTCCTTAACTGAGTGGGTCTTCTGATTTTACATTTGCAAAAATAAAAAATAAAAAGACTTCTTCCCCTTAGTTGTGATTATAGATAGGATATTTTAGTGGAAGAAGGATAGCTTTTGAGAATACCAAAAACGTCCCTTGAGCTGATGATGCGAGAATTGAGAGACTTGCGAAACACCATAATGCCTAGGGTGACTTTGATATCACGCAAGTTGTTGAGAACAGTAAACGTCCAGAGATATGGAATAAGTAGCATAAGTAGCATACCAAAAATAAATTTCATACAAAATATCTTTAAGTTGTGACCTTCATGGGATCTTCATCCAGGATGATGGGCTTCTCCTGCGTGCTTCCATCCCGAGTCTCAGTTGCTACCTGGTGGCTTGAGGAGGCTCTAGTTGTTTCTTTTTTAATGCTTGGATAACCCCCTCCATTGGCCATGCATCTCTTGAGAAATGCGTAGTGAGGCGAGTCCTGAGTGACGAAATGGTGATGGTGTACAAACTCCACATACACCGTGAACTTATCACTGAGCATATCAATCTTCTCCTCCACTGCCTTGGTGTTCTTTATCTGTTCTTGAAGAGAAAGCCCAAGAGTTGTATTTAGCTACCAAGATAATTCAATTGTGTGACTGTATAGATTTTCCCTGGCCCTGGTAAGGCCCAGGTCAGGAATCCATTCGAATTCAATGTCCACATCTTTCATTGTCACTCTACGCCTGATATTGCATGCTTGAATTTCCAGGTTGATGATTCTCTCCTGGGTCTCCGGATTAACCGTGTTGGCATAGTTGAGAGTTTCACATCTCTTCGAGGCCTCCTCTCTAATGCTTTGAGGCCTACTTGTATTATCCCATCATGAAGAGTTTTGGCCCCGACTGCGACTGTGTCAGGGAGCTGAGTTAGAACCAGGCCGAGAAGCCATGCTAGGAAGGAAGAGGAATTCAAGGGGGGGAATTTGGAGAGAGGTAATGAGAACAAGGGCAATAGGGCATAAATAGTAGTGGGGAGGAGCTATCAGGATGGGGTAATCATAGGGGTGAGCGATTCAGGAGGAGTGGGATGGCATGGGATGGTCATTGAATGGAGCCAAAACGAGGTACATCATCATAATGAAGGAGTGGGTATTGTTACCAGTTGAAAGGTTCACTAGGCGGCGCCTTTGAGGGGACGCGAAGAACTACTTTTTGCTCACTTTACACAAATAATTAGGGCTGCTACACTTGGAGGAGCTCATAATGAATTGCTACAGGGGGTGTATCGGCTCTAATTAGGAGCACGACAAGTGATATCATTAATGAGAGGGCCCGTTGTCCTGTTATCCAAACCATTTATAGTTTCAAAATCTCGTCTAAGCATACTCTCTTCCACGTCCCTCCAAGCAAGGGAACAAAATTTGAGGTTGCCAGTTGCGCCTTCATTCGCCAACCTGTCTGCCAGGTTGTTCGCTTTTCTTCTTACTGCTTGGAAGTGGAGCCCATTTTCCTCATCGATGTGTCGTTTGATTCTGTGAAGGATTTTTTTGAGCTGCCAGTTATCTAAAATTCTGATGATCATCGTTCCCTGCTGTATCTTTCAGCAAGCTTGAGTGGCGAGCATGGAATCTCCTTCCACGATCAGCAGCCAAAACCTTTGAGCTTTAGAAATTTTCAGACCATGCTCCAAAGCATGTAGCTCGGCTGCATTGTTGGTGGAATTACCTAAATTTCCAGTGTAAACCAGATTATCTTTCCCTGAGAATTCCTAAAAGCGCCTCTGAAATCAGAAACCCCCATGTTACCCTTAGCTGCCCCATCATAGTTCAGCTTTAGGATTTCTTTGTCCAAAGGATACCATTGACATGGAGCATATCTTTTGTCTGTAGCCGTTAATATATTACTTTTATAGGGGGAATTCAGATCGAGGAGGATGAGAACTCGCTAATTAGCTTCACTAGGAGTATCATTGTAAATCTGGAGATTGGAAGTGGATACCTTTTCTCTGATCATTTGCTTAATGAAGGTCAAGATTTTCTCTTTCAGCCTGTGTTTTCCCCTAAAAATTCTGGCATTTCTTTCTTTCCATAGGGCCCAACAAATTATGCTTGGGATTAAATTCCAGGCTCTGTCAACCATTAGGTTGGAGGAGAAAGAAGTTCTCCAATTCCCAATTGTGTTGAGGATGGAGGAATTTTCCCTATCCGAAACTTTGAAAACCATTTCTGCCCACTCCCAGAGGTTGTTTGAGTAAATGCATTCATTCAGAAGGTGGTTTGTTGTTTCTTCACTTTTTTCACAAAGATTGCATCTTGAGGGTCCGTTGAAACCTTTTTTCCTTAAATTGTCCCAGGTTAATATCTTCTTATGTAGTGTTAGCCATAGAAAGAGGGTGATTTTGGGCCACTGTTTTATTCCCCACAGAGTTTTCCACTTTTTCTCTGGTTGAATTTGATCATGGTTTTCCATATAATTGTATGCTTCCTTGAGGTTGAAGTGGCCTGCTTCTTTTTTCCCCCATCTGATCTTGTCTTCTCTTTATCATATTGTATTTGTCTTTCTTGTATTTCTCTGGTGAATTCTCTCCAATAAAAATCATTGGGCAAAGGTTCCCAGTCTATATCATCCAACCATTTTCTCCATTTATCCTTGCCATTGTGAGGCTTCCAGTAATGAGCTACTCTGTTTTTTCCTCTATCTTTCATTGTGTTGTGTAAATGGCTAAACTGCTCCATGTTTAGGTCCAGCATTTACTGCCATGCATCCTCCCAGAAGAGAGCCTTTTCTTCATTTCCTATTTCCCAAAAGTTGTGATTTTGGATGACAACCTTGTTTTCCCACACTTGATTCCATATTGTCGAGCCTTTGATGTTCCCGTTGAGCCTGATGAGGTTCTCAATTGAGTGATTTGGGACATATTTTTCTTTCGAGATACTTCCCCAGGGAGAGTATGGATTTTCCAACCATCGCCACCAGGTTTTTTCCCCAAATTTTTTCCCTAGGATTTTCGGGTCCCTCAAGCCCAAACCTCCGACACGTTTTGGTCTGCATATCTTCTCCCATGCAACCAACACCCATTTTTTTTGTTTTCAATACCCCTCGATAGAAAGTTTCTTTGGATGTTCCTGATGATATTGGTGATCGAATTAGGAGCAGAAAGAGTAGAGGAAATGTATTGGGGTATGGCTTGCAACATAAATTTTACTAAGACCAACCTACCAGCCAAGTTAAGAGCAAAGAAAGTCCAGTTAGCCAGTATTTTTTCCAGTTTGGTTATGAGGTCTTCCGCGATGGAATAGACTAAGGTTTTTTCAGTCAGAAGGACCCCCAAGTGTTTGGAGGGGAGACTACATCTTTGGAATCCCATTATTCTAGCAATGTTCCTTTGAATAGCTATAGGGGTATTAAAAATGAACAGTTTGGATTTCTCTAAATTAATGGAAGTGCCTGAAGCTTCTGAAAATTCTGTTAGTATTTCTTTAAAGTATATGGCTTCCTTTATAGTAGGAATGCCCATCAACATAGTATCATCTACGAATTGTTGATGGGTGGAGGGAGGGGCATTGACATGTAGATTGAGGCCTGTCAAAGAGTTGTTTGAAGTTGTTTCCATGTGGATTTGCTTGGATCTTGATCTGAAAATGGGGCACTAAAAGCTTCTTTTCAAGCTTACAAGAACCTTTCCCACTTCCAAAGCTTAAATATTCCCAAGACCTTATGATTAACCAATTGTGGAATTAAAGAATGCTTCAAAATAGGTGTATGCTTTTGTTTGTTTTTAACTGTTAAGTGCTATAAGTTATGTTGCTTATGATGATATTTAAATACATGTGATAGTAAGTAAAGTAGCAAATAAACAAACACACATAACAACAATATAATATGGAGTTCACCCAAACCTCTTGGGCTACGTCTCCTTGAGCTCTAGTCAACTCAACTAGGCTCTCTAGGATTATGGCATAAGTTTTGTTACAAGCTCGACACTCAACTCCATTGGATTACATAGAAACAATGGGCTTAGAACACCATCTTATCCCTGGCTCTGAAGCTCTCAGGCTTTCTGGCTCTGGCTCTGGCTCTTGCTCTAGCTCTCGGCTTTGGCTCTTGGCTCTGGCTCTAGCTCTCGGCTCTAGCTCTGACTCTGGCTCTTGGCTCTGGCTCTCGCTCTTGGCTCTAGCTCTGGCTCTCACTCCGGCTCTTAGCTCTAGCTCTGGCTCTGGCTCTTGGCTCTCGCTCTCGCTCTTCGGCTCTAAGCTTCTCTCGGCCTCTGCGTGCCTCTGTAGTTCGCTTGACCTCCAAGCGACTCTCAGCAACCTTCCAGTGGCCTTCAGCAACTTTTCGCTGCTGTCAATTGAGCTCTCTGGTTCACTCGACCTCCAAGTGACTCCAAAACTCTTTGCGTTGCCTCTCAATCGTGCTCTCTGGATTTTGTGAGGCATTCTCCCAGCTCTGCAGCTTCCTGTCTGTTTCTTTGTGCGTGATCATTCCTCTGTCTTTGGTTGGCCCTCTAGCTTCTGGCTTTGTGGTTCTACGCATTACAAATGCATCATTGTTACAAAAAACCCACTTGCAGCGTGGCACAATGATCAGGGGTAGTTACAAAGGAATCGAGGCCTTCCTTCAGGCGAAAACTCGAAAACAGTAGCATAACAGAATACACAGGCAAACTGCCGAAAAACACATCATGGAGCGTTTAGCAGGATCTCAAAATGCATTCAATCGCATCTATATCCCTCTCGGATCCATCCTGTCATCACAAATCGATATCGCACATACGGGAGGTCAAAAAACCCAAATACAAAGGAATACGTAGAAAATCCGAAAATACGGATCTCAAAATTTATGCAATCACATTTATAATCCTTATCGGGTCTGGGTTTTGATCGCTAATCGCAATCGCGCTGTGTCAACGGCCCTTTATATTTGTGTGATCCAATTGCTGATCATCGATATTGGCATATCGCTATCAGCCCCATCGCTATATCGGCATATCGCAATATCGTTGTTGCAACGGCCTCGGGGGTCTTCCCTTTGACTGTGCCGATCGCAATTGCAATCACTCACCGAAATTGCTAATCACACATCACATTTCCCTTAGTGCTATCTCCTTTGATTATCAATCGCCGACGCCAATCATTGCATATCGCAATCGACTCTGCCCAGGGTCCAGATATTGCACTAAGGCCTACCTCCGATGCAATATGTTGGAGATTGCTATCGGGGGAGTCCTTCCACCTTTGGCCTAAGTCCACCCTTTTAACCCTTTCTAATGTTGTTTTCTTTAGAAAGCCTTTATTTCTCCTAAGTCCCATTTAATAAGAAAATGCCTCCTTTTCAAAGGACAATGGGCAATTTCTTTTTACAATAACTTCTTCATCTGAAGTCTATTTTCACCCATTCAAATTGTGTTAGATTCAGAATGAAGAGATATCTGCAATGAGACTATTTCCAGGAGCATCCTTTGACTTTCATTTTTCCTCTGTGAGGAAAATTCATAGACTTAAAAGTCTATGTTAGATCCATTTTGGATCATGCCTTCCCACTAAAAGAACTTGTGGTCTCCAAAAGACTGATATACTGATCTGAATAGTAAATGAGAGTAACAACACCCTCTTCTTTTAGCCTCCATACACTTACCTTTCATAGTGCCTCTGAACCAAAGCCTTTGACCACTCTCCTTCCTAGATGTGCTGGTCCCCCTGGGAAGAACTGTCTTCCTCCTTGCCTTCCTGCAGAAATCCTACTGAGATGGTCACAGAAGGCAGTTTGAACTTCTCTTCCTTGATCATTGATCCAAGGTGGCTCAAACAAATGTGAAGTTACATCTGCTTCACAAAACCTTCATTTGTACATGTTTGACAAGATGTCAACAACAACTGTTAACAACAATAGAAATACAAACAACAACTAGATGGCCTAAACTCCTGCTTCAAAAAAGGAAACATATTTTCACATCTTGTGAATTACCTCCATGTCTTACATCTGCATACAAATTATGGACTAGATACCAAGCCCACAAAACATGCCTTTAAAACAAATTACCCTTCAAGTCAAGCATGTAGAAAAGATCTCAAGGATTCTTTCCAAAAGATGAAACACTTCATCATTATCTCCATCTTGGAGACCACATCAACTTTTCTCAAGTCAATATTACATTACATGCATGTCAAAGCAATCAACCCTTCAAGTTAATTACACATACATGTTCAAATACAAGGACAAAATCAACATCCATGTGTTCAGGCACATCATTCTCATGCATGCATTTCATCCTTCAACTTTCACTTAAGCACACTGTACTTTTGAAGTTGAATGAACATAATGTTGCAGCAACAAAGTGAGTCTCCTACTCAAATTTTCCATTCACCTTCTTGGTAAAATCCTGCAACTTGCATTCCATTAACAAAGAAATGAAAATAGATGCATCAAATCAAAAGACATGCAATCTTTAATTGGATAAGAACTCTAACCATTTCTTACCAATCTATTTCAAAGGTACTACCTTTGTCTGCACATCAACATCAACATGTGAATCATCCTGAAACACATCATTCATGGAAACTTCCTTTCCATTTCTACCATTTTCTCTTAACACCTTCTTCAAGTTTCATGGAAGCATTGTTGGATTCAGAGTCCAACACTTTTCAGCAGTGTGTCCTTGCTTATGGCAGTAGGTGCAACACATGTGCATCCTCTTGATAGCATGATTTGCCTTGTCCAATGGACCTTTGGCTTCTTGCTTCCTTTCCTTCAAAATTTTTCTGTATGTGGCCATTCTCTTCCAACATCTAGAAACATTATGGTTATCCAAACCACAAAAAGAACATGCAATTCTTTTCCCATACTTATATGGAAATTTACCATGCTGAACATAATCAAAAGGAGTATGGTTAGAACCATATTTATACCTTTCATTTTCACCTTTATTGCCTTCATGAGGAGGTGAATTGAATGAAGAAGTAGCTCCCTTTGGAACACCATCAATCTCTTCAAGGCTTTCAGAGTTTCCACAACTCTCTGGTTCAAGTGCATGCTTATGAACACTTGCATCCTGCAAATGATGTTTCAAGCTATTGCATTCTCCACGAATACAATCTTCACACTCTTGAGGTAGAAGACCTGAAATGAAACTCCTTCTTGGAACTGTTTCAATGGCCTTCATGGCAACTTTGGAACTTTCTCCATAAGACTGTCCATAGCCAAGACCCAAATACTTAGGCCTTCCCTCAACTATTATTGGCTCAACAATACCCTGTGCATGTTTTCCCAAGACTTTTCCTTCATAGCCCATCTTGGACATTAACATGGAACCTAGGCCTCTGGTATGTTTTTCAAAAGAACCAACATAAACATTCTTAGAGGAATTTGGAGACAAACTGGAATTGTTTACCTCTTCTTCAAGCTGATACTTGACCAAGGCTTCTTTTGCAACAAAGAGCTATGTCTCCAACTCATGCATCCTTTCTAGGTTCATATTTTCAATATGAAGTTGCCTCTCCATTTCCTACAATTTGTCAGAAAGCAATTGCTTCTCTTCCTCCACGAAATTCAACTACTCTCTAAGTATGCTGCTCTTCCTTCCATCCTCATACATTTCTCTCACCATATCCATCATGGTGGACAAGTCTTGCTTCATGTCTTCATAAAAGACTCTTGTGAAGAGAGAATAATTTGAGGACTCATTTGTAGAAGTTTTCATTATCAGAATGAACAAAATAACTTCAAACAAGATTAATAAAGAGCTTATTCAACAACCTTTAGCAACAAACCTCTTGTGCTTCAAGGATTGCCTTGAGGTCCTTTGGGATAAGAAGAATGCCTTCAGCCCTTCTTCCTTCTTGTCCTCTCCTGGACTTAGCTAACAATAGCTTTCCCTTCACCTCTGCAAACTTAAACAATAGTCAGTCTGAAAGCAAGCATACAATCAATCAGACAATCAATCCTTGATTACCTAAACACCTTTCAAACAAGCAATCTATGCTCTGTCAATCAAGAATTTTGATCTGATATAACCTACTCTAGTATAATCAGCTTTGATATCACCTTCTTTGAAGGTGGGATTAATCAAACTTAAGCTCTGATACCACCTGATCTGAAAATGGGGCACTAAAGGCTTCTTGTCAAGCTTACAAGAACCTCTCCCACTTCCAAAGCTTAAATATTCCCAAGACCTTATGATTAACCAATTGCGGAATTAAAGAGTGCTTCAAATAGGTGTATGCTTCTGTTTGTTTTTAATTGTTAAGTGCTTTAAGTTATGTTGCTTATGTTGATATTTAAATACACGTGGCAGTAAGTAAAGCAGAAAATAAACAAACACACATAACAACAATATAATATGGAGTTCACCCAGACCTCTTGGGCTACATCTCCTTGAGCTCTAGTCAACTCAACTAGGCTCTCTGGGATTATGGCATAAGTTCTTTTACAAGCTCCATGCTCAACTCCATTGGATTACACAGAAACAATGGGCTTAAAACACCATCTTATCCCTGGCTCTAAAGCTCTCAGGCTTTCTAGCTCTGGCTCTGGCTCTCAACTCTCACTCTTGGCTCTGGCTCTGGCTCTCGCTTTCGCTCTTGGCTCTGACTCTCACTCTTCGGCTCTGAGCTTCTCTCGGCCTTTATGTGCCTCTGTAGTTCCCTTGACCTCCAAGCGACTCTCGGCAACCTTCCAGTGACCTTCAGCAACTTTTCGTTGTTGTTAATTGAGATCTCTAGTTCACTTGACCTCCAAGTGACTCCAAAACTCTCTGCGCTACCTCTCAATCGTGCTCTCTGGCTTTTGTGAGGCATTCTCCCAGCTCTGCGGCTTCCTGTCTGTTTCTCTGTGCGTGATCATTCCTCTGTGTCTTCGACTGGCCCTCTGGCTTCTAGCTCTGTGGCTCTATTCATTACAAACACATCATTATTACAAAACACCCGCTTGTAGCATGGAACAATGATCAAGGGCAGTTACAAAGGAATCGGGGCATTCCTTCAGGCAAAAACCCAAAAACAGTAGCATAATGGAATACAAAGGAAAACTGTAGAAAAACACATCATGGAGCATTTAGCCAAATCTCAAAATGCATTCAATTGCATCTATATCCCTCTCGGGTCCATCCTGTCATCACAAATCGTGATCTCTCAGACGGGAGGTCAAAAAACCAAAATACAAAGGAATACATAGAAAATCTGAAAATACGGATCTCAAAATTTATGCAATCACATTTATAATCCTTATCTGGTTTGGTTCCTGATCGCTAATTGCAATCGTGCTGTCTTAATGGCCCTTTATATTTGTGTGATCTAGTTGTCGATCACCAATATTAGCGTATCGCTATCAGCCCCATCGCTATACCGCCATATCGCAATATCATTATCGCAACGGCCCCGGGGGTCTTCCCTTTGACTATGTCGATCGCCGATCCACTGATCGGCCGATCACAATCACAATCTCTAATTGCACATCACATGGCCCTTAGCGCTATCTCCTCTGATCGCCGATCGCCGACGCCGCTCATCGCATATCGCAATCGGCTCCACCCAGGGTCCCGATATCGCACTAAGGCCTACCTCCGATGCGATATGTCGGAGATCACTATCGGGGGAGTCCTTCTGCCTTTGGCCTAAGTTTTCCCTTTTAACCCTTTCCAACGCGATTTTCTTTAGAAAGCCTTTATTTCTCCTAAGTCCCATTTAATAAGAAAATGCCTCCTTTTCAAAGGACAATGGGCAATTTCTTTTTACAATAACTTCTTCATCCGAAGTCCGTTTTCGCCCATTCAAATTGTGTTAGATTCAGAATGAAGAGATATATGCAATGAGACTATTTCCAAGAGCATCCTTTGACTTTCATTTTTTCTCTGTGAGGAAAATTCATAGACTTAAAAGTCTATGTTAGATCCATTTTGGATCAAATCTTCAGCCATAATAACGAAGAGGAAAGGTGATAGGGGATCTCCCTGTCTTATCCCTCTGGAGGGGAAAAATGGCTTTGATGGGGATTAATTTAGAAGAATAGAGAAGAAATCCCCTGACACCATTTCCATAGTCCACTTTATCCAATCCTTGCTGAAGCCAAAAGCTTCTAAAACTCCTTTCATATATTCCCAACATATTTTTTAAAGGCTTTTGACATATCCAGCTGCATCATCAAGCCTAGTTTTTTTTTAACTTTTAGAGAGCATATTAGTTCATGGGAAAGGATTATGATGTCCAAGATTTTCCTACCTTCCACATAACCTGACTGATTTGGGGAGATTAGGAGAGGCATGACAGTTTTGATCTTATTGGCTAGGACCTTTGTTATAATTTTTTATATTGTTGCAAAGGGAAATTGGTCTAAACATTTCTAGGGATTCAGCCCCTTCCTCCTTGGGAATGAGAGTAAGGAAGGTTGCATTTAATGCTCTTAGATTCCTCCACAATAGCATGAACCTCCTCTTTTATTAGGGGCCAACAGGCTTTGAAGAAGTCAGTTGTGAAGTCATCTAATCCCGGAGCTTTTCCATTTGGCACAAACAAAACTACTTCTTCTACCTCTTGCATCGATACTTTCCTCAAGATCATTTTGTTGTGGTCCTGGTTGAGGATGACCGGTATGTTGTTGGTGATTTCTTTTATTTCTCTAGCCCTATCCATCTTAGGTTCTTCAAGAATATTGTTGAAGTAGAGATTTAATTCATTTGCAATGTCCTCATGATTATGGATCATGTTCCCCTCTGTAGTTTTTAAGCTCGATATTATGTTATGTCTTATGTGTTGTATCACTGAACAATGAAAGAAGGCAGAATTTCGTTCTCCATATTTAATCCAATTGATACGATATTTTTTTTTCATAATTTTTCCTCTTGAGAAGCTCTTTCTTCCTAGTTATTTTTGAGACTCAACTCTTCTTTCTTCATTTCATCAGTGATTCCACTGCTGATGATTTTTTGTTGGAGCATTTCCATTCTTTGTTCCAGATCTTTTTTGTCAGTAAAAATGTTGCCAAAGGTATCTTTGTTCCAAGTTTTGATTTTATTTTTTATGATTTTCAATCTCTATTGGAATTACATTTTGTTTCCTGATTGTGGCATTGACATTCTCCACCATTCTTTCATATTTTCCATGAATTCTGGGTGCTCAAGCCAGAATGATTCGAATCTGAAAGACCTGTTTTCCGGTCCTGTGGAGATTTGAACTTTCAAGGAGATAGACTAATGGTCTAAACCTGATTGGGGGAGGATTATGACTTATGTTTCCTAGGAGTTCATGTAAGTAGCTTCAGAGAGAAGGAAATGGTCTAGTCTAGATGCTATTTGATGGTCTCCCCCTATTCTATTGTTCCAGGTGAAGATACCATTATTTGTGGGTATATCTATCAGACTTAGCCCATCTGTAGTTGATTGGAAGGTTTCTAAATCTTTTTCCAGTTTACAGATCCCTCCCTTTTTTCCCCAAGGTTTAAAACCATGTTGAAATCTCTTGCTATAATTTTGAAAGGCTGAGGAATGTTTTCCAAGAGTTTGCTGACAATTTGAAGCATTTGGATTATTTCTACAACATTGTGAGGAGCGTAGATGTTCGTGACACATATACTTTCATTGGTTCCAACGATTTTTAGAACCATAGTAATGGAATGTCTGGTTTCTACGGAGGAGGATAGCTCGTACTATGAGCTTTTCCAAAAAGTCATGAGTCCTCTAGAAAAATCGTTTGTTGAGTTTGCTATGTAGCTGTAATTTTTGAAGCAGTTATCTTAGAGGATGATGAGGTTCTCCATGTCAAGAGTCTATTTTTTAAGACTCTTTTATTCTCAAGACCATTGAGGCCTCTTATGTTCCATGAAATGCAATTCATGGATAATGATGAGGGGTAAGGGTTAGAGATTTTACCTTTCCTTCATTAAGGATTCTTATGCCAAGTTCCTGAAGGATTGTCCCGTTTCTTTTCTTCCTCTTTTTCTGTTGGGTCCTTTTTGGTTGTATCTCTCTGCTGTCATATTCTCCAATATGCCCTTTTTTTCTTGATCCTATGGTGGTTTTTGAAGTATACTATGTTTTAGTTCTTCGTGTAGGAGGTATGCTCCTTCTATTCTCTATATTTTCTCCTCTGGTATTGTTAGCAAACCATTTTTCTGCCATTCTTCAGCTATGGATATGAGGTCGACTTTTTCTAGGGCTTCCTCTATCACATTATCTTCCGGAGTGGTTTCCATCGTCTTTGGTTCCATATCAGTGTCTTCTTGTGTGTAATCCTCTTCTATTTGAATATGCTCTAAGTGCTTCTCCCCTTATTCCTAGTTTTCTGAGTTTTGGATTTTTCCACTAATTTCTTCTTCATTCTTACTGTTTGAGAGAGGGTCTTCTTGTATTTGTCTAGGCGAATTTCTTGATATTGGTCTTGTTTCCCCTGTAATTTCATGTTGTGCTTTATTATTGGTCCAAATTTTATGAAACCTTGCTCATTTTTTTTCCCTTGATCTTGCTTGTTTCTTTGTGGAGCCATATTTTGGGGACAGTGTCGGAATAGATGTCCATGTTCGTGGCATTTCCTACATCTGAATGGTATATGATCGTAGTCGATACTTTGGAGCCAAACCTCATCTCTTAATATAAGATTTATTGCCTCAGGTGGGCTCCTGAGACATCTATGTATATGCATCTTCTTGTGTAGGAAACATAGTGGCCATTTTTAGTGCATTCTGAAATTTTGATATATTCTCCTAGTTCATCTCCTATGCCTTTAAGAATTGATGGTGCCTAGTAATCTGTAGGCAGTGAGTATAGCCTAACCCAGACCGGGACTCTTGTGAAATATTCTTTTTCTGGGGTAAAATTTTCCTTCCAGAATCTCATGTAGAGCCCAGCTGAGTTGAAAAAATAGGGGCCTCCTTCAAAAAATTTGTCTTTGTCTTCCAGGAGGTCGAAGATGACCATGAAGAATCCTTTTGACCCCAGTTGAATCCTAAGCTCTCCTTTCGGTTTCCATTTTTTTTGTATCCACCAGTTCAAGTCTTTTTCAGTGGGCCAAATGCCCATGAACTTGAATATGACTGCATGCTCCTGCATATAGTCTTTGTATGTTGTTACATCAGGGTCTTGGATTTCCAAGGCTAGAATTTTCTTTGCTTTTGGATTGCAGTTGTTTTTGTTTTTTTCTTTCTCTTTGGTGATGGTCTGAATGTATTTGTTCTACCATTGTTTCCTTTTATTCCCTTGAGGATGAATCCTTTTTTGGATAGCTTCTTTTGCAGCTTGGCTCTCTGCTTCTTTTTCGATTCCTTGCCTTTTCTCTCTCACCAATTGGCTTGTTCTTGAAGAATGAAATGCATTGTAATTCATTAGCTTTGTGAAGAAGGAGATTTTCAACTCATTATTCTTACCAGCTACTGTGTCTCAAAAGGAGGGGCGTTTAGGCAGCCCCCCCCACCTCTGCCATTTTTTGCAGCATGCGAAGAACACGAAACCCTAGTGGCTAAACTCAAAGGTGCCCAACTTTGTATTCCAGAAAAGAGAAAATACTCATATTTTCAACTTATCTCCCTACGGTTTTACTCAGATTTTGAGCAGGAGCACTTGTTGGTTGTGGAATTCAATTCCTCATCCAAGGAGTACCCATGTTTCATACTTTCGATGGACCTTGCTACGTGAAAATTGAGAAATACATGAAAAAATGTGATTGCAATCAAGTTTTTCATGTATTTCTAATTTTTCGTGTAGCAGGGTCTATTGAAAGTATACGACATGGGTACTCCTTGTATGAGGAGTTTAATTATGCATCAAATGAGTTCTCCCACTCGAAATTTGAGTAAAATCATATGAAGATAACTTGAAAATACGAGTTGAACAAGTTTTTTTTATTTTTCATATTTTTACTTTTTTACTCCAAAAATGATGAATCATCCCCTATGGTCGACTTCATCATCTTGAATCCTATTGGTTCTTATAAAGTTTGTTTTTTTGTACATTTTTGTTTTGAGGCCCATTTTTTACCTCAAATTTTATCTAATGGTTTGTCATTCTTGGAGCAACCCAAAGATAACAAGTAGGCAGATTGTGGAGCCCTAGTTTTGTGATGTGAAGCAACCTATCAGAGATAAGAGGGTAGACCCAAAGACCCTAAGAACGTGATCCTTTGGAGTAACAGAGGAAATTTTTAGAGGTAATATTAGTAAGCCTATGTTCAGTCTTCCTATAATATCCTGGAGGTTTGATAGTGGCAGATTGGACGACTCGAGACACAAGAATTATGAGGTGCAGAAGTTGTCGTGATCCGCAGAAGAGGTGGAAAACGACCTGTTAGATGTGCTCAAGGTACATGGACTGAAAGGGATGTAGAAGAGCTACATCAGCAAGTAAGTCAAGTGTACCTTATTTAGGGAAATATTGGTAGTCTTAGTTGTTGACTCCAAGCCCTAGTCATTCTTGTATTAGGATTGTATGTAAGGGCCATGATCCTTGGTACGGGAGTCCTATGTTTGTTGTATTAAGATTTGCAATATAACAGGTTTAGGTTTAAAAATTACCTTGTGTACTAGTTGATTCATTGTTATATGGTATTTCGTTGTGAAAAGTAGTATTGTTGTGGTCTTTCAGTCTGTTTGTGATTGTGATCTTAGACTCAAACCTGATTCTGAAGTGTCATGGAAAAATCAGCATGGTATCAAAGCTACTTTGAAGGGATAGTGGATCAAAGTGTGCATAACAAAGAAAATCAAAGGGATTTGATATTTTCTAGAGCATGGAATAGAAGGTTCAACTAAGGACATGGAGACGTGGTATCGACTAGCTAGGTGGCGAGATGGGTTGGGAGTTCTGGTGGGTTGGTAGAGAACCTAGTGAACAACAGTTTGTTATGTGGCAGTTTTTAGACAATGGAATTCTAATGACTTTCCATGGATTCTTGGGACTTCTCAAGGGATGTTTTGGCATGGATGAGTTGGCTCTAGTGATTGAAAATATGATGGTAGGCCAATTTCTTCATTGGGTCGTGATGTTGAATATCTGAGATTGGAGTCATGTGAACATGTGTTGCTTGACCCAAGAGGATGAGATTTTTTACTAAGTTGGGTTGGGGTGGTGATGTGGCCCATGTTTAACCGCAGCTTGGACAAAATTTCTAGGACACAAGTTCAGTGGAAGTGTGAACCAATGGAGGTTTTGTAGACTTAGAGGGAATCTAGCTTCATAGGGAGATTCCCTATGGAAGTTTTAATCTTTCAGTTAAGGAAGAGACACTAACAAGATAGTGGTATTCATTCTACAGGGTATGATACACGTTAATTTTCCTTAAGGCTACATTATTTGATGTTATAGATAAATAGATTTAAGCATTTTCAACATTTACTTATTACATTCATCCCATAACATCATTATCAACATTATCAATTATGTAGAGATAATAATAATAATCAACAACATAGAGGAATAATAAAGATCAACAGAAGAAAAGCATGCACAATAGAGACACTAGGATTTGGTCGGAGGCTAAGGAAAAACCCCACAAGGGGGAAAACCCGAATTCAATTATTCTTCTTCTATTATATGTTCATCAATTATTTATTTGAGATACAACGTACAATGAAACATTAAACATATTAGGCCTCCTATGGCCAACTAGTAATATCAATGTCACATGATCTGTTATACATCTAAACCTCTATCGTATTGATACATTGAGATCCCTGTTGTAACAAGGTCACTTTCATCATGGACACTATCATCATAAGAACATAGCTATTGTCATCATGTATCATAGTAGTCTTTAGAAACACTAATGTGCCAAGTCACAGAAGTAAATAGGGATCACTGCATTGAATCACAATCTTATTATTACAAGCATATGTATGACTGTTTATGTCACTGTCATGATGAAAATGACATATATTACTTTCCCACTTTATTAATGATCACTGTAGCATGTCAAGAACATTTCCAACTAGGTCACATCTCACTGTCATCACGAAGACCACTATTCTTTTGACTATCAAGGGTACCGTCTTGCTAGAACATAGAACACTCTCATATTACAAAAATTAGAATGTTTCCATTCCTTACATTGTTGACACTACTATCCCATGGCTATCAAATTCACTACCATCTCACTTTATGTAGATTCATGTCATCAAGCATTGTTATGAAAGAAAGCCAAAATTTAGATATCATCAAACCATTGATAATAAACAATAGAGAAAACATGTACAGGTCACTGTGAGATCCATAAGAAAAAAGAGGCCTTCTTTGATAATATAATATGATGCCAATTAATGAAATGATGCTATAGGTATTCATTCAAGGCCACATAACAAACAAAATCCACATAACTAAGCAAAGCCACATAACAAAGCAATGTCACATAACAAGTGAAGCCACAATATAATGTGATGTCACAAAACAAAGTGAAGCCCCAATATGCATTCGATGTCACATAATAAAGCAAAGCCACAATATCAAAGTGAAAAAAATTCACAAAGTGATGCTATAGTAATCATAGTGAAAGTAATTCACAAAGTGATGCCACTGGAATCAAGGCAAAACTAATTCAAAAAGCGATGCTACCGGAATCAAAATGATGCTAGAGGAATCAAAGTGAAAATAATTCACAAAGCAATGCTATAGGAAACAAATAACAAAACGATACAAAGTGAAGCCACATATCAAAGTTATTGGAATCAATTATGAAAAGCAACCATAAATAATACAAATTGTAATGCTAGCTATTCTGAGTCAAGTGATGCTATTAAACTATTCAAGTGATGCCACTATTTTTAAGGACGAACCATTGTGAGGAAGTGCGAACCACTGTGAATATCAATCATGTGTTGTAGATAAGTCATGAAAACCCCAGAAAAATAGATTCATTATGAACCAAAAAGCCTTGAACACAAGCTTCAAAATACAAGATATTTTAGAGGTTAGACAGTTGATGATTTACAAAGAGATCAAGGGTACTTATTGTATACATGAATGTGACCCTTCCATAAGGAGGTTGACATGATCATAATGAAAGTTGACTTGAATTCTTGATGGGAAACCAAAATTTAAAAAAAATTAATTTTTCTCACCATTATATATATCTTTAATAATTGATTGCCCAATACAAATAATAAGAATAATGTTTCTTTAATTTGAATTCTGGTTAAGATGGGTTTCCTTTGGGGTAGGAGGGTTTCCCCTTGGGGAAATTAGTCCTGATGTTGCCCAATTTTAACACTACAGTGGTGAATTCCAAAGATTGGGCTAGTGTCACCAACGACGATGATGAAATATTTCCGAGTGGTGGAAGTACCTCCCTCGCTAACAAGGATTGTTTATTTGTGTAGCTTGGGAGGTACTCCCACAACCCTAGGATGCTAGGTTTGGGAGAAATTGACCCACAAGGGCTTTATGGGCAAGTGTACCCAAGAAGTGGGTTTTGCATCCAAAGTTGTGGGCATGAAATCAAGTGGAGAAATATTTGTTTCATCATCAAAATCAAGAAGGGAACCCTTGAAGGGCTAAGGGGCACCTAAGGTTTTGATGATGTGGTGAGATCAAATAAAAGAAACTCCTTATCTTATTTTAGTTGGGGTTTTACCATAGAAATTTAAGTCGGCTAAGATTGAGTGGTACCCCTTGAGGGTTAGTTGTTTCCCTCATAGAAAACTATAAGTAGGAAAAAGGAGAGATCATTAGAGAACACACCTTAAGAGGCATATTCTCTCAACTAATCTACTCAAGAATAGGTCTGATCTACGCAAGATTTATAGGTATACTTATATGGTTTGTGCCCTAGGTTAGGGATTCTTCTATGCATGTTTATCCAGATGTGTATGTGCCATCAAATATTTGTCCCAAGTTCTATGATATTCGATATGTTTCTCCTCCTAGAAAAGAGGGTCGAGACCCTAGAAATATGAGGTGAAGTATGGCTTTGAGGCCATATATCTTGAAGGTTACAATGCAGGGTTTGGGTGTGTTGACTAATCCTCAAGAGGGGTTGACATACTCTCTTATGTGGAAAAAAGAATATGAGCTGAAGGATAGAGTTTGAGAAGGTACGTTGATGGTACTAGGGCTAACATAAAGTGAAGATATGTGAGCATAATCAAGGAGAGAAGTGTCGAAGTAGATGAGCAAGGAGGGTTGTTCCTAAAGGGTTCAAGATATCAGTTTAAGACCTAACTTAGGGTTTCTTTAGTGCAAGAATAGTCACCAAGTACTTCCCTAAAGATCTATCCTCAGCACTGTAACAATTTGCTATGGATTTATGTGCATGATTGATGGAGGTTGATACCTTGTTGGGTGTCACAAGAGGTTTGTCTTGTCACTGTAATTAGGGAAGCATATTTCTAAGATAAAGCAAGTTGTGTAGGAATCAAGTGAGGCTGAGATGCGTCTCTAACTTAGGATAGCGATGTGAAGTAGGGAAGATGGTAGGAGTTGTCTTGAAGTGAAGAAAGGAAGAAAATATTTGATGATGTTGAGGTCTATTCATATGTTTTGAAAAATAGTTTTTTATGTCCTAGTACATTGATCAAGGTATTGGCTTAGCACTATTAAGAGGGTAGTCCCCAAGAGCCCTAAGTTCGACAATTGCAAGGAAGTAGATTGTTGATGTGTGAGCAGATTTGATGAAGCCCTAAGGACTGATATTTTGTGGAGAAATAATCAATCAGGAGGGTTTTTTGTTGTGTCCTAGATTGGTTTCATGGAAGAGGAAAATACCAGTGATAAGAGGGTTGATTGTGCAAGCCCTAGGTTTGTCATTCTTGGAGAAACCCATAGATAACAAGTGGGCATATTGTGGAGCCCTGGTTATGTGATGTGAAGCAACATATCCTAGATAAGATGGCAGACCCAAAGACCTGAAGAACATGATCCTTTGGAGTAGCAGAGGACATTATTAGAGGGAAGATCAGTGAGCCTATGTTTAGTCTTCTTACAGTAGCTAGGAGGGTTGATAGCGATAGATTGGACGAGTGGAGATGCAAGCATTCTAAGGTGCAAAAGTTGTAGTGATCAACATAAGAGGTGGTAAAGGACCTGCCAGATGTGTTCAAGGTACATGGATTGAAAGGGTTGTGGAATCACTACATCAGCAAGTAAGTCAAGTGTATCTTGTTCACGGAAAGATTGGTAGTCATAGTTGTTGACTCCAAGGCCTAGTCATTCTTGTATCAAGGTTGTATGTAATGGCCATGATCCCTGGTATGGGAGCCCTACATTTGTTGTATTAATATTTGTAATATAACAAGTTTTGGGTTAAATATTGTCATACATACTAGTTGATTCACTGTTATATGTTATTCCGCTATGCAAAGTAGTAGTGTTATGGTGTTTCAGTGTGTTTGTGATCGTGATCTTATACTAAAACTTAATTCTGAAGTGTCGTGGAAAAATAAACTCATACCCCAGCGTAAAATTGAAATAAAAAAGGGTGTAAGGCTCGCAAACAACAAAATAAATAGTTGAAAGATGCTCTGACTAAATTAGATGCACCTAGAGATGCTTCGATGGGCCTCATCACACACACAAGTGTAAAATAGTCAAGAATAACAGTTGGAAGATTCTCTTATCGACATGATAAAATATAACCGAAAAAGACTCTGGCCGATAAGAAAATAAACATCAAAATATACTTTAACTGGAAAGATATGCCTATAGATGTTCTAATAGGCCACTTCATCCCTCATGGAAGCTAAACATAGTAAAAGGAATGCATTCCATGATATACCCCTCTACTAAGAAACCTTGGTGTTGTAGAGGGCCGCCAGATGGACCGAAGTCCCTACCATGCCCTCTATAACCACCCATCCCCAAAGAAGTAGGGACTTGGCGAGACTCACCATGCATTCCTTCATGAGAAGGGTCTCAAGATAATATGAGATAGATGCATGGGATGATCCATGGATCCACTATGGATCCCACAAGGGTTCAGGTGGCCTTTGAGACCACATAAAGAAAAACTACTTAACACATGATGGATCAAACCCTGATGCATGACTAGTCCAAGGATTTGAACCTTAGTTAACCCCAAGTGATATATTCACAAAACCATGACCCCTATCACCATACTACATACTAGGATTCAAAGACACTACATTGTTGGGCCAGTACAATCCATTGATAATAAACCCATCTGATCCACTAGGAGCATAAATGCCTCTGGGATTCAACTTCTTCCCACCATCAACCAACATACAGAACATTTGATGCCCATCGATGGAATTCATGGGCATTGCCAAAGCAGAGATGGTTGTGTCCACTGACATGAAAATAAAAAAGAAAAAAATCTCCCGATCTACCCAACTACATATCAAACCCTAAAGGCCACTCTTCAATCACACCATATTTAGAAAAAAGGCCGAGCAGGCAATCAGTTGCCATGTCCATGGGAACATACCCAACATAGTTTTTATGGGTAGAGACATCAGCCGCAGGCAAGCTAGGTTGTGAGACAATATAGGCCAATAAACAAATGGTCAAGTGGCCATCGATCTTCATGTTGGGCTCCTTTAGGGCACTAGGAGAATTGTCCAAGTGCTTGAATGCGATGAATCCAAAACCATAACTCATGTCGGTCTTCTTGTCCATAATAACGACGCCTTCCACCAGTACCCTAAACTAAGAAAATAGGGCCTTGAGAGACATTGTAGTTCATCTGTTGCTTTGGCTGGGATGAAATTTCAATGTAACACCCTCCTCACACATCTACCGAAGTAATTGGCCAACTAGGGTAAACATGTGATGAAGAGTTACTAGGATATGATTCAACTCCCCATGTGTCAATTAAGGAAGTGGAACTGACAGAACACACTACACAAACCTTCCAGACATACTGCAAAACACCCAGGAGCCATCCAAACTTTCCAGGTGACTAGCCCGTGAGACAAATTGATATTTTATTGCATTAATCCCCTATTCACTCCCATGACATGGGCATGAGTGCGACTAGGACCCTTCATTCGCTCCCACAGCATGGGTATGTCTACAACTGGGGACTTTCCCAAGAAGTTTTGTGCCTCTGACTCCTAATTATGTGCCACTTTTTCAGGCCCAACGCTCAGGTCACTACCTAGAACTCCATGACACTTCCAGAAATGAAAGAGAACAATGGAATAATGATACAAATGGAATTACTTGAATAAGGACTTAACTTGACCCCTGCTAGCCATGACTGAAATTTCATCAAACATGTCTTAAAGATGCAATCTACAAGTTTAAACAACAGATTTGAGCATAGGGGTCTCATACTTATCTAAGAATCACTAAGAAGCATTGATGCCTCATTAAAATAATTGCATTACCATCTATTAAACCATATATTCATTGTACATTCATTGATTAACCAAAATGATGAGAGCCATACATTTCCACTATCATAAAACTCATTCATAACCAACATATAACCAACAGAAATATCAAGCATATACCAAACATATAAACAAATATATTTACCCATAAAATACAAAGGAGAAAGAGAGATATTATTGATGATTGCATACGCTGACCATGTATGGGACTTCCACGAACCACTCAACTGTAGACTAGGTTGAACCAAATCTCTCTTTCATCCAGTCACCCCCATGCCATATTCCAAGCATGAATGTGGGATCTCATAAAACAAATCAATCAAAACCATCCAGGGCTTCCAAAGGCCAAACTGTTGGCATTATGAATCCGGTATGGCTCTATGTTACAGATGTTGTACTTGATGGCAACACCCTCAAGTGGCAATGCTCTGATCAGGCTCTCAAAATGGTGAAAATTAAGAGGTACGCAGGAGAATAGTTAAAAAGGTGCGTACACGCAGGTACGCCGTGAAGGGACTGCGGCCATACACGCAGGTCACCCGTTCATGAGGTGCGTACCCCCAGTGCACTTACTTCAAGGCAGAGAAGCGCGCTCACATGGGGTTTCTTATGTTTGGCCCGTGGTATTTAGCCCGCCGTTCTTGATTCTATGGTTTTGGCCCGTGGTATTGTTTTATATTATTATTATTATTGAGCCCCATGTTTTGGGCCCCTTGTATTGGTTATCTATGGTATTGATCCATGATTTTAGGAAGAGCTTGCCTATATAAAGCAAAGGAGATCACTTGGCTAAGCATCTTTTGCAAATTGAATATCTTAAGATCTGAAATATTGGGTTATTGTTTTAAAAGCTTGATCTATATAAAAGTGAAGTTGAAAGCGAATCTATGAAGGGTGATCTCTCGAGCGCATCTGACGATCTGTAGCACACTGGTGGACTGCCAAATCGGCCCTAACCAGAGGTACGCAGGTGATTAACAGTGCAAGTGCGTGGGTACGCAGAGCAGAAGAAGGAGAAGTGCATGGGTACGCAGAGCAGAAGAAGGCGCAGTGCGTGGGTACGCAACGCGACAGAGGTTCAGGTGCGTAGGCACAGGGAAAGTACGCGGCGCTTCAGAAGCCACAGTTGCGTAGGTACGCGGCATGATCGCATCTTTGGGTGCGTGGCTACAGTAGCAGTACGCGACGCGATAGTATCTGTGGGTGCATGCCTACAGTAACAGTGTGCAGCGCGATTGAAGAAAAAGTGCGTGGGTACGCGGTGCAGCAGAAGGCGCTCTGCGGCTATACGCAGGGGAGCAGAAGGTGAAGTGCGTGGCCACGCAGACCAGATAAAAGAAAACTGCGTATCTGTCTTAAGATCTTTTATTGGCTGAGTTTTTCTATTGATAAGGTGTTCTGGGTTTAGTTTACTGTTATTGTTGATCTGGTTACTGCAGTTGACTGGGTGATTTACTTGTACTTGATGATCTCTTGATGTTTATGGATCCAGTTTGAAAATTTATGAAAAGTGGTCCTGAAAGAAAATAAGTAGGGGGTTGTAGCTCCCTTCCAGGAGAGACTGGAAAACGAGAGAGAGTTGTAGCTCTCTGCAGGTTGCAGCCTGCGTACTGGTAAAGGACTGCACCAATACAAAACCATTGTAAAAGAAGTTTCTAATTTGAAAGAAGATAGAGACATATTGCAGCAGGTGGTTTTCACCCACATTGGGTTTCCACCTTACATCTGGTGTTCTTTGGTGTGACTATCTGTTTTCTTTGTTCATGCTCATTATTTTATGGTTCTGACATGCAAAAATAACTCAAAGTATAAATAAGGAAGATTTATTAAAAGAACTTGATAATACTGATTCACCCCCCCTCTCAGTATTATTTCCAACAATTGGTATCAGAGCAGGTCCTTCAGAGAAGCTTGATCACTTGGAGGAAGATCATTCATCATGAGCAACTACGAGAGGGAAGCATCAATCAGGCCACCAATCTTTGATGGGACAAACTTCAATTATTGGAAGGTAAGAGTTACTGCGTATCTTCAATCTCTTGGTACAGAAGTTTGGGATATCATAGATACAGGCTACACTTTTCCTTCAGCTACTCCTACAGATCCGGCCGAGAAGAAGAAATATGAAACAAATGCTAAAGCAGTCAATACTCTGCTAGGATGCTTATCTCAAACATAATTCGTGAAGGTTATGCAATATAAATCCGCAAAAGAAATATGGGACAAGATTGTCTTGAGCTACGAAGGAGATGAACAGGTAAAGCGTGCTAAACTTCAAACCCTCAGGATTCAGTATGAGAATCTCAGAATGTATAATGATGAAAGTGTGGCTAACTATTTCCTTCGGGTAGATGAGATTGTTAATTGCATGAAAAACTTGGGTGAAGAAATAAAAGAGGCTATTGTGGTTGAAAAAGTTCTAAGATCATTGTCCCCCAAGTTTGAATCTAAAGTGTCTGCAATAGAAGAAAAGGAAAATCTATGAATTCTTACTATGTCTCAGCTACACGGAATTCTAACTACTTATGAAATGAGAAAGGGAGGTCCATCAGACAGAAGAGAAGCTGCTTTCAAGGCCTCAGGCAAAGGAGACTATTATGAAGCAAGTCACGTGCCAGAAGAAGAAGAAGAAGAATCAAATTTTGTCAGAAATCTTCAAAGGGGTTCTGGAAGGTTCAGAGGTAAGTTTCCCTTTAAATGCTTTGCTTGTGGAAGAGTAGGTCATTATGCTGCGAAATGTCCTCATAAGGATAAAGGAAAGGAACCTGCTAGATGGAGCAAGAAACAGAATGCAAATAAGAAAAGCTACTACACTCATGAAGATAGTGATGGTCTATCAAATAGTGATGAAGATGAACGAGGTAATGACTATAAACTTTTAATGGCATTTGAAGATGATGATTACATGGATGCTATAGATGTGGATAGCTTTCATGAAGAAATTTCTAGACTCAAGACATGTATAGAAGAAAAGAATATGATCATTGATACTCTACAATTTCATATTGATGAAAAAGAAAAATATCTTGAAAAGTTAGAAGGTGAAATTGTTGGTCTTAGAAAAGAGATTGAGAAAACAAAAGCTATTAATCTTAAGTTTATCAAAGGATCTGAAACTCTGGATGAGATCATCAATGTACAGCGTTCTCCTCTAAACAAGACAGGTCTGGGCTATATTGGAGAAACTTCTCAAGCATCCACCTCAAAGAGTTATCTTGATGCAGCAAGAAGGAATGAGCAAAAGCACAATGGAGATCACCAGGTAAAGCAGGGACCAATTACAAACAAAGACTATCAGGCAAACCAGGGGCAATCCGTCTTAAGGATGAACAAAAGCTACAACCAGCCACAGGTAAAATCTTCTCAATTTGCTTCAAGAATGAATGACAATAGAAATTACAATCGTTTGGCCGGAAGATTTGATAACCGCAGAAGTTTCTTCAATGGACAATGCTTTTCTTGCCATAACTTTGGTCACAAAGCAGCTCAATGTGTTGCATATAAGACAATCATGACTAGAGAAGCTCAAAAACAAAGAAGTATGACCAGGATTACAAAAAGGACCTATAACAACTTTTCGGTTCTTGAAAATGAAGTTGAATGTTCTATTTGCAATAACTTTGGTCATGAAGATTCTGAATGCAGGAGCAGGTTTCAGCAGACAAAGGAACAAGCCTCAAGCACCAAAACATGGAGAATAAAGGAACCACAAACAGAAAGATGTGGGATAGCATTTTATGCAGAGGGACAGGAAAATCTATGGTACATTGACAGTGGATGTTCGAAGCATATGACAGGTGATAAAGAAAAACTTGAATCATATTCTGCTTTAGAAAAGGGAAAGAAAGTTTCTTTTGGAAATGATACTCCTGCAACTATAAAAGGAAAAGGCACTGCTCAGTTAAAAGAAAAGGTCAAAGCTGGAAATGTTTTGTATGTTGATGGATTGAAGCATAATCTTCTGAGTGTCAGCCAGATGTGTGATCAAGGAACCGAGGTGATATTTAGATCAAATGGATGTCTTGTTCATGATCTTGATACAGGTAAAACGGTGATCAAAGGTAAAAGAACTCCTAATAATCTATTCATATTTGAAGAAGGACAACAACAATGCTATCTAAGCAAGGATGATGAACACTGGTTATGGCACCGGAGGTTGGGGCATCTAAGCTTTTCACAAATAAGGAAAGCATGCAAATATCAGGCAGTTCGCGGTCTTCCAGATATCAAAATTCCAGACAACACCATATGCAAATCATGTCAGTTTGGAAAGCAAACCAGAACTAACTTTCCAGAGAAGGAAGGATCAACTAGGATGCCTCTTGAGCTTGTACATACAGATGTATGTGGACCTTTCAAGAAAAGGACACCTCGAGGAGAAGAATACTTGATATTATTCATTGACGATTTCTCCAGGTTTGTCTGGTTAGGACTTATGAAGCACAAAGATGAAGCATTCGAAAAATTCAAATCCTTTAAAGCCTTGGTTGAAAATGAATCAGGATACAAAATTAAGTGCCTCAGATCCGACAGAGGTGGGGAGTTTACCTCAAATGAATTTTTCGATTTCTGTGAAGAACATGGGATAAGAAGAGAATTCTCTACAGCTAGAACTCCTCAGCAAAATGGAGTAGTGGAAAGAATTAACAGAACAGTCCAACAAATGGCTCGTGCTATGCTTGATGAGTCAGGAACTCCCGCAACTTTCTGGGGTGAAGCTGCATATGCTGCGGTTGTTATCCTCAACAAAACAAATGTCCGGGTGAACAACACTCAAACTCCTCATGAGCTCTGGTATGGTGAGACTCCTTCGGTAAAGCACTTCAAAATCTTTGGGAGCAAATGCTATATTAAGAATACTGATGAGCAACTTGGCAAACTTGAACCTAGAGCAGATGAAGGCATTCTTCTTGGTTATTCTCCACACAGCAAAGCATACAAGTGCTACAATAAAAGACTTGGAAGAATTGTTGACAGCATTGATGTAGTGGTTGATGAGAAGGGATACATTCCTAGGCAAGTAAATCATGAAGATATCGAAGAAGATGAAGACTACCCTCAAAGACAGAATGATGAAGAAGAAGAACCTCAAGAAGAACCAGAGGAGCAGATAAGGATAGAAGAGAAGACTCCATCCAGATATGTTCAGAAGAATCATCCAGAATCTCAGATTTTGGGGCAGAAAGAAGCAGGTGTACAAACAAGAAGAACAGTTGCAAAAGCTTCAAGCTATTTGGCATTACTCTCCTCCACTGAACCACAAAATGTGAAAGAGGCATGCAAAGATGAATGTTGGGTCAAAGCAATGGATGAAGAACTTGAGCAGATCGAAAAGAACAACACTTGGGAGCTGGTTCCTAGACCAAAGGATAAGAATGTTATAGGGACAAAATGGATCTTCAAAAATAAATTGAATGAAAATGGAGAAGTAATTAGAAACAAGGCCAGACTTGTTTGTAAAGGGTATGCGCAGCAAGAAGGAATAGATTTTGAAGAAACTTTTGCTCCTGTTGCAAGACTTGAGGCCATCCGAATGTTCCTTGCTCTCTCAAGCTTTCAAAACTTCAAAGTATTTCAAATGGACGTGAAATCAGCCTTTCTGAATGGAGACCTGGAAGAAGAAGTTTACATTGAGCAGCCAGATGGTTTCATTCTTGGAAATGATCCAAATCTTGTATGCAGATTGAAAAAGGCTCTCTATGGTCTCAAACAATCTCCAAGGGCTTGGTACTATCGTTTGGACAAATATCTTCATCAACAAGGTTTTTCAAAAGGATCAGCAGACAGCAATCTTTATATAAAAGTTGAAAATGACAAATTGCTAATACTTGTTGTGTATGTAGATGACATTATCTTTGGCAGCAATGAAGAAGCTATGAGTCAAAGCTTTGCCTTGGTGATGCAGAAAGAATTCGAAATGTCCTTGCTGGGAGAACTGACATATTTTCTTGGTTTGCAAATCCAACAAAAAGGAGGGATCTTTTTGTCTCAAACCAAGTATCTCAAGCAGATTTTGAAGAAATATGGCATGGAAGATGCAAAACCAGTATGTACACCCATGGTCACAGGATGTAGCCTCAGTGCAAATGATGACTCAGCAACAGTGCATCAACCAACCTACAGATCTATGATTGGAAGTCTACTTTATTTAACAGGTACCCGACCAGACATCATGCATGCAGTGGGAATAGTTGGAAGATTTCAAGCAAATCCAAAGGAAACTCATCTTCAGGCAGTGAAGAGAATCTTTAAATATCTTCAAGGGACTCAAAATTATGGCTTATGGTATCCTAGAGATACAGATCTCACACTTCATGCTTATACAGATGCAGATTGGGCAGGAAGCGTGGATGACAGGAAGAGCACAAGTGGTGGTGCGTTCTTTATGGGTTCCAGATTAGTATCTTGGTTCAGCAAGAAACAGAGTTCGATTTCCTTGTCTACAGTTGAAGCAGAATATGTTGCTGCTGCATCTTGTTGCACTCAACTCCTTTGGATGATGCAGACCTTGCAGGACTTTCAAATCACTTGTACACCACCTATTTCCATTTTATGTGATAACACAAGTGCAATCAGCATTTCAAAGAACCCAGTCATGCATTCAAAGACCAAGCACATACCGATCAAGTATCATTTTCTCCGGGAACAAGTACTTGAACAAAAGGTCAAGTTGGAGTATGTTCCTTCTAAGGAACAAGTTGCTGATATACTCACCAAACCATTGCCCAGGGAGACCTTTGAATACCTCAGGAAAAAGCTGGGGGTTGTTGATGCATCATCTTGTTGAATCTCTTCTGATGGTTGGTTGTACGCATATGCGTACATGTGCTGGGTTGCGGATTGGTTGAAGATCGAATGGCACAGGTTCAGGGGGAGCATATAATGCATTGTTGGCATTATGGAGGAGATCATGGATGCTGGTCTGAATATTGCTGCAATATGTCTCTATCTCTTTCATGGTCATTTATGGTGTTTGGTGGATTATGGTTCTTCTTTGCAGATCTGGTTCATATTCAGGGGGAGCATGTTCTTAGGGGGAGCATAACCCTTTGCCCTTGATGTCAAAGGGGGAGAATGACGTTGAAGATTTTGAGGTTGCCATCAAGTCCAAAGGGGGAGATTGTTGGCATTATGATTCCGGTATGGCTCTATGTTACAGATGTTGTACTTGATGGCAACACCCTCAAGTGGCAATGCTCTGATCAGGCTCTCAAAATGTTGAAAATTAAGAGGTACGCAGGAGAATAGTTCAAAAGGTGCGTACACGCAGGTACGCCATGAAGGGACTGCGGCCATACACGCAGGTCACCCGTTCATGAGGTGCGTACCCCCAGTGCACTTACTTCAAGGCAGAGAAGCGCGCTCACGTGGGGTTTCTTATGTTTGGCCCGTGGTATTTAGCCTGCCGTTCTTGATTCTATGGTTTTGGCCCGTGGTATTGTTTTATATTATTATTATTATTGAGCCCCATGTTTTGGGCCCCTTGTATTGGTTATCTATGGTATTGATCCATGATTTTAGGAAGAGCTTGCCTATATAAAGCAAAGGAGATCACTTGGCTAAGCATCTTTTGCAAATTGAATATCTTAAGATCTGAAATATTGGGTTATTGTTTTAAAAGCTTGATCTATATAAAAGTGAAGTTGAAAGCGAATCTATGAAGGGTGATCTCTCGAGCGCATCTGACGATCTATAGCACACTGGTGGACTGCCAAATCGGCCCTAACCAGAGGAACGCAGGCGATTAACAGTGCAAGTGCGTGGGTACGCAGAGCAGAAGAAGGAGAAGTGCGTGGGTACGCAGAGCAGAAGAAGGCGCAGTGCGTGGGTACGCAGCGCGACAGAGGTTCAGGTGCGTAGGCACAGGGAAAGTACGTGGCGCTTTAGAAGCCGCAGTTGCGTAGGTACGCGGCGTGATCGCATCTGTGGGTGCGTGGCTACAGTAGCAGTACGCGGCGTGATAGTATCTGTGGGTGCGTGCCTACAGTAACAGTGTGCAGCGCGATTGAAGAAAAAGTGCGTGGGTACGCGGTGCAGCAGAAGGCGCTCTGCGGCTATACGCAGGGGAGCAGAAGGTGAAGTGCGTGGCCACGCAGACCAAATAAAAGAAAACTGCGTATCTGTCTTAACATCGTTTATTGGCTGAGTTTTTCTGTTGATAAGGTGTTCTGGGTTTAGTTTACTGTTATTGTTGATCTGGTTACTGCAATTGACTGGGTGATTTACTTGTACTTGATGATCTCTTGATGTTTATGGATCCAGTTTGAAAATTTATGAAAAGTGGTCCTGAAAGAAAATAAGTAGGGGGTTGTAGCTCCCTTCCAGGAGAGACTGGAAAACGAGAGAGAGTTGTAGCTCTCTGCAGGTTGCAGCCTGCGTACTGGTAAAGGACTGCACCAGTACAAAACCATTGTAAAAGAAGTTTCTAATTTGAAAGAAGATAGAGACATATTGCAGCAGGTGGTTTTCACCCACATTGGGTTTCCACCTTACATCTGGTGTTCTTTGGTGTGACTATCTGTTTTCTTTGTTCATGCTCATTATTTTATGGTTCTGACATGCAAAAATAACTCAAAGTATAAATAAGGAAGATTTATTAAAAGAACTTGATAATACTGATTCACCCCCCCTCTCAGTATTATTTCCAACACAAACCACCTCAACCGTCAACCAGTGATTCCACCTCATGGTCAGACATCACTAACCATCACCAAATTGGTCTCTACCCAAGCTTTCTAGGGCTCTAGAGCATTTGTTCCAACCAGGGCTTCCAGGACTAGTAACTCAACCCACAGCTGTTGTCGGGCTTCCATAACATTTGTTCAACTAGGGATTCCAGGACTTGTAACTCAACCCACCAAGGGCTTCTAGAGTGTTTTTCCAACCAAGGCTTCTAGGACTAGCAACTCAACCCAAGTTGTTACATAGATTCCAAAGCGTTTGTCTAACCAAGGCTTCTAGGAACTAGTAACTCAACCCACAACCAAAGGCAGAAGAAAACCAACGCTAAGGCAAATCCACTATCAATCTAGGAAATCCTCCATGCCAATGACAGATCATAACCAAGAAACCACATGCATATTCCATGCATGCCAAAACTAGTGAAGAAAACATACATGAAACTCGGTACCTGCAAGAAAAACCCGTTGTAGTTGTTGATCTCGTTGTCCTCTTTCGCTTTCCTGCTCTGCATTTTCTTTCTTGCTCCAAAACTCCAAGTATGCCAAACTCCTCCAAGAGTGCTCCAAGAAAACTCTAAGTGTCCAAGATTATGAGAGAGAGAGAGAATAGAGAGAGAGCTCCAAAACTGAATTGACAAAAGTCTATGTACTGATCCTCATAAGCGTTTTTATCATTGAGGCCTCTATTTTCTTCATTTTCCATTATTTTCTTTGATTTCCCCCCCACATTCAACCTGTGACCTTTAACCTCCATTTTCTACTCATTTCTATTATTTTCATAAATAAATGCCACTTTGCCTTTCTAAAAACATTTCCATTGCCTTTTCCAATTTCCTTAGCCATTAATTAATCACAAGTGATACCAATCACTATGTTTTTTCCCAACATTCATCTTGGAATACGTGTCCCATGACCAAGGTCTTATTTTACCTTTATTAATTTTTACATATATTTTTAACCAGGGTTGTTACAGAACCCTCCCCCTTGGGGGAACACCATCCTCGGTGTTCAACGACGGCTATAACCACAATACTATTGTAAGAAGACATACTGCCCATGGAGCTTTATAACTTTTCTCGTTGCAAGATTTAAAATGATCAAATTGGTGAGAAGCAAACCAACATGACAACCATAATGACAAGACACCCATACTGGTCATTGGAGCTTTATAACATATTTCATGGCAGTATTTACATCCATATACATATGTACATATACCAAAAAATTGTCTCAACTAGAAAATAGAGAAGGATACATAGGCCGCATCTGATTTGTCATCTCCCATGTAGCTTCATCAAGCCCAAAGTGCTTCCACTGCACTTTAACTTGCTTGATTGCTCGGTTCTGGAGCATGAGCATCTTTCTCTACAAAATGCACTGAGGTTCCAACTGGAATTCTCCTTTTAGCTCCACCTACAATTCAGATCATTCAATCACATGATCATCATCTTTAACATACTTCTTAAGCAATGACACATGGAAAAAATCATGTACTTTCACTGTCGGAGGTAGTGCAAGTCGATAGGCTACTGGCTCAATCCTCTCAAGAATCCTAAAAGTTCCACAAACCTGAGGTGCCATCTTGGCACATGATCTAATATGAAAGGAGCTCTTCTTCGCTTGATGTGCAAGTACACATGCTCCCCAACCTGAAACTCCTTAAACAACTTGTTCCGATCTGCATAGCTCTTCTGCCTATCTTGTACTCCTTTTAGATTCTTCTTGATTACCTGCTTTTCCTGTTCCATTTCTGCCAACAAGTTCAATCCAATCAACACCCTATTAACTTGATCACTCCAACTAATAGGAGTATTACAACTTTGCCCATACAATTCCTCAAACATACTCATCCTCAAAGATTACTGATACCCATTGTTGTAAGAAAACTCTACCAATGGAAGATATTCTTTCCACTTTGGATGTTGATGCATCACGTACATCCTCAACATGTCCTCTGATATCTTGTTGACCCTCTCTGTCTATCCATCTATCTGTAGATGATAAGTTGTGCTGAAATCCAACTCTATACCTAAACCTGCAAATAACTCTTTCCAAATCCTAGAAGTGAACTTAGCATCCCTATCGGACACAATATTCTACGGAAAACCATGAAATATCACCACATCCCTAATGAAGACCTGTGCTACATCATTCGTTTAGTACGTAGACTTCACTGGAATTAAGTGTGCTACCTTCGTAAACCTGTCCACCACAACCATGATGGAATCATGCTGCCTAGATGTCCTTGGAAAGCCTATGATAAAGTCCATGGAAATAACCTCCCATTTCCAATTTGGAATCGGAATTAGTTGTAGTAGTCTACCTGGATGCTTACACTCTGCCTTCACCTGCTGAAAATCCAAGCACCTATCCACAAACTCTACCACATCTCTCTTCAAATTCGGCCAATAGTAAAACTTCTTCGCTATTGTTAGTGTCTTCTGATAGCCTGGGTGACCTGAATATGGTTTCAGATGAAACTCCCTCAAGATCACCTTCTTGAGCTCATTGTTGTCTGGCACATATATCCTGTCTCCAAACCTGACCAGTCCATCTTCCGTGAGATAATAGTCCACATCCCGTGCACCTATAACTACACCTATACCTGTACATGTACCTGCACCTATACTCTATTGTAACATGTGCTTAAGCTCCATGTACCTATTATCATGCTAACTTGCATGTAAGATCTGAGCCTATAAATATGTCCCATAAGAGCTCATAGTTATTATATGATTAACCTGTATCCGCCTACTAAGAGTATCTGCAACCCTGTTATCCTTACTCTTAATATACCTGATCTCAAATTTAGAATCACTTATCGTGGCCAACCATCTAGCTTGCCTGGCATTCATATTTGGTTGGTCAAATAGATACTGCAATCCACTATGATCACTCATCAATACAAATTGTTTGGCAAGAGTATAGTGCCTCCACATCTTTAATGCATGAATGATCACTTCCAACTCAGGATCATGTGTCAGATAGTTCTGCTCGTGCTCATTTAGTTTCCATTACTCATAGCACACTACCTATCCTTCCTGCATATGGAATCCACCAAAACCTCTCTTGCAAGCATATGTACATACCACAAACTCTTTGTCTGGATATGTTTTATTTAACACTGGAGCATGTGTCAACAACTACTTTAACTGCCCAAAATTGGCTGCAAAATCCTCTATCCATTAAAACCTATTTCATGTAGGTTTTAACATCGTACAAAAATTACTTGCATATGAATTCTAAAAACAGAAAATAAACAATGGCGTGTGCATAAAATATAAAACAAATATACACAGAGATTTTCCCCTAGATCCCAAAGCCGAGATTACGAGATTGATTTTTTCATTATATTCCTTTCAATGTTACAATACATATATATACATGTCGAAGCATTCATAAACCCCAATCCATTAACCCTGGATTAGAACATAACTGTAGTTCCCTTGATCGGATCTCCAAAATACCATGGATCGAAAACCATCATGCCCAAAACCATGTGCGAAATCCATGCACAAAACCATAGGTAGGTCCGCCCACCTAATATATGGTTATTTCTATGGAAATTGCATTGATATCTATAGTTCTCGGAGAGATATTTCAAACGAGGTATCATACGCATCAAACAGAGATAATATGACCAAGTTACGACCCTGGGAAGTTCGCTACCCAATTAACACCAACTCAGAACATAACTCTTGGTGTTACATCTCCTCGGGTTAGGGTTTTGGTTTTTTAGGGCTTTCTATTATTGTTCAATAATAAAAATGCCATTGAGCCTCATTGTAACTCAATTCAGAGGCATGTATCCGCCACATCTATTCACGTAGATAAGCTACCATCGCCTGAGCTAGTCTTATTTCAATTATGTTTGTAAGCATATTTCAGTATTGGATATTAATGAAATGAAGTGTTATTTTTATTGCATCTCGGTATTTATGGTTATATCTGTAATTTGTTGTGTTCCTGTTTAAATCTGGATCAGTCCCTATCTCTGCAATTCTTGCAAACTCTAAAGGATTACTGCATTGACTTCTGCGTGTTTCTCTTGTTCATGTATGATTCTGTGTGGGGTAGTCGTGGAAAGAATATAACACAACCCAACATTTCCTTTCCTTTGCAATGATGTGATAGGATAATCAATCTGTGAGAAGTTCCCAATGAAACTCCTGTAATACCCTACTAACCCCATGAAAGACCTTACCTCATCCACATTCATAAGAGCTTCCCACTCCATGGTAGCTCTTACCTTTTCTAGGTCCACTATTATGCCTTCCTTGGAAACCCCATGTCCTAAGTAATGTACCTCAGTCCAAAAGAAACTGCACTTGTTGAGATTAGCATATAACTTATGTTATCTCAACAATCTCAATACTGATGCTAAGTGTTCGACAAGCTCTTCTTCATTTTCAGAATATACCAATATATCATCAATGAACACAATAACAAACTTGTCCAAATAAGGATGCAACACACTATTCATCAAGCACATAAAAGTAGCTGGAGCATTAGACAAACCAAACAGAACTACAACAAACTCATAATGTTTGTACCTAGTCTGGAAAGTTGTCTTGTGAATGTCATCTTATTTAATGCATACCTGATGACATATGGATCTCATATCAATCTTCGAGAACATTGTTGCTCCCTTTAACTGATCGAATAAATGATCAATCCTCGGCAACGGATACTTGTTCTTGATGGTCAATTTGTTCAACTTCCTGTAATCAATGCACAACCTAAGAGTAGCATCCTTCTTATTCACAAATAGTAGTACCATCCTTCTTCTTTACAAATAGTACCGGTGCACCCCATGGTGATACACTTGGCCTAATGTATCCATTGTCAAGCATTTTCTTCGACTTCAACTTCAACTCTACCAAATCCAGTGTGCTCATCCTGTAAGGTGCCTTAGATGCTGGTGTTTCCCCTAGTACGAACTCAATAGAAAAGTCTACTTCCCTGTGAGGTGGCAACTCTGAAATATCTGGGGGAAATACATCCTGAAATTTTTATAGAATTGGGTACCTACTCAAAACATATACATACTCAACTTCCTTACCTTTGTCACTAGAAATATGCACACAAATAACACACACCCTTTCCTGCTACTACGCTTGGCCTGCATAGTTGTCACCATTCACACTGATGTTGCTTTCTTCTTACCTTGCAAGACTCTTTGTTCCCCATTGTCATCCAAGCATTCAATAGCCTTGTCATAACAATCCACCTTGGTCCTGTGAAGATACAACCCGTCCATACCCAACAACATATTGTATGAACCCAATGGTAATACATTCAAATGTGCTAAGATAGGCATACCATTCAAATCAAATGCATGAGCTCTTACCCAATGATGAACTCGCTTCTTTGCACCTATAGCCAACTGCACTAGCCAAACCTCTACATATAGTTATTTATTCAAAGCACACTTATCCACCAGGTCAAGATTAACATAACTATAATTAGATCCAGGGTCAATCAAAATATAAACAACTTGATCACAAAGCTTACCATCCATCTCGATAATAGACACCTCGTGATCTACCTACCTGTTATCCAGTGCTACATAGATCCTAGGAATACTTTGTCCAACATTTCCCACTGTCTATGCCTCTTGAGCATTGTAGATATGTTGTCTACCACCCTGATGTTGTGGACAATCTCTCCTGCGATTCTCTACTCCACAATTCCAACACTACAAAGGCTTCCATCCTTCATCCTTATTTTGCTCCTTAGATCGAAGTCCCTATCATCTGTCAGATGCATTGAACTTCTTAGATGTCGTTGCATTCTCTTTATTACCTGTACCTTGAGGTCTTGCTCAATTTTTGTCCTGTTTTCCTTTGTTCTTTGCATTACCTTTCCAGTCCAGCTTAGTCTCATATTTGCGCTTTGATTTCTCGTAGCAATGCTTTAGCTTCCAGATGGCCTCCTCCAATGATCTAGGCTCATAAAACTCAATCCTATCTTTGAATGTTATCAACAACCCACTAATGAATCTCTGAATCTTGGCCTTCTCCTCCTTGAGGTAAGGCACATACCTCAACAACTCCAGAAACCTGCTAGTGTACTCCTCATCGGTCATAGATCTCATCTTCAGCTCATAAAATTAATTTTCCCTGACATCATAGTATCTCTACAATAGATACTTCATCTGGAATAGCCTATCGAACTCACTCCAATTCAAATCCTCCTCCTAAATATCTCTGACGTTCTTTACATATTCCCACCAGATATTTACTTTACCTTTAAGACTAAATGTAGTTATTTTGGCCTTCATGTTCTCTTAGTAATCGTGCAATCTGAAGAACTTATTCATTCCAAGCAACCATGCTTCTACATCTTGTGACTTATTCATCTCTCCATCAAATGTAGGTGGTTTTTCTTTCTTAAACTCATCTAGAAAATATCCCTTGTCACTCCTCCTGTAAGGATGATAACAATGATGATCATAGTGCCTGTCATAACTAGAACTAGAATAATACTCGTGTTTATCACCTCTCCTATCCGAAGTGTCCAAGAACCTGCCATCTCTGATTGTGTCATCTATAACCGATCTGTACCCACCAAGAGACCTTTTTCATATGCCCCATTAGTTTTGTCCTCCTATTCATGACTGATCCGAAGTGGTCCCTGATCCAGGTGGATATTGGTGGCCACCTGCCTATTCCACCTAGACCCCCCAGTCAGTTTCATATGTTTCCTTAATTTTAGCACAGTTTACTATTTTTGGCAGTTTTTTGGGTCCTGAACTTTCGGAGCCGTTTTGAGGCCCTAAATGATGTTTTTTTTGTCAAAATTCCTTAGAAACCGCCAAAGGCATTTTGCCAAAAAAACGTTGATTAGGGCCTCAAAATGGCTTCGAGAGTTCAGGACCCGAAAACTGCCAAAAATAGTCAATTGTGCTACAATTAAGGAAACATATGAAACTGACTGGGGGGTCTAGGTGGTATAGGCAGGTGGCCACCAATATCCACTTGGATAATTCCTCCCCCCTTAGGAAGCAATGGTCCCCATTGCTTGCAGAGCCTCCATGAGGTGAGGAAATTTGTGTTGAACCTGGTCCCTAGTAAGATGTTTTGCAATCTCTGATGTGTCCAGTAATGGTGGGAAGCATGGTCGAGGGCAGTCCACATTGAACACTCGGTGCAAGCCAAGGAATGGGGGAATGTTGTGCTTCAAAGCATTGTTTCACACATCCTTGGTAATGGTGTAAGGACCATATCAGAGTGGTATGAGCTTCTGATGGGCTCTTGTAAGGTGTTTTTTTGCAAATGCAACCAAACTTTGTCTCCCACCTGAAACTTGTGTGGCACCTGATGTTGATCATGTCACTACTTGTACTTGGAATTTTCCACAATAGAGCATCAATATATTGACTTGTTGGATAGAGGTGCTCCAAGAGTCAGATCGAACGAATGCTTGACCTGACAGTGCAATGGTACCCCTGTGGGTGGGGAGAAGATGTCTCTGTATTCTTTCATGACTGTATCCACTTGCTTCTACTGCATGGAGGAACCCTTCCTGGGGGGCATGGATGTGGTTACAATATTCCCCTTACTTTGAGAGTGAACCAGAAAGAAAATAAATTTCCTAGTCTGGGAGATGATCTTGTTGCATTTCTTAGCAGAGATCAAAGAGGTGGCGGTAGGTGGGGCTACCTACGTTATCTTGTATAACATATTACCCAAAGAAATAATCACAAAGCGAGGTCTAGATTCATATATAACATGTCGCTTCCTTAAGTATGGTTGTCCTAATAATACATCACAAACGTCAAGAGGAGCAATATCACATAATACCTCATCTGTGAAGGGAACAATGTAAACTTTGAAATGGGAACTATAAACTCAAAATGGGAACTCTGGCCAAAAAACACCAAAAAAACATCAAAAACAGTGCTAAAAATGAAAAGTGTGTATACTGGAACAATGGTTTTTTTTTAGGGACAATTTTGAACATGTTTTAAAAATGGCAGTGAAAACAAAATTTTCGTGCAAAATACAGCTTGAAAACGAAAAAGTGATTATACTAGAATGATGATTTTTTTTTAGGAGTCCGATTCAAAATTTAAAAAAAATGCTAGTAAAATGATCCAACAACATAAAAATGACTCATAGCTTCTCATTTAACGCCATATGGAAATCAAAAATTTTATTTCAAGATACGATGCATACATCAGTTAGATAAACTGTCTTAAACAATTACTCAAAATCACTCATATTTTCTTGCACACCATCAGAATTCACATCTTTAGATGAGTGACTGGATGCTGACGGAGATGTTTCATATTCTTCTCTTTCATCAACTAGTGCCCCATCTGATTCCACATGCATGCGCATCATTTCAGGTTTTAAAATTCTTCTAGATCTACGACTGGTTTCAGCAGACTCCCATCTCAACATTGTTCCTTCTAGTAACAACGTTTTCAGAATCTCTATCGTCTTGAAGCGAATAGTTCCTCTCTTTGTTAAATTGAAGTCATAAACAAGTATGTCAACATCCTCCAATTTCAATATGTCTGTGTGGCGACGATTTATATTCGTACCCTTTCTTTTTCTCTTTCCACCATTTTTTTTGTCAATTACCATCTCTGGCTTATACACACCATTGAATGGGTGTGTATTTGTGGCATACCAATGTACTTCAACACTTGTAACATCCTCATTTTCTGTAAAGACCTTTATAACTTTAGCAACCCAGAATGGATAGACATTGGGATCTCCATCTGCTAGCACTGCGATCATGCAACCCTCCTTAATATCCTGTACTGAACCCCTGTAAAGGTCTTCCATGGCTTCATGTTGTGCACGAGATCTTCTGGAACCAATATACATCTCTCTTTCCTCTACTTGTGAAGAATTAATAATACTTTGAGATTGTTGTTGTTCAACAATATTTATTTCCTCATGTGCATTCGACACATTTTGTGGCCAAATAAATGGATTTTTCAAAGGTATATCTTCATTTGTTGTTGTTGAAATGATATCATTTTGATTATTGAAAAATGACTCCCACCAAACTGAATCAGCAATGTCAAAGTACTCATATGTATATCTAATACATTTTTTAATTTCTTCTAGGCAATCAGAATAATTTATATCTCTATTTTTTTTACGTGCATTATGAACTTCACCAACTAATTGTAATAACAATATTTTTGATGCAAATATTGGATGATCTGGAATGAACTTCAAAAATTGCAAACCTGATGACGGTGCCCATTCTGCAGTAGTTGAATACTTCTTGCCCCATATTAGTGTTTTCCCATCAATTTTTTTGATATGAAATTGATGTTGGAAGCTAATGGCATTAAGTTGTTCAATGCATTTCCCCTCACGATATGATCCCATAATAAACCTTTGCATGTCAACAGTTTCTTCCAACACATCAAAAGTAGGCTCTGGCATGTATGATTTCTTAATACATTCAGTTAATGATGGCAAGCTCCTAACTTCCTTCCTCCTCAATGTGACTGAAAAACGACTGAACATTTGATCAATATGGTCATGAGTGTGCCCAACAAGAAGGAAACCAACCTTTACCTTCTGAAATATTCTCAATTCAACAAGCATGTTTAGATATCCAAAAACAACCTAATTTTTGTTTTCACGGCAAGTGTTGTCCAATTTTAGATATAAAACTTCAGGAAGATTACCAGACCAATGAGAAAGCACATCATGAATTATGGTTATGGTCAGATTTACATCATTATGAATATTTGGAGCTGTGAAGTACACCTTTGGCAACATTTTCCCATTGAAGACCATACAACCGACCAAGTGATACTGAATAAAATTTTCCTCCTGTAAATTTTTGGGTGTCCGAACAAAATGTGGTAAAAGTGTTTTCTTCTGGCCCATACCATCAATTATCAAACCCAAATATTTATTCAGATTATCATAACACTTCTTTCGATGCTTGTACAACTTTTTCCTTTCATTTGTTTGTTGTTCTCGATGCTCCTAAACTTCTTTGACAATTGAATCTGCACAACATAAAAGAAAGCCATTAAGAAATATGTTTTCATACTTGATGAATATACAATTTTAAAAGTTAAAGCTATGAATTCCTACCTCTTTCTGACCCTTCACATTTGTCCCTTTTTTATTTAAGAGAAGCACATGTACTGCAAATCCCCATCCTTGTCTTCTTAGGAATACGGACATTGTTGAATTATTTCTTCCATACCTTCACAAAATATTGATATGTAATAAACCGACCATGTCTCTCAGCACCTTCTGCATATTCTTTGTATAAGTTGTAGATTTCTCGTCTTGAAAAATTATCTGGAATATGTATTGTCTCTCTATTTGGCATACACTCTCCATGCTTTGAAAAGAAATCTTTCATCCATGACATTGCAGTATTTGATAATGGCCCAAATTATCTTTTATGACGTACTTCAGAATAAAATGTGGGATCCTTTTCCAAATTTTCTTGAATTCTCGAGAGACGAAAATTCCCAATCGAATGAAACATTTTGAAAGCTTTTCTACAAATAAATAAAGTCCTAATATGATAATCATAACCTGACAATGTAGATTGCATGCACCCAACTAAATATGAATTTTGCATGATTTTATTCATTGACAAATATTTCTTCCTGCTCTCTAATGCAAATTTGAAATCCATATGTTTCAAGCAATCCTTTTGGCAACATTCACTTGAAATGAGTGCGCTGATAGAATTCTTCTCATCAGATATTCTGGTCTACCCCTTGTATAACTAGAACATCTTGCATTGATACGAAAAGGTCTGCTCCTACTCCTCGATACAATATTTCTTAGCAACATCTCCATCATTGGATCATCATTTGTATAAGGATTTTCATCATCATTAAGAGGAATGTTATCCACACTATGATCAACTGTGCTTTTCAAATACTGACTTGGAGGATATTCTTCATCTTCCCCTTCTTCAGTGCTACTGTCATAGTCCTTAGAATTCGGACTCAATGGAAAATTTGACTCGATGTTTATTGGATATTCTTCCTCATGTGCATTTTCGGCACTGCTCTCACAATCCATAGAATTAGGACTAAGTTTATCATCCTGTCCTTCATCACTGCTACCTTTATACTCATTAGAATTAGGACTAAGTTTATCATCCTGTCCTTCATCACTGTTGCTCTCATAGTCCTTAGAATTAGGATTAAGAGGACATTGTGACACTCCATTCTTTTGAAATTCATCATCACGCTCTTCATCACTGTTGCTCTCATAGTCCTTAGAATTAGGACTAAGTGGACACTGTGACACTCCATTCTTTTGAAATTCATCATCCCGCTCTTCATCATTGTTGCTGTCATAGTCCTTAGAATTAGGACTAACTGGACACCGTGGCACTCCATACTTTTGAAATTCATCATCCCGCTCCTCATTAAAGTTGCTCTCATAGTCCTTAGAATTAGGACTAACTGGACACTATGACACTCCATACTTTTGAAATTCATCATCATGCACTTCATCACTGCTGCGCTCATAGTCCTTAGAATGAGGACTAAGTGGACACTTTGACACTCCATTCTTTTCAAATTCATTATCACGCTCTTCATCACTGCTGCTCTAAGAATTAGGACAAAGTGGACACCGTGATAATCCATTCTTTTGAAATTGGTCATCATGATCTTCAACACTGTTGCTCTCATAGTCCTTAGAATTAGGACTAAGTGGACACCGTGACACTCCATTCTTTTGAACTTCACCATCATGCTCTTCATCACTGCTTCTTTCATAGTCCTTAGAATTAGGACTAAGTGGACACTGTGAGACTCCATTCTTTTGAAATTAGTCATCAAGCTCATCATCACTACTGCTTTCATAGTCCTTCGAATTCGGACTAAGTGGAATCTGTGACTATTTATTTATTTGAAATACTCCATCCCCTTTTTCATCAGTGTTGCTCTCATAGTCCTTAGGATCAGGACTAAGTGGAAGAATTGACTTTCTATTCATAGTGGAAGAATTCCCGCTATATTCATCCATATGAATAGAGTTGTTACGCGATGAAGATGTTGATGCTATATAAATCGAAACTTCACTATTAGGACAATCTATCCCTTTCAAATAGAAAATGTTGAATGATACAAATGGAGAGTCTCCTAAAGATATTATATAGCTTAAAGAATGAAATTTTCCCTCCAAAAATTTCCCCCCAAAAAATTTCACAAAAATATTTCCCTCCAAAAATTTTCCTCCCAAAAAATTTCGCGAAAATATTTCCCTCCTAAAAGTTTGTGAGATTTATTTCTCTTCATTATTTTATTCTACAATTTAATGAAAATGTAAACTAAATTCTTTTATGAAATAAATCATTAAAGTTAAAATTGTAAACTACAACTTCTACCTAAATTATTTTAATAGTCAAAGTATATAATATTTACTAAACAATTGAATGTTTTTTTTAAATTTTTATAATACATTGAAACAAATTAATCCCACATTTACCCCACTGTAAAACAGTTCCATAATATTCACTTTATCATATTTTCCTTCATCGCCAAAAAAAATTAACATGTTAAAATTTATTAACACTAATTAATCCCGCATTCACCGTACGGTAAAACATCTCTGTAATTTCACCTATATATTCCATTATCACTATTACTCACATTACATCAAAGTTTTCCGAGATTCATTGAAAGACTTGGAGCAAATTTGTGGAGTAGCTACGTTGGTATCAACAACATATTCAACAAAGAATTCTCACAATTGAAAGCTCAGTTCAATTTTTTTCCTTGAAAATTCTCATATTAAATTAGTTTAACGAAGTAGATTTTCTTTTTTTAAACTTAAGATTTTTTGTCAGCCAAATTAACCAATATTTCCGCCATGAGCATGGTGGGCCCGGGGCACCCCCATCCTGCAATTGTCCGACCACCCACTCCCTCCGCACACCCTACCGGCCCCCTCCCCAAACTCACCCACCCTGTCCCCTCGACCACCCCACCCCCACCTTTTCGCCCTACCCCCTGCCCCCCACGTCCTCCCCCCTACCCCCCTTCCCCCTCCACAGCCGCCCCCCAACCCCACGCCTACCCCCCCACCCCACCTTTTTCCCCTCACCTCCCGCCCCTCAACTCCCACACCCTACCCATCCCCCCTACCCCCCACAGCCTCCCCTCCCCCCTCATCTACTACCCCTCAACCCCATCCCACTCCACCGTCCCCCTCCCGCCCCTCAACCCCTATCCCACCCCACCTCCCTACCCCCCACGACCCCCCTCACCCCTACCCCCCTACCCGTCCCCCTACGCCCCTACCCCCCACCACACCCCTACCCCCCTCGTCCTCCCCACCATACCCCCCTACCCAGCCCCCACCCGCCCCCTCTCCCTTCCCCCCTCCCCCTCGGCCCTACCACGCCACCCCCTTACCCCCTTTCACCCTGCCCCTCCCCCTCCCTTCCCCCCTCCCCCCTCGGCCCCTCCACCACACCCCACCCTCCTACCCCCTTCCACCTCCCCTTCCCGACCCCCCTACCCGGCCCCCTCCCGCTTCGGCCTTCCCACCCTACCCTCCTACTCGGTCCCTCCTCCCCACCCCCTACCCGGCCTCCCCCTCCCTTCCCCCTCCCTCACCCGCCCCCCTCGGCCCCCCAGCCGCCCCCCTCAACCCTCCCACCCTACCCTCCTACCCAGCCCCCACACGCCCCCGCCCTTCCCCCTCGGCCCGCCCCCACTACTCCCTTCCCTCCCCCCTCCTCGACCCACCCTCCGCCCCCTGCCTCCCACCCTCCACCCCATCGGCCACCCCGCCGGCCCGCCCGGGGTGGCCGTCCGATGGGGCGGAGGGCGGGAGGTGGGGGGGTGGGTGGGGTAGGGGGAAGGGAGGAGGGGAGGGTGGGGGCTGAGTAGGGGGTGGTTGGGGGGGGGGTGGGGGGGTGTGGTGGGGTAGGGGGAAGGGAGGAGGGGAGGGTGGGGGCCGATTAGGGGGTGGTGGGGGGGGGGGGGTAGGGGGAAGGGAGGAGGGGAGGGTGGGGGCCGATTAGGGGGTAGGGCGGGGGGACCGAGGGGAGAGGGGGAAGGGAGGGGGGCACAGGTGGGGGTCGGGTACGAGGGTAGGGTGGGAGGGCCGAGCGGGGAGGGGGAAGGAAGGGGGGGTGGGTGGGGGCCGGGTAGGGGGGGCGAGGTGGGAGGGGGAAGGGTGGGAGAGGGGGGAGGGGAAGGGCCGGGTAGGGGGTAGGGTGGAGGCGCCGAGGGGGGAGGGGGAAGGGAAGGGGGGTGGGTGCGGGCCGGGTAGGGGAATAGTGTGGGGGACAGAGGGGGGAGGGAGAAGGGAAGGGGGGCGGGTAGGGGGGTAGGGTGGGCGAGCCGAGTAGAGAGGAGGAAGGGAGGGAGGTTAGTTGGGGGCTGGGTAGGGGGTAGGATGGGGGGGCTGAGGGGGGAGGGGGCCGGGTAGAGGGGTAAGGGGGTGAGGTGAGGGGGGACAGGTAGGAGGGTAGGGTGGGCATGCCGATGGGGGTAAGGCGGTGCGATGGGGGGGCCAGGTAGGGTGATATGGGGGTCGGGTAGGGGGGTAGGGAGAGGGGGCCAAGGGGGGCAAGGGAGTAATGGGGTGGGGAGGGGAGGTTGGGTAGTGGGGGTGGGGTGTGGGGGTCGAGGGGGGTAGGGGGCCTGGGTAGGGAGGGTGGGGTGAGGGGGCCGAGGAGGGTAGGGGGGAAGGGAGGGGGTGTAGGTGGGGGCCGGATAGGGGGGTAAGGGGGTGGAGTGGGGGGGCCCAGGGGGGTAGGGGGTTCGGGTAGGGGGTGGAGTAGGGGGACCGAGGGGGGTAGGGGGCCTGGGTAGGCGAGGTAGGGTGGGGGTGTCGAGGGGTAGGGGATTGTGGGGGAAGGCAAGGGTGAGGGGGGAGGTAGGGAAGGGAGGTAGGAGGGAGGGCCGAGGGAGAGGGGGAGAGGGGGATGGGAGGGACAGCCGGGGGAGAGGAGGTAGGGGCAGGGGGGTTGAGGGGGTGGGGGAAGGGGGGGATAGGAGGGACGGCCGAGGGAGAGGGGGGGTAGGGGGGTAAGGGAGGCGGGTAGGAGGGAAGGCTGAGGGGGGGTTGGGGGTAAGGGGAAGAGGTGGAAGGTGGGTAAGGGTGGGATGGGGTGGCCATCCGATTGCGAGGAGCAATGGGTCGGTTGGGGGTGGGGCGAGGGGGGTAGGGTGAATGGGTGGAAGGGGGGTAAGGGTGGGCTGGGGTGGTCGTCCGATTGCAGGGTGGGGTGGCTCGGTTGGGGGGGGGGGGAGTGGGGATAGGTTGTAGGGGGTTGGGGGATGGGGGGGAAGGGAGGTGGGGGGGGTGTGGGGGGGTAGGCTGTAGGGGGTTGGGGCATGGGGGGGAAGTTGTTGGGGGGGTGGGGTGGCATGGGGGTAGAGGGGAGGGGTGGAAGGTGGGTAAGGGTGGGGTTGGATGGCCGTCCGATTGCGGGGTGGCATGGCGTGGGTCGGTTGGGGGGGAAGAGGGGTGGGAGGGCGTGGGGGGTAGGGGATGGGGAAATCGCCCGCCACTCCGCGGATGGATGGGGTGGTGTCGATGGGTTTCTGCCATTTCTTAGTGTTAATTATTTTTTAATTTCAATTATCTGATTATACAAATTAAAAATTTATGATATATTTTCGTTGTGGATTTAAGTTAATATGTTTTCGTTATTTACTAATTTATGTGTTTCTATTTTTCAGGAAAATGGCATCAAAGAATATTTCTGTGAATATGTCTGGACCAAAGACTCTTAAAGGTGCATCTTCAAAAAACATTGGTGAACGAACTCCACCTGAGCTCATGGCTACAAATCTTTCAAGTGCCTCAAATGATAAGAAGATGATTTCAAACTGGAAGAATTCAAAAGAGGTGAAATTCCCATCAAGAATCTGATATGTGAAAGAAAGAGAAAGCCGAAATGTGAATATATATCTATATATTGATATACCGAATGAAAATGGGATTTTTGAGCTAATGGGAAGAGTCATAGATATGTGTTCGGTACCGGACACTAAAGTTGTTTACATACTTACAAAAGCTCCCAAGTCACATGAAAGGATTAAATATTGACTAGCATATTCATTGTATGACACGAGAGAGGTATCTACAAAGTTGTGTAAACAAATCGTAAATGAGATGAAACAAAACATTATAAGCACTGTTATTTATATTTGTATTTTGCTTTCTTGAAAGTGTCTCGCTATATTTTTTTAATTTTGTTTTTATTGACATATGATATTTTGTTTGGCATAATTTTGTTGAAAATTGTTCAATTAGGTTGGGAGGCATTCATTTCATAGAGCATGATATCATGAAAGTTGTCAACAGTTTTTACTCAGTGTCAGAAGAAGATATGGAAAACAAGCAAAATGTAGTAATTGATGATGCTACAAAACTACATCCAAAGGATCAGAAAAAAAGGCCTTTAGTGGATAAATCTAGCAAGGGTAGACAAGTTACTTTTGAGGACGATGAAGTTGAAACTGATAGTGAAGCATATATTGTCGTTACTGAAGATGTCATTGGAACTGCGAAGAGTCGTAAAAGACCAAAAGTAACAATGCCCAAGAATAAATCTGTTGAGAATGTTATGACGAAGAAAAGTAAAGTTGAAGATTTTGAAGTAGTCATTACCAGCAGTCAAGAACCTAGTGAAACTTCAAAAGAAAGCAGAGAAATCGTTACACCAGGAGTTGATTTAGAGGATGGAATTATCAAAACAAAACAAAATGCCATTCGACAGAATTTGACAAAGAAAAACTTAATTGATGGTGGTCGTACATTTCAGCTTAATGTCAGACAAACCTATAAGGCAAGTGAAGGACAATGTCAATATCAAGTTAGAAAGCCACACCATCTGCATATTCACAACTTGAAGATATTGAGGAGGTACAATCCATATGCTCATGTGGTTAATTATGTGCTTCCTGTTGATTCAGTTCAAGTTCCCAACAAAGAAGCATTTGATAAGTCAAAATTTTTTGAATACAATTATTATGTGCTTGGGGGGAACCATTCTGTAGAAGCTCAAAGGCAATTGATGGAGGAATATCCCAATAATCCACGTTTTGAAACAATGAAATGTATCATTTATGTTGGTTTATCGGATACAAAAGAAAAGTTAGTGGCATGGGATCATAATTCAGATAATGAATATAGGATGTGTATGACTTTCATTCAAAGGGTTAGATTTATTGATAGTGAATTTCAAGAAAAATGTGGTGGGGATAGGATAAATGTTACTGCAGATTTCTGAAGGGAATGTTGTATGGAAATAGGCTATCAAATTGAAGAGAAACCCAATTCAAAAGGTGGAAAACACATCCTTCCTAGTGATATATTCAGAGGTGTTAATAACATTTTCCAATTGGCATTTAGAACTGAAGATGTTTGGAAGTTGATTGATAAGATTTTTAGCATGTGGGAAAACATTGGCATTAAAAACCAAAAGGTTAAAAAGTCTAAGCCATTGATATGTGGCGCCAGTAAATCAGGTCCTGAATTGAAGCAGCTTCCAGAAGATATGACTATCACACCTTGGAGAGCAATGCAAGGAGTGAAAGATGAAAAAATTTTCAAAACAATATTATCTCGTGTGAAGTTAGGGGAATTATCATTGGAGGAAATGTCTGAGGAATTTCAAAAGTAAGTTTGTTGAATTATTTTTATTTATTTCTAGATTATAATTTTCTTTTAAATAAAACATGTTGTTCTTGGTAGTATTTGTTATACATATCCTTATATTGACGTTTTGTTACTTTATCTATGCAGTCAAAAAGTTTATGTGAAAATTCAAGAACAAATGGTTAGATTTTTGAATGAAGATAGTTGGGATGATGTTGTACGCAACTATCCATATTCAAGTTCTACATCAACATTAAAAGCTTTTTATCTTGCATTTAAAAAGGTATCTTGATTTACACATTCATTTTTATTCATCTGTGTACTATTTTTAATTTATAACTTACACATATATTTGTTTATTTGATAAAAGATGAAGAATGATGATAATGGAGCGCCAACTAGCTTCAAAACCTTAATTGGAAAAATAAAGATCGAAAGACTGAGGAAGCAACGTGTTAAGAATGTTGAACTTGATCCAACTCTTACTCATTTCATTTGGAATGGACTAGACACTGTTCAATATCAAGTAATACAAGGCGACTGTGAAGACATTGCTAAACTCATACCTAAAAGGGAGTATGACCTAGTTATTGCAGATATTCCCCATGGTTTCAATATTCCAAACATTGACTATGATAGTGACCCTTATACTTATCAAGCTCTTAGTAAAGTGGTTGCGGGATTTGTAGAAGTCGCGTCATCACCATTATGGAGATTTGTGACATTTCATTCAGACACACAATTGGCAATGATATTGTCAAGCTTCAAAGGGAAAACAAATTCAAAGATGCAGCTTACATGGTAAGACATTTAAAATGTATATTTGATTAATGTTGAAAAATTCATTTATGTACAAGTTGATTGAACTTTTACTATTTCATGTTACAGGCAAAAATCAAATCTTCTTAATCGTGACGATCAAGTATTTATAAATGATTGTGAGTTCATTCATATTGATAGTTGGGCAAAAGATGATAGCTATATGTCTATGATTTTTAATCGAGTAGACAGAAAAAGCTATAGCCAAATACTGACTTATGATGCTGTTGTGAGAAAACTAACATATGAAGACAAAGAAGCAAAAGGAGAGATAGTTAACATTTATCAAAAACCACAATTATTGATTAACTATCTTATATACATATGTTCAAATGAAGGAGATTGGGTTCCGGATTTATTTTTTGGCTCAGATAAGTTTTATTATATAGAATTGAATTTCAATATGTTATTTTTTTAATTAATATGTCATTGTACTAATTTACTTCATTATTTCTTTTGTGCTTGATAATTAGGTACAACACTAGCATGATGCCTTCAAAAAGGAAGAAATTGCATTACAATTGAAAAAGATCCATTACAATGCAATTTCATTCAGCAAAGAATTAATGCTCTTCAATTTTTTCCAGATGCAATGCAAGAAATTGGGTTGGAGAAAGGGGACTTTAGTGAATCACGTGTGGCAAAAAAGGCAAAGGAACCTCAACCACCATTACATGGGATGTTTGGAAAGACATACATTGGGAGATTCATAGACATCAAAGATCCATTAGAAGACGAAAATGAGCAAAAGGAAGCAAAAAATATTGTTGAAAAAGACAATGATGAAACTCTAGAGAACGAAGAGTTTGGATTACATGACATTGTTGATTAAATTTAAGTTATGCTTGAAAATCAAGCTCATTTCTTGTAACTATTAAGTAGTTATACTTGCAATGTTTTGACTTTGACATTTTAGGAGAAGAATATACACTCAATTAAGGTTGTTATGCATTCAATATTTGTAGTATGTGATTTTCGCATTAATTTTTAAGTTAATCATTATTTTTTGAAAAAAAGGTGATTATTATTATTTTTTTGACATGAAATTCATTAAAAAAAACTATTATTTCACTATTTTTAGTTAAAAATTTCGTATAAAAATTGTGATTTTTGCATGTCAATTGTAGCAAAAAATTATCAAACGTGTAGTTTTTTAATTATATTTATGTTAAAAATGGTTATTTTTATGTCCATTGTTAAAAAATATTGTTTTTTAGAAACAATTATTTCTTGTGGATTGAAAAATCAATTAATGATGTATAAATATGTAGAATATTGAAAATTCAAAATATCGACCTTCTTCTTTAAATATGCGAAACAATAAAAACCTCACTACAAAAAAATAAAATTAAAATAAAAACAAGAAAATATGAAGAAAAAGGCCACTTCAAAAATTATTAAATTTACAAAATAATTATTTACATTTCATACATTAGAAAATAAAATAAAATAAAAAGCCTTTTAAAAAAAGGGCCTGGTGTAGAATTACCACGTTTTTAAATCAACATAAAAAACACTACCATTATAAAATGCAATGTACATAAAAAAAATTATAGTGCTAAAAACTAAGCTCTAAAAAATATGTGTGTTCTGCATCACCCCTTTTCAAAATCGGGTCACATTTTTGATATCTCTACAAAACGAGTAACAGTATGGGTTCCCGTTTCAAAGTTTACATTGTTAGGGCTTGATGTTGTAGGGAAGGCGACACTGCTGGCTAACTCATAGATCTTGTCCTTGGTGAAGCCACCCGATGTTGTACGACTTCGGGTGTGGTATGGTTAGTAGGCCCATCCGCTTCACGACTTCTGCTGAAATGAGGTTCTTTTGGCTGCCACTGTCAACAATGAATTATAGCGGCGAACCCTTCACCCACATTTGTGAGTGGAAAAAATGCTCCCCCTCCTCTGGATCTTTGGGCTCATTCTTTTGGATCTTGGCGATGGCAATAGTGGCGTTGGGATCTGCATCAATAATCTTCTTCCATTTGTCATTCCTCTTGTTGGGTTCTAATTCAGGGTCAGAACATGCATCTGATTCTGAAGCCTTCAACTCAACCACCAGTGACTGCTTGGTCCGACAATAACTTGTGTTGTGAGTGGGGCTCTTATGAAACTCACACTACTTTCCTGTTTCCTTCTTTGACTTCGTGGCGGTGTTATTTTCTTGCAGCTTCGACGGGTTGTCTTGGGTCACCCCGCCTTGGCTTTGTCCTTTGTTCTTCGGATTCGCAGATCCAAAGTCTCTCTTCTTTTGTTTAAACTTTTGCTCGATCTTGACAGCGTATCGGCATGCAGTGCCAAGCGAGGAGATTTCCAGGAACTCCATCTTGTCTTAGATGTACCTGTGTAGGTAGCCGTGATATTTGAGTACCAAATGCCGCTCAAAATCCTTAATACCCAACTTTGTGCGAAGGGTATGAAAAATATTGGTAAACTTTGACACATTTTGGTACCTTCCTTACCGCAGCGTGGTCCACTTTATATATTTATCCTGATGGCCAAAGCATCCATAAACCCCAATCCATTAACCTTGGATTAGAACATAACCGTAGTTCCCTTGACCAGATCTACAAAATATTATGGATTGAAAACCATCATGTCCAAAACCATGTGTGAAATCCATGCACAAAACCATAGGTAGGTCCACCCACCTAATATAGGGCTATTTCTATGGAAATCACATCGGTAGTTGTAGTCCTCAGAGAGATATTTCCAACGAGGTATCATACGCGTCAAACAAAGATAATATGACCAAGTTACGACCTCGGGAAGTTGCCTGCCCAACGTGGCCCATAAACTCTTGGTGTTACATCTCCTCAGGTTAGGTTTTTAGTTGTTTAGGGTTTTCTTTTATTTTTCAACAATAAAAAGGCCCTTGAGCCTCATTGTAACTCAATTTAGAGGCATGTATCCACCACATCTCTTCTCAGAGGTAAGCTACCATCGTCCAAGCTAGTCTTATTTCCATTCTATTTGTAAGCATATTTCAATATTGGATATTAATGAAATGAAGTGTTATTTTTGTTGCATCTCATTATTTATGGTTATCTCTGTAATTTTTTATGTTCCTGTTTAAATCCAGATCAATCCCTGTCTTTGCAATTCTAACAAACTCTGAAGGATTACTGCATTGACTTTTGCTTGTTTCTCCTGTTCATGTTTGATTCTGTCATTATCTGCTTTGCAACTCTTTATTTCTTCCTTCAAGCTTCTCAATGTGTCTGCTAAGTCAGAAGATTCCCAACACCACATTTCCCATTTGATCCATAAGAAGAATCTCGTGAATTGTAGTCGACCATCTTGCTAGTCATCTTGATCTCTTTCTTGCAATGCATCTTATGTCAACTAAACCAAATCATAAACAAACCAAATTACCTTATCATCATTCGAGGAGGATATCTCATCTACAAAATCAACCGATTTAGCGTGATACATGTATAAACATAATCATAACAACACATAGACATATAAAATATAGATATAACAACATATAGACATTATTCTAACCATAGTCTAGTCATCAGTGCATGACCATATCAATCACATACCATGACCTCATGCATGACAACAACAACCATACCAATGTACACTTGACAACACTTAAACACTAACTTGCATAAACAACACATAACCAATCATACACTCATCATGACACATTTCACGACGACAACGTCAACCTTCACATGGCGACATCTCTACAGCCATGACCAACACCATGCATATGCAACAATCACATAGACCACAAGCATAAGGACCACATAGGCAAGTGACATGAATGCATGACCAACACACCGCTCATCCAGTCCGACAGGTGAACCATGCTCTGATACCACTCTATGGTATCAGATATCACACAAAGAGAACAGAAACCAGACACCAACCAAAGTGAACAAAACCTTCTATGATACCACTATATAACACCCTCCTCCCACATCTACCCAAGTAACCGACCAATTGGGGTAAAAAATGTGGCAAAGAGTTATTATGATATGATTGAACTCCCCTTGTGTTAGTTAAGGAAGTGGAATTGACAAAACACACTACACAGACCTTCTAGACATGCTGCAGAACCCCCAAGAGCCATCCAAACCTTCCTGGTGACTAGCCCCTGAGACAAACTGACATTTTACTGCATTAATACCCCATTCGCTCCCATGACATGGGCATGAGTGCGACTGGGACCCTCAAGTCGCTCCCACAACATGGGTATGCCTGCGAATGGGGAATTTTCCAAGCAGTTTTGTGCCTGCGACTATGAATTTTGTGCCACTTTTTCAAGCCCGGGGCTTATGTCACTACTAGAACTCCATGACACTTGCCGAAATGAAAGATAACAATGGAATAATGATACAAATGTAATTACTTGAACAAGGACTTGATTGAACACCTACTAGCCATGCCTAGAATTTCGTCAAACATGTTACAAAGATGAAATCTACAGGTTTGAACAACAAATTTGGGCATCGGGGTCTCATACTTATATGGGAATCGCTAAGAAGCATTGATGCCTCATCACAATAACTGCATTACCGTCTATTAATCCATATATTCCTTGTACATTCAATGATTAACCAAAACATGATGAGAAGCATACATTTTCACAATTATAAAATTCATTCATAACCAACATATAACCAATAGAAATATCAAGGGTATACTAGCCACTATGTGAATTGACTTGAGAGAAAAGCGAACCATCAATTACGCCATCATTTTTAACATTCAATAGATGCTCCATAATATCCCATAGACAATTTATTCTTAAGATTTATTTTCAAACATTCATCATCCACATGAATAAGCGATTAAACGAATACAAAGGAGTTGTTTGAATGTAAAGGCCACCATCTAGCTAAAGTGAAAGGAGGATCATCCACATGAATAAACGATTAAACAAATACAAAGGAGTTTTTTGAATGAGAAGCCCACCATCTAGCTAAAGTGAAAGGAGGATTTGCAATTTCAATCAATTATATATGTTTGGGGAATTTTTTTATTGTTTTTTGGGCGAGAGATATTATATAGTCTAGTATAGGGGAGATGTGTATAATGTAAATAAGTAATGTAATATAAGTAAATTTGTCAATATTTATTAAATGTTGAGAAAAATATTTATAAGAAAAAAAAACAAAATTAAGTATTGGCTTCACATTCAAATTAAAATATATATAAATGTAAAATGTAATGTAAAAGTTAAAATGTAAAATATAATGCAAAATGTAAAACATAATTAAAATAATCTTGTCCTGACCATGAACCACACTAGATGGTTCAAAATGTGTCGACAAAACTCTCATGATTTTATTTTTACCGAAAGTTTTCTTACTTTTCATGATATGGATCACAAAAGCCTAAATTCAATTAACAATATTTAAATTTAACTAATAAGCACATAAAAGCTTAATACTTACAATAAACTTATAATATAGCAAGATTTTTAACCATGCATATTCACCCGACTTTATCATGGATATCATTAACTTGTAAATAGGCTTTATTACAATATCATGAGCCAATACCATGGGTTATCAATACCATGTGCCTAAAAATCATATTTAAATTTAATTAATAAGTACATAAAATCTTCATACTTACAATAAACTTACAATATAACAAGATTTTTAACCATGGATATGTACCCTCACTTTACCATGGATATTATTAACTTGTAAATAGGTTTTGTTACAATACCATGGCTTGTCAATACTAGATGCCAAAAACCATAACTCATTTCATAATCAAAATAATTTAATTTAATAACATTTTTTTAATTAAATCTAAAAGAAAAAAGGTTATGATTACGTTTGAGATAGAATTAAGCCCTTTATACTCACCAGTACTAAAAAAAATCATAGATATTTCAGAGAGAGAGAGGGAGTGAAGAAAAGAGAGAAATAAAGTTGAAGGAGGGGACAGGGGGAGGCGAAAGAGGGAGTGAAGAACAAAGACATAGAAAGATAGAGGCAGAGAGAGAGGGAGTGAAAAAAGAGAGAGAGAGAGAGAGAGGAAGGAAGAGAAAGAGGACTTGAGAGAGAGGAGGGAGATTGAGGGAGAGGGGAGAACTAGAAGGAACATAAGGAGGTTACTTTTAGATGTAAAGTATATAATTTATTTGAGCCTTAAGCACTCTGAGCCTCAAGTGAAGTGACATGATTACCACTAGCAAGAGTTGTACACATGGACACATCATAATGTTCACACACATGTATAGAGGGTATACATGTGGAAAAATAGGTTAAACATGTGGTGAGTGAAAAATAGTGTATATCATGAAAGGTTTAGTGGTAAATTATAAGTGACTTCAAAGTTGGAATAAATAACATTTAACTCGATTATCTTTTTATAATGTGTTTATGTATTTATGGTAAAACCAAAACCTAGAAATCTTATTTGTTTACATAAATTAATGTATATCCATCTTAACTCTAGTTCTACCAAGCACAAGGAGGGATCAAATATCTTCAGGTGAAAACCTCTTTTAGAATGCAAAAAAATTTGATCCCTCTTGCCGCTTGGTAGATCCAGAGTTAAGATGGATCTAAGTTTGTGTTTATAACATTTATAGGATCATGGAATTTTTCATTGAAAGATCGATCTCGAAAATATATGGTATTTGTAGAATCATGGAATCTTTAATTGCTAGATTGGTCTTCAAAATCTCTAAGGTAAAGAATTTACAAATATATCTTTAACTATTTCCCATCTTACGACTCACATTATCTTGTAAATTCATTTTCTTTTAAATTCTTCCTTTTTAGTATAGGTTTTACCAGAGATCTTTCAATGATTCAATTATGTTCATGCACATTGTTCAATAGTTTTCATTATTTTAGTATCTATAATGATATCACAATCATATTTGTTTCAATGAATAACATTGCGCTCTTGAGCTTTATATTTTTGTAATGATTTTCTCAAAACAATTTAAGCATGTCGATAACAAACTTTCTTGCTAATTTAATGAACTTGAAATAATTATGAGTAGGTGTTGGTTTTGATAATTTTTTTTTCTTCTCGAAATAATGTACTTATATAGAGAGTAATGTAATTGTATAATAATGTGTAGATTTCCAAAAATTTGGCGGCTAATAATCTCACCAAGTCAATATCCACTACTTAAATAAACAACATAAACTTATCTATCAAGTTAATTTTCTTCAAGAACATGGGTATTTTGATGAAAAGTTGACTTCTTTTTTTTAAAACGCAGAAATCAATGGAATGAATCTTGTACCATCAAAGTTTTATTATGGAGGCAAAACCACTATAAATGCCCCGTTGGGGTCACCGTAGGAAACCAAGAATCTCAGACAGTTTATAACTTCATAAGGGTACAGGAGGTGCAGGATTTCAGATGGCACAACTTAAGATGGGTGCAGGAAGGTTCTCAGATGCCTCTGCAATTTCGTAGGCAATTACAGTGAGGAAAATTGCAGTCTAATACTCCTCAGTGATGGAAATCTCAACATACCTACAATCATAATCTCGGTACAAAGATAGCAATCATTATCTCAGTAGAGCAGTAGTAATGAAGGTCTCAATAATGGTCACAGTCTTTGCCTACTAACATAGCGAAGCAACCTCACTATCTCGGCATATATGTGAAGAGAAAGATTCTGAAGTGATATTTTGTCTCTATCCAGAAGCAGTCATAACAGATGTAATAATGATCTTAGTATAACTACAATCAAGACCTTAATAGTGAATATCATTGTCTCAGTGAATCTAAGCACAACTCTACTATATATTTCAGATCTATTTGTTGTGGAGAAGATCTCAGTGAGGACACAACAGTAATGAAGATCTCCATGGTAGTGCAACAAGGTGCTACAGTAATGGTGATAAAGATGATCTCAATGTGAAGCAATGATCTCAGTCACGATGGATCAATGATGAAGCAGCGGTGATGATGATCTCAACAGTGACAAAGAAGAGGATTGTTGTCTTGGTCTTGGAGTAGCATGAGAGGTCAAGTGTCATGGTCTTGGTATTCATCAATTGGAATTTCTATAAGAAGACTCTTGTATGGGTTTTCCTCTCCAAGAGAAGAGGTTTTGGCCCTGGCAAAAAGCCAACATCTTGTGTTCTTGTCTCTTGTATTTTGTTAACTGTTTGATGAAGTAAGAAATACACACACTAATGATATCAAGAGAAGATTATGCTAATAAGAAAAAGTTAAAATACCTCACAAATAGTTATCATGCTAAAAAGAATGACATTAACTACATTTTCCCTAGATTCTTCAACAAATTTGACATCAGCTACAAGAATGTTCACTCTTCTATTCTCCTCTATTGTTGCAGTAATAATTCATAGAAGGTTGAAAGAGCAACGAATACATATGACATTGCATATTTATTTACATTGGATCATTAAAGCAACCATACATTTTTTTTTTAATAATTTGTTTGATCTTCCTAACATATTACCATGGTTTTTCACATGTTACTTTGAGTAATGTTACATGAGGTGTCAACTTTCCATCTTACCCATGCATAAAACTTAACTATAATTGATGCTTAAGATTGTACAAGGACTCATGTAAATTGAGACAAAAACTTTTCAACATCCACCTGTCCCATAATAAGCTTCTTGTGACATCATGTCTTCCATGTTATCCCCCATCTCTTTATTCTAATAGCAGTGATTTTTTATTTTGTTTATCATTTGTTTATTCAATTAATATACCTCTTCAATTCTAGGCTAGTGTCCTTCCCTTAGAATTTAATTTCGTGGTGTATCAAAAACTTTTTATTTTCTAAAGGAATTTGGATTATGGAAGAGGTGGGTTAATGGTCTACATTAGTTTATACACATTAGTCCCTCTAAAGCTCATGCAACTTGAGATTATCAAAGAGAAAGTTCTATGTACTATATTTTGTTATTTTGTCATTGTTGAATATGCAAGGATTATTAATAATCCTACTTCTCCCTATTAGTTAACACCCACAACTTGTTTTGAATATTCTCTTAGTGTCACTAATCATTCTTTACAAAGTTCAATGATTGAAAAGAGAATCCATGGAAACATTGTCACTATTGGTGCTACCTAAAATAACAATATACAAAGCATACTATTAGTAAAAATATACATGGGCATCACAAGATAAGATAAGATTGCTTGGTGTTTCTTTCTAACTCCTAGAAAAATAAAGATTTTTTTGCATATATAGATGTTTTTTTTCATGAAGAACTTAAACTCAGTCAAAATAATTAAATCATTTACATGGTAATTGACCGAGAAAAATATTCACCTAACACAATCAACACAAAGATAAAGATTTATTTAAAATAAATCTTTCAAGATTAATATTGATTTTGATAATTTTTCAAATAATTATTTTTAACATGTTTTCCTATTTAAAATATTGAATGAACTACTCATATTAAATCATTTACATGGTAATTGACTAAGAGAAATATTCATCTAACACAATCAACACAAAGATAAAAATTTATTTAAAACAAATTTTTCAAAATTAATATTAGATTTGATTAATTTTCAAATAATTATTTTTAACATATTTTCTTATTTAAAATATTGAATGAGCTATTGATATTACAATAAATATTGTTTACAACATTTTTCTTTGCTAAAAATATACACACAGACATACATTATTAAAAAATATTATATATATATATATATATATATATATAATAATATATATATATATATATATATAATTTTAAAGAATTATTTACTTTAATCCAAAGTACATCATTGTAAAGAATGATTTACTTTAATGCATAAATGTTTTAAAATATAAAATCATATTCAATATGCTTTGTTAAATTTAATATAAAATTATTAATGACAGCATTGTTAATTTTGATTATTAACATCAGAATAAAACTCTAATATAAGGTAATTATCAAGAATATCACATTGCCATTTGACTATAAAACTGAAATCAAAATATAAGAAAAGGTTATAACTTATTATCAAAACTATCATATTGAGATGAAATATGAAGATCTTAAATACATTCGAAAGACAATATGAATGTGACATCATTTATTCTCGTATCAGCAACAAGACATGTATGCCGTGAAATGGCAAATTGTTTCACATCGCCATCTGCATGAGATTGGTCCAAACTTCCAACCCTCTCGAGTTCTGGAGACCAAACAAAACGCACTTATCATTAAGATCTGATGTTGTCTATCAGTGTCATTAAACTCATCCAAGACATGTGAGTCTTGACGAGCTTCGCTAAGATGTTCCCATAACCATGAAACTCACCATCATTCCAAAACTTGTGAAACTCGGATAAATTTTTTGAAAGCTTGAGAATCTTGCCAAAAAGATGTCGATGATCATATTATCATATTCTATGAGGTGAATGGATGGATACACCGAGTCTCACAACTTTGCTTTATCTCCTCCAATGTGTATGCTGTAACTATACCCAGTGGTGCTTAGGTGAAGACTGAATTGTAACTGACTTATCATTGATGTAGATACTGGAGTTGGAAAATTCTAAGTGTAACTGTAACATCAGATGCATTTTCCAAAAATGGGTGGAGCTGATGAAAGTAAAAGCTAAATCTGATGATACACTAACTGCATGCAAGTGAAAATGTGTACTGAATGAAACTAACTGAAATTTGAGGATCACCTGTCTAACTAACTTTAGTCAGCACCTGTCTAAAACATCCATGCTGGGGAATCGTTCATCTCTATGCTAGCCAAAAAAAGTTACTTCTAAAAGAAGCGGAAGACCATTTAGACACGTTCTACCTACATATGCAGACAATCGGGGTACGTTATGACGATGTTGCATGTATACTGTTTCCGTGTACCTTGGATGGCAGAGAATCTGTATGGTACCATAGCCTTCCTATCAACTCCATTCAGAATTGGGGGATGCTCGAGAGATTGGTTTGGGTACTTCACTTCTATTTTCAACCTCCCTTAGGTCTGGATGCACTTGATTTGTCTCTTTGAGGAAGGAAAAACTCCCCTAGGGTTTAGAGTATACCTCCACATTGTTAGTAAGAGATTTGGCTGAGTGAGGAGTCTAGGATTTTCAACATTTTCAACCACTTATATACAGAGTTTGTTCTCATTCCATGGCCAATGTTTTTTGCAACATGGAAGATTTTTAAGCCTGGAAGTGACTCTTTAATTACACATTCCGATAAATTGGCAGATACAAGAATTAGAGGGTTTTATTATCTGCATTTAAATTTTTCTCCTTTCTAAAATGTAAGTGACCTTAATAAGCTATTAAATATTTGAGATTGAAAAATAAATATTAGCAGATTGCTAATGAGCCATTATTCACTAGCATGGTTGATGGGGTGTTAAGACATCCATCAGTGGTTAAAGGATACTGTTTAACTTTGACAATCTAAAAAGCCCCAAGGGTTAACTAACTTAGTCAATTTCTTGTTGCTAAGTACCTTCCCAGGTGGGAGGTCATGGGGTCAAATCTCCTCGACGCCCTTCGGGTTAGGCCATACTCGTTTCGTTGGCAGGTAGATTTTTTGGGTTGATCTGTCTGAATTTTCCCGTGGATGTAGCGGCCACCCAGTGTCCGTGAACCACCTTAAAAAAAAAAAACCTTGACAACCTAAATGTAAGAAAGTCCACTCATTGTGGTAGAGCCCCTTGCAAAGTGCTTTTAAAAGGACTTCCCATAAAAATTTACTTGCAAAATCTAGCGAGAGCTTTAGTTCATGTCAGAAACTAATGATTAATAAGAATTATGTTGCTTGTTTATTAAGATATTGATTTATGATGTTGCATCACCCTGCAACTTTAACGTAAGAGCTATTTACTGTAGAAAACACACTGTCAATGCATCAGAAACTTCTTTTGTACAGCATGAGAACGAACACCAAACATGACAGCAACTTCATGCATGCAAATAAAATAGTTGCATGTGAAGTCAAATGTTATAATTTTTCACCACCATACATTTTCATCTTTCAAAGCCCAAAGAATGAACCTTGGTAATAGCTGATGTTCTGGAGTCATGGGCCAGAAAATGTTCAAAATTTGTAACAGCATAAGTTCTGGAAGGGGCATCAAATTTCAATTTCTCTGTTTCGTCTGACTTATACTTTTCCTCATTATGTTTTCGTTTTGCTGGGACAGCAAAACATTCACTTGAATTATCCTTTGGATGGTCCAAACTATCAGAGATTCTAAATTGAGAAGATTGTAACAAGTATGCACTCCTGCCACTGACACTACAACCTAACATATCCCTATGTTTCAGAGATGATTCAGAAGCAAAAGAATGAGCCCATGGCTTCTGAAAGAAGCCATTCGAACTGTCAACAGGCATGGAATGTGAACTATCAGCATCAAATGTATCTGGATTAGATAGAGTAAATCCTTGATCAATCCTCGAATTTCCAATTCGTTGATTTGGAAAAGAACAATCTGAGAAATAAGCATAATTTTCAAGGGCTGAATATGTTTCAGAAAGGCATGGTGATGATATCATGCAAGACTTAGAACTTGAAACTCCACACGCCTCGGCCACATTAAAACTATTACATTCAAGGTATGAGTCACCAAACACTGTTTCAGCCAAATCCACTGTGCTAGTTGAATCCCTGTTACTATCGGTACTGCAAGAAGTTTCATCAGAGCCACTGAAGAGAGATCCAGAATCACTTGATGTTGAATCTCCATACTCTCTTGGAACTGAGTCTATCTTCTCCTCCCTTGTCATTTGGTAAATTTTTTCACGTCCAAAACCATAACCATTAGATCTATCTGCAATATTAGAGTCCAAGTCCATGGTATGATAATCCGAATCTCTTACTCTAGCAGGCTGATCTACATGGACACTGGCATCTCTGAAGATGTCAAGTGAAGGAAAATGTTTGGTATGTACTTCAGTTTCTTTGTTGTATCCACCCGACAAGGATGATTGTTCAACTTCAAATGTGCAATTATTTAAAGGTACTTCTTTATAGCTTTCGGCCATTTCATTATGTAAAACAGCCGGTGGCCTTGGTGAAGACCTGCAAGAAAATTATGTTAGAACATGCTGTCCTTTTGATCTAAACTTACTGCTTACAGGGGAGAGGGATGGGGGTGACTAGATGAAGAAACAAAGTGAAAGAAAGCATTGTGATCTCTCCAAATGATTTTCACAAGAAATATGACTTTGAGAATCTATAATTCACCTAGAGTATAAAAGCATGTATGCTCCTTCCGACATCACCACATCAAGGGCAACTGGAATTACCTGCACCATTAATGTCAAACTTCCAACATTAATACCATAACAAAAGCAGAAGATCTAATGAATGAAAATTTAGAACACAATAGTACAGATCTTCCATGACAACATAGTTGAAAAGATAAAAAGGGCAATAAAACACAAGTAATGAAAATTTTCATATAATGTAACCAATTCCAGGAAATGAAGGCCAGTCTAGATTTGCTGAATCAGCCATAATAATAAAATTTTCTAATAAAAATAAAACAAGGACAATAGTAAGGGATGTCAGGGAAGCTAACCTTGCTGTCATCGATCTTGTACCACGCCCCTTTCAAATCCTTTACATAGCATATATAATGACCGAAAAATGAAGCATTCAGCACATCCAAATGAACAACCACCGCATACAGATTGTATAAGGGTGGCTTGTCACCGATTCCACTCATATATGGCAACATGTCCAAGACTTCAGGGAAAGCAACAATCTTGTTGAGCTTGCCAAATCTTCCAGTCTGATAGAGCCAAATCAAAGTTCAACTCTCCAGGTGCAAGAACTAAGATGGCATTTATTTGAAGGGTGTGGAAAGTAGCATGCTATAGGATATAAACCCAAACAGTTACCTCAAATCTCTTCAGAACGATAGTAAGAACATTTGGAGCTACATGCACAGTCAACCGCTTTTGAGCTTTCACATAGCTTTTGCACCTGTATTACAAAGAAATACAGACAGAAATCATGAGACCAGATTATGTAATGAAGTATACTCCTATAAATACAAATACATAATTTTGAAAGCCTTTCTGTAAATTCCATTCATAAGGAACCAACAAAACATAAAAATGAAAACTAAACAAGACTAAATTGGTCCCCGCTATAGCTTGCAAAATATCATGCAAGAGATACAAAATATTTTGCAAAAAAATCAAGATGCTAAAAGAGACAGCATTCAAAGAATTGTGTAAGCCTAGTTATTATATATTTCAATGTTCACAAGCTTAAAAGTTAGCTACTTTTACTCCCAAAAAATGAAGACCATAGTCGATCAATCATATGGAAAAAGCTATAACCAGTCCACTATCTCTATGTACTAATGTAAAGAGGAACGAATAGATTGATTAATTTACGAAAATAAATTGCTAGAGGATCTGCTCTGTATATCTCAAGTCCAAGTTATCATGTTGGCATTCTGGTTAAACAAGCAAAATTTTGGGAAGAAATTCAACAAAACTCCAAAATTTTGAAAAGATATCAACAAAACTTTTGAGCACTTGTAAAGAATAAATAAATATGATTTTCGTATTAGATTCATATATTTAAATGAAAAAACATAAATATATAAGGATCATCAAAATTAGGGTGCCACTTTATTACTCCAGATATTATTTAGAAATGCATCATATATTACTCCATGAAACAAACAGCTATATCATGGAACATGTTACCACTTCCATATTCATGAGATTCTGAGTGCTAGAGTTCGAAAAGGATGTTTCTTGTCTTTGATGCATGATCTTGCATTGATCGGACATATCTACATATTTTGATGCATGTTTTCACATTAAGAATACTTTTGAGATATTTGCAATGCCCAAGGAAATAGCTGCATAATTAGAGGCATGAAAAGGACGTCCCAACACATGAGCACATGGTCAAGGAGCCCATTCTATGAGTGCTCTACATATTGAAGAGTTTTTGTGGTTATGGCTCATACATGGAAAGGAAGAAAGGAAAGCACTGAGGAGTGTTCCACCTAAAAGAATCTAGAGCAGGGTTACTTGGGAGTGGGAATGAAAACGGGGAGCGGGAGCGGGAGTGACATTTTCAGAAGCACCTGGTTTGGGAGTGAATCGGGGAACAAATTTTTATATAACATATATTTTTTTATATTTTGATGCATATATGTCAACAAAAGCATGTAGAATGATGAATTAGATATAAAAAGCATAAAAACATAGATTGAACCATATAACATCAATCATCTAAAAGCTATAATCTTCATCAACCATGTCCACAAGTTAGTAACATACAACATATTGAGTCTCATGATTCATCAATCTTAAAGTTTCAAGCTTTCAAAATTCAATATATAACGTTTATCATTATTGATCACCAAAGTTGTACTTGTAAGCTAAGTGTAACCATTACAACAAAGAATATCTAACATGAAATGAAATGAAATGAAACAACTTTCAACTTTCACGAAGCATCATATTCATAATTCATTACCAATGAGTTATAATTGCCAACTTCAAAATTCAAACTTAAATTGTCATATATTTTTTACAAAAAATATAATAATAAATATGAAAGAGTCAACAGTTATAAAAAATACTAGAAACTAGAAAAGACAAGTAAATCTATTATCTATAGCTTCCTCTTGCCACCACGAGAAATGTCTAATTTATGAGCAGGTCGTGGTATTGGTGGTCTTCTAGGAGTCTCCTCCTGCATAGTCGCACGACCAGAACCAAAAGGCACATGCCCTCCACGTGAGGATGTAGATGGAGGCGGCGACAACAAAGGAATAATAGTTGGAACTCGAGCACTGGCACTGCTACTAGATGGTGGGGATGGCATGGTTGTTGTTGGTTCATCATCATCTCTCAAAAATTTTGCTTCCAATTCTTCAAGATGTATAGTGCCATCCTCCAAAATATCGTCCTCTGGGTGGTTGTCCCAAATTTTATATATTGGATCCTCATAAGCTCGATCACAATAATGACTCAACAACCTCAAGTTGTAGTGCATAAACCAATCTTTCTGTCTGGTTTTCATTAAGTTTGTTTCTTCTCACATTATGTATGAAACTGTAGGTGCTCCAACACCTCTCTACAGAAGAAGTATTTACAACCTGTGAGAGAATTTTTTTTGCCAATTTTGGCAAAAGTCCCATGCCGCCATATGCTTCCCACTATGTGAGAGCATCAAATCTGTCTCTATCCTCCATTGCATGCAAAGAACCAAACAAACCAGTGCAAATGAAGTATCTGCCTAATTCAAGACGCAAATTAGCACACTCCTCCCTATCAAGGACTAGATTGTCTAATGCTTTCATATATCCCTCTTGTACCTCTGGATCTGTATGGGGTTTGGCCCTAACCCCACCCCTAGGTGCAGGTTGGCCCAACCAAGATGGAGAGTAGTATTTTGGCATAAGGATATACGCCAAGGCATGTAGTGGAACATTAAGTTTATTCCACTGTGTACACACACAATTATGAATCATTGTAGACAAGTTGGGATCATCTTCTGGAACAATATCTTTATTTGCCCCAACATGGTATCCATCTGCTCATACACCTCCCCAATCACTGGTTTATCTGTATCTGCAAAACGAATCATGCTATAAATGGGCTTGGTGAATTGCAATAAAGGCCTCACACGTGCCCAAAACAAACCATCAAGAGCAGTCTCCTCCACCTGTTCAAAACCTTGCTTGTCAACTGCGTTTGTAGCCTTGTCCTTTAATCCCTGTTAGTGTGGACTTGATACCATGCTAGCCAATGACTCTCTTACCTTCAAAAGGCGCCTGAAGGTGAGGTAATAGCTAGCAAATCTAGTCTTTGCAATCTTCAACAACTCCAATCCTGAGTCACTGCGGAAAAGCCCATGGGTATTGCTATGATTTGTAATAAATTTTATCATTTGTTTGCCTCTCTTGTACAAATCACCAATCCATTTGTATTGTTGGTTTTGTTCTTAATAATATCATGCATCAAAAGGTTCATTGTGTGAACCAAACCCTCCTAATGCCATCTTTACAAAAAAGTCAAACTCCTCCTCTTCTCCTCTGGGCAGCTGCTACCCAGTTATTCGCACTCCCTTCTGGAGTGAGAAAATATGCACACAACTACTAGCCTCAATGTGTGCTCTTTCTTCTTCCTGACGCTATTCTACACTAGTAAATTGCTGCAAAATCTGCGTCCCAGCTAAAGATCTACTCTATAAGGAAAAATACAACGTCTCCCTCTGCCTCTGATCTGGAAAATCTAATTTCTCTGTCGACTCTCTCAGAGAAATAGATCTTTCAAAAACTTGACCCTCCTAGCCCAAGGACTGCGCTGCCTCCGAGGTTACGAATTGATGCCTACACAAAAATTTGAAACCTCCTTCTCCTCTTCTGCTACTGAGCTCTCCGGATTACAATTTGAGCTCTGATACCATGTGAAAATTTAGAAACCCCGAATCCTACTGCAACAACTGAAAATGTTTCTTCTATTTGTTAAATTAATCAAACAAATTACTTGCAGTTTCCTACGACAAATATTTAAACATATACATTGCAGCCTTCACAAATACAATACTGTGAAAAAAATACTGGAAGAATAGATGCACACACACAATAAACACCATTATTTTTTGACCAATGTCCCCTGAAAAACCCAACTTGGGAAAATCAATGCATCAATTGAGGGTTTTATTATTATGTAGTAATAAATATGAGTACAGAGTACAAATCTATGGAAGCTCAAATCTAGCTTTCCATACAAAGAAAATGACTGGTAGAAGTCTAGCGAGAAAAATCTCACTTCCACCAGTCATCTGACACTGACCTTAGCTCAAGATGAGTTTTTCCTTGTTGCCTCTGCGTCACCCTACACAGATCTGCATTAGCCTTGCTTGGACTAGCGTCTCTCTCACTCTGTTGATCAGCTGCTACTCTGGAAACTCAATCTTCTGGCCTTCGGGCTCCCACTCTGGCTCCTGCCACTGAATCTTGACTTCTCCTCAGCAAAATACAGATCTCCCTTTGAAGTTCTGCGCTGCCTCTCTACACTGTGTCAGCCTCTCTGTGGAGTATAATGTCTCTCTCCTATGCACTCACCAGACTGGAAAAATTTCCTTCCGGCCTTACTATCCCTGCCCCTCTCTCAATGCTTCGAAACTACTGAATCACCTCTGGCAATACATAGCTGCTACTCTGGAGTTCGATTTTCCAGCAATATCGAATTCCTTGCTCCTTAAATGTGTTCTCCAACCCCGATCAAATTTCTTCTTATAATCTCTCGTTGATGCTTCAATGGGCAAGATTAAAACATAATTGATGGCTAAGATTAACTAGAACTCGATCCATGTCTTCCTCTAGAAGATTTCACCATGACTTAATTAATACCCTTTAATTAATCAGATTTCCTAAGTTTAGACTTAGGAACAATTAAAAAAAATTAATTATTTTAATTAAGTCGTCTCTAGGTGGAATTTCCAGAAACAATTTATGGGTTTTGGAGAATACATGTATTCTAGCCTATCCACAAAATTTTGTGGCTAGAACACAACTGATGCTACAAAAATCAAATACCTTTGTCTAGCTAGCCCCACAGATTTACCATGCACTTGGCAGCTGACCTAAGACTTGTAGGATGATGTGGCGTCACCTACACCATTCACTGAGCCCTTACAGATAGTCTGCAAACATCTTCGACTCATTTGGAGACCCATGAGGTTATTATTGTGCCCCCACACCCACTGGGAGCACCACAGGTTTATTGTTTGGATAACAAGGGCCACCCACTTGTCCATCACTTTTGAGGTTCCTATGCTTCATTATAGCACCTATGGACCACATCAGGCCTCTTGGAGGGCCCTACGACATGTATTGTTTATCATTTGACTTCTTAAGAGGCTTGTTATTTCATTTATGAGCTAGTTTGGTGGGCTTGTCACCAAAAGTTAGGTTATTAGCACATTATTTTATTTTTGGGCTTATGTAGGCCTAAGAGACTAATTCGAACTCCTAATTAGTGTATAAATACAAGTGAAATGAGTTCATTTTCTCATCATCAATTTGGATTGGATCACTCTTCGCTTTAGATAATTTCACACTTTTTCTAGGATGAAGAATTGGAGCATGGATGAATTTTGATCTTTGGATTGGAGTATTTTATCTTGGAGTTTCTTTATTGTCAACTTGTTGATGGTTGGATATGTTCTATTACATGTAAACACACACTTTTAATGCTATTCTTGTTTTACTTTTGTCATATGCGTTGAATGGGGTTTTCACTATAATAGGGCTAATTGTTGCATTGCATAATTGCAAATTTGTGGAATTATTGTTTCTATAAAGCATCTCTCAATGTTTTGCTCGTGTATGCGAATAAAATCTCCAAGGGATAATTCCACCGGTGAATTTATCTTGATAAGCCATCTCTTTTTCCAAGTGAAGTATAAAAGCTTTGAAGTATCTTCCTCTTGCCCTAAAGGCTAGGCGAAGTAGTCCTTAAAGCCTCCTTGACTAAAATACAAGTTCCTTTCTCATTATTTTCTTAGACTCCATTCTCCCGAAGGGATTAAGGCACTGGTCCTCCAATAGGTGATCACTAAAAGAATAATTTTCTTCACTTTTCCCTCTCTTCTAGGTCTAGCCAAGTTGGGTCACCTAGGGCATCATTTTCCTGACAAAATAGCCCAAGAAAACGTTTGATCTCCTAGCCTCTATTGCACTGGTGTGTCCTCAAGGCCGCCTCCAATTTTGAAGCCATTCCAACGGTGGTGTTGTGAGATAACCCAAGCCCTAGCTCCGAGATCAAACTTTTCCCTGGTGTTCCCTAGGCTAGTGCCTCATAGGATCAATTTGACACCTTTAAGTGGAAATTCTTGTTTTGATACTTTCCCCTTCCTTCCCTAGGTTAAGATCATCATTGGGTGCTAGATTCTCTCTCCTTAACCTAGACTGGTTCCACACCTTGGGCCAAATCTTCAAGAACCATTTGGGAAGTCCAGTCCAATAAAGATTTCAGGATTGGGCAACTCCTTTATAAGACATATTCCTCTAACCTAACCCTCAAATCCTCACCTCATCCTAGAAATCTTTGTACCTTGCTTAACAAGCGCGTAAGCTCTATTCTTAACCCCCTTCTAGGAAAAGGATCATTAAGGTCATTTCACATCCATTGGTTGATTCATCCTTCACAAGTGACTTTCTATATATTGGGTCTCCTCCCATTGGTGAAATTTCGTAAAGAGTAGGGAGACTTAGCTGAGGTGACAGTGGGCTAAGACTCCATCATTGCCCTTTGATCTAGCAGTTGTCCCTTCAGGTTTCCTTTTATGCCCCCTGCTAGTTTGAGCGATAAGAGTCCCAACTAGTTAGATACCTTGGTCAAGTATCTAATCTATAGCACCATGTGTGCTATGACTCTTCATGTGATTTTGAGATCTTCCATGTACCTTTGTATATACATAATTATGAATACCTCCCTAGTTAAGAGGGAGTGTTGAAGAATGTAACTAGTGTCGGTTTTCATAATTGTATTTGAGTCATCATGTAAAAAGAAATTTTATTGTAAAAGAAAAATTATTTTGAAGCATGGGTTTCATGCTCTTTTATTTATTTTCTAGGTCATAGCCTCCATTGAAGGCTTCTAGGTTTTGTCATGAGTCATAAGAGTCATTGTCACATTTATTAGACCCTTCTTGGGCTTTTGTATCATGTAAAAAAATTATTTTTGGGTCAAAAATGTCATTTGTCACCTCCTCACCAAGTCAACCCTATCTTGATGAAGTCATAGCCCAGATTAGGCTTATTCAACCTAGCGGAAGCAATATAAATAGAAGTGGAGATTGACCTATTTGGCATCATCTCATTCACAAGTTCGATCTACAACTCAAGGACAAGAAAATAAGAGCAAAGTCAAGGAGGAGGAGGGTTGCAGCTGAAAAATACTAGATCGAAGCTCTTGGGCATCTCTCTCTCACATGTTCGAGTTTTCTAGGGTTTTTGGGCAAGTTGCAAGGGCCCAAAATTCAAAAGTAACCGCAGGTCCGAAATTCTGAAGTGGGGGGGCTAAAATTCTGGATTGAAGCTACATTTGAGAAGCTGACACTTGGATACTTTGGCAGAGTTCATCTACCTGAAGGAACAGCTAACTTGGTGATTGGAGGAGGTCTTTGTCTAGGTCAAAAGGGTCTTGGATTATCTCATTTTAATCTACTATAGGAAGAGTTTAATTGGTTCTCCCCTAAATAGGGGCTTTGCCCTGGCTGAGTGCCTATATCTTGTGTTCCTTGTTCTTGTGATCTTTGTTGACCACTACATGTCAACGACCCATAGCAGTACACCCCCTTTTTTCACAAAAGGGATAGCACCTGATCGAAGTGTTTGTGCCGTACAGTTATTATCATCAACCTGATCATCATGTTATAATGTAAACCCTTTCTGCATGTGTAAAATATAAATAATCTCAACAAATCTGTGTCGTGTATGTAATTGCCTAGGTAAACCTAATTTTCTAGTGACGATCTACATTCCAAGAGGTTTTTTGTCTCACCGATCCATTCTCAGATGGTTGGCAGAGTTTTTCTTCAGACTTACCCCAAAGTCGGAATGGATTTTGTCACTGGGATCTTAGGCGAGTCCTAGTGTTCTAGATCGAGTCTATGTAAAAGTGATTTGGGAATAATCCTAACTATTTGTTAGGTTATTTTATTACAAATCGCTTGGTCTGCTAGATTATATTTGTGTCCCAGAAATGGGTAGTCTGTGAGGGTTTTTTTCAAATGGGTTTTCCTCCTTGTGATATAAAAGATTATGAAAATAATGATGTAAAGTGTCTTGATGGTTGGAAAAATAATTTATCCCCTCATAGGTTAATTAATTAAATTTTCTGGCCAAAAATTAATTAAAATCATAAGCCAGAAATTTAATTAATTCTAGGTCCTAGGTAAATTTAAATTCTCCAAAGGCAAAATTCATCGGTCCTTAAAAATCAAAATTTAAGAGGTCCAGGGACTAAGATAAATAAATTATTTTGATAAATTTTAAGCCTTTGATCCCTGGGGTTAAGTCAAAGTCAAAATTTTAAGGAAATTAATTCAAAATTTTAATTTTTGAATTAATTAAAATGCATTTAATTGAAAAATTCAAATTTCCTCAAGAATTTAAAATTTCAGCGGATGAGATTAAAATAAATTTTAATCCTCATCAACGGTCGAGATTGCTTTGACAAGGATCACTCGAACTAGCCGTTGGAGGATTTATCTTTAAATAGGAAGTCATTTGTCAATCAATCGATCTGACCTTTGAGTTATGTGCTAAGCAAAAAGCTCTCGTGTAATATTTTTTGGATAATAAAGAAAAACTTTGGGGTTAATTTTCGTCTGTCTTACTCTTCATAGAAATACTGTAAGATGTGTCATTTTTCATGCGTAATTTTTTTAGCCATTGATGATAGCTTCTGAAGAGTGATTTGAGTACAGGTATCTTGCTCAATCGTTGGGGTTTAAGTGATAATTTAAATTTTGAATGTAATAGCAGGTATCTCTATTTATCTGAATTTTATTATCATTTTCTCGCTCTATTTTGATGGTTGAATTGAGTTTTGCAGGAAAGTCTTGATTTTTAGATCATCGGGCGTTCGAAGAAGTTTTCAGTTGGACCAGCCAACTCCCGATCCGTGTTTTCTGAAGAGCCCAGCTTAATTTGATCCCGAGCTTATCATAAGATTTTTATTGGTGATGCATGAAGGGTTTTGAGCTAAGCACCTCCTTTAAAATTTAAAAAATTTATTTTATTATGCGGGAAATTGATAGATCTGGCTATTGAAAGCCTTAGATTATCAGATCTGGGAGCGGAGTTGGACTCTGTAGGAATTTACAGGGTAAGTTCCTCAGACAGAACACCAAAGGACACCACTCACAAACAAATCAAAGATCAATACACCAGTATTCTTGACATGGTTAAAACCCTCAAAGAGGGAAACAGTCCACGGCCTGAGCCAACGCAGCCACTTCAGGCAATTTACTAATAAAAGAATGAAAATTTACATAAGCTTCTCTCATGAACAGTTACACTACAAATGACCCTCCATGCTCTTTAAATAGAGATCATGGACCAATCAGGTGTTAAGCCACGGATCAAGTGTCGGTAATACCGAGGAGAGAATGAACCGTTGGATCAATTCATATCTAGAACATATCGTGACCGTCGGATTGTAAGTTACAAAAGTGCATAGTAAAGAAACACACTTTACCTAATTCTACACTAGAGCAAGTTATACTTAACTATTTCCTATGTGTCGGAATATCCTAACATCCCCCCTTAAGAACAACTTGGGATAGGATTGAAGGATGTACAAATACAACACAATAGGAGAAGGAAGAAAGCATTAGAGCCTATCCCCCCTTAGTGACAACTTCCTGAACTCCAACCATAAATCGAAGTTTAGTAAACTTCGCCTCCGTAAGAGCCTTTGTAAAGATGTCTACAACTTGATCATCTGTTGAACAATATTGCACTTCAAGAACATGGTCATGAATGAGCTTTCTGATGAAGTGCATGTGTAGTTCAATGTGTTTGTTGTGCTGATGTTGGACTGGATCTTTGCATAGTTGAATGGAATTTTGATTATCACACCAAAGTGTAGTCGGATGCTGTTGCTGAAAGCCAAACTTTGACAGGATCTGACGAAGCCACAAGGCTTCCTTACTAGCTTCTATGGCACCATGATACTCTGCTTCTGCTGAATAAAGAGAAATGGCACTTTGTTTTTTGCAAGCCCATGTAATAGGTCTTGAACCAAGAGTGAACACATAACCTACAGTAGACTTCTGATCATTAGGGTCACCAGCCCAATCGGAATTAGTGAAACCAACCAATAGAAGAGATGCTTCTGCACTGTAATGAATCCAAAACTGAACTGTACCTCGAACATAACGAAGTATTCTTTTAGCTGCTTTCCAATGACTTTCATGTGGGTTTTGCATAAACCAAGCAATAAGGCCAATAACAAGGAAAGGTCAGGACGAGTATGGGTCAGATACAAAAGTTTTCCTACAAGTTGACGGTATAAGGTAACATCAACTTTAGGGGAAGTACAAGTGACTGAAAGTTTGGCTCCAGACTGAAAGGGAGAAGGGGCTGGCTTATAGTCTTCCATGTGAAAATGGCGTAGAAGATCACAGGCATACTTGGATTGGGAAAGGGAAATACCTTCCTTGGATTGCAAGACTTGAAGACCAAGAAAATAATACAAGTGTCCTAAGTCTGTCATTTCAAACTTCTTTTTAATGCTGGACTTCACATGGTTTATAAGGTTGGGATCACTACTAGTAAGGATAAGATCATCAACATAAAGAACAAGAATGATAAGAGACTTGCCCACTTTCTTGGTGTAGACAGTATTGTCAGAATGACACCTAGAAAAGCTAGTTTATAAAAGAAAGCTATCCATTTTGGCATACGAAGCCCGAGGGGCTTACTTGAGACCATAAAGGGATTTCTTAAGCCGACATACAAAGCTGGAGTTTGTTTGTATAAAGCCAGTAGGTTGTTCCATATAGATTTCTTCATGCAAGTCCCCATGCAAGAAGGCAGATTTAACATCCATCTGATGGACTTCCCATTTGAAAGAAGCAGCAAGGGAAAGAACAAGGCGGATAGAGTTCATTTTGGCAACAAGGGAGAAGGTTTCAGTATAGTCAATGCCTTCAACTTGTGAAAAACCCTTAGCAACAAGATGAGCTTTATGTTTATCAACTTTTCCATCTGGTCCATACTTGGTTCTGTAAACCCATTTGCATCTAACAAGTTTTTGTCCCTTTGGAAGAGGAACAAGATCCCATGTATCATTTGAGAATAATGAACATTATTCTTCATTCATAGTTGTGTCCCAATCTGGATGGCCTGAAGCTTCTGCAAAGGTGTCAGGATCATAATTCGTTGAAACTTGAGCCAGTAAAGAAGAGGCTCTATTGAACTGAGAACGTGTACGTCGTTGATCTGTAGGATCACCAGCAAGAAAACTTGCTGCATCTCGAGTAGCACGGACCCGTCTTCAAAGCTAAGGAGCTGAAGGAGGATCTTGAGAAGGTGGGGAGGATTGTCATCCTCGCTGTCATCATCTGAAGAAGAAATATTTTCAAAAGTAGAAGGGATAGAGAGAGGTCGCACATCCGCCGAACTAGGATCGTAGGCCGATATATTTTCAGCAAACTTTACATCTCTTCTAATGAAAACATTTTTGGACTTAAGTGGAATAAGTCTATATCTTTTGTCATCTTCAGAATATCCAACAAAAATACATTTTTCACTCTTAGGTTCTAAAGGTTTATGTTTCTCATCTAGAATATGAGCCCATGCTTCACTTCCAAAAACACGAAAATGACTTACATCTGGTTTAATTGAGCTCCATGCTTCTTCTGGAATGATATTTTTTAAAACCTTAGTAGGAGTGCGATTTACTATGTAATTTGCACAGTGAATTGCTTCTGCCCAAAGATTAAGATTAAGTCCTTTAGATTGAAGCATACAATTAGCCATTTCCTTTAAGGTGCGATTCTTCCTTTTAGCTACACCATTTTGTTGTGCAGTATATGGAACAGTATGTTGCATTTGAATTCCATTCTCAGTGCAAAAATTGATGAATTTGTTGTTAACATATTCTCCGCCATTATCAGATCTTAGCTTAAGAATTTGATGTCCAGATTGTTTTTCAACAAACACCTTAAAGGCCAAAAACATGTTAAATACTTCACTCTTGAGTTTTAAGAAGTATACCCAAGTGCGTCTAAAGAAATAATCAATGAAAGTTAAGAAATACTTGTAGCCAAAGAATGAAACAACTAGAAGTGGACCACATACATCACTATGCACAAACTGTAAAGGGGCTAAGGCGTGCCAAGAGGCACGTTTTTCAAAACTATTCTAATGATGTTTTCCGAGTACACATCCGGAACAAACACCATCTCTGCAAAATACCATTGGAATATTTGTCACCATATTTTCTTTACATACATTCTGAAGGGAGCAATAGTTTAAGTGACCAAATCGCTCATGCCAAAGTTTGCTCACTTCATCATTATGAGCAACAAATACCGAGAGAAGATTTGATGACCCAAAGTTGTTAAGCTTATACAACCTTGTAGAATAATCAACAATGCCAGTAGCTAAAATCTGTCTAGGATCTCTTAGGTCCTTAATTACAACATCGTGAGGTGAAAATTCAACGATTTTACCTTCACCTGAATGAGTTATCTAATATACAGATAGAAGGTTGCAGGATAAGGTTGGAACACATAATACATCATTAAATTGACCATTGTCTAGATGAATAGTTCCAGTCCCTACAACACTAAGAGATCTATCATCACCAACATATATATTTTTGGTGTTACAATCATTTAAGGTCTTGAACTTGGACAAAAAATCTTCAATGGAAGAAAAATTATTAGGGTCCAATGTAAGCAACTCATTTTCAAGTTGATGGGTTCTAATTTCATTTTTAATTCCAAAAACTTTAATGAGCTGTTTCATTGCTTTATTAGGAGTATCAAGTTCTACGATATGGAATCTAAGGTCTGGAGAAATAGACATCCCTATCAACCCACGTGCTTGATCTTGCCTATTTTCCCATTTGGCTGCCTTATCTTCATCTTGAAGTTTGGTTTCTTGCCCCAAGGCTATTCTGTAAAGACCTTTACTTTTAAGTAAATCCATAATGTAGGACCACCATTGGATGTAGTTGGTGCTATCAAGAATAACTTGCCATGGACTTTCCATTTTAACAGAAACTGAAGTTGTAGATGCTGAAGCTAAGTGTTCCAATGGAAAGATCTCGAAAAATTAGGCTGATTAAAAAAAAAAAAAAAACAGCTCTGAAAACGACTTCTGAATGAAGAAGTTATGGCTTTTTGAAGAAAAGTTGTTGAAGATGCCGACGAAGTGTGTGAATGTGCATAAATAAATGACAATGTTATATTTTTAAAAAATCCCCCCACTTTCCAAACTTATTCTAATTAGCTCACTTCTAAAAAAAAAAATATGTGACTCATTTTTATAAATAAGTGAAAGTCACTTTTACAATGGTACTTTATGAGCTACCCACTAAATTGTAACTTAAATAAAAGATAAAGGGACTTTAAAATTATAAGTAACTCACTTTTTATAATGGGCGAGAACACTTTTACATAAAGTAACTTTAAAACATAAGTTACATGTGCTTTTTGAAAAAGTAACTCAACAAAAAAGAAAGACTTGAACTCAAGACCTTTATTTTCATAAAGTAACTTTGAACCAAGTGAGCTAGTTTAAAAGGTTAGTAATTTTTGGAAAAGAAGAAGGGTTTTTTTTTTTTAGTCACGTGAAGCTTTGGGGTGCGTGTTTACTTGAAAAAGCTCATTTTTGCCTACAAAACTCAACACAGATGTACAAAAAGAAACAAACCTTACGGCTTGAAGTTAGCTTTAGCCAGAAACTGAATATTTTTTTCAATGTTTCTGATTTTCCGAGATCACACTAAGGCGCGGTGGAAAAGAGCATATGCATGAGAAAAATCCTTTCTTTCTATTTCTAATTTACCCAAATCGCACAGAGTCGTGGGGAAAAGTGCATACACAAAAATGAAAGGTATAGATCCGGTAAAAAAAAACTGAGAGCTAAATAAACCGAAATAAACAGAAAAATGAATAGCTAGAACTGCAAATAAAGACTGCATACCTCCAGAACTTTAAAATGACGTAGCTAGGGCTACTGGAAACTTTTTCGAGTGAAACGAAAGGGGTTCCTCACTGGAACAGATGCTCCTAACACAATAGAGCAGTCCTCCCTGCCCGAAAGTAGTCAGAAACAGTAGATCTAGGAAACGACAGTCGGATGCAGTTGTATCGACTTCAGATTTGGATCACCAACGAATGCGGCCCTCAAATAGCTCTAATACCATGTAGGAATTTACAGGGTAAGTTCCTCAAATAGAACACCAAAGGACACCGCTCACAAACAGATCACAGATCAATACACTAGTATTCTTGACATAGTTAAAACCCTCAAAGAGGGAAACAGTCCACGACCTAAGCTAACGCAGCCACTTCAAGGAATTTATTAATAAAAGAATGAAAATTTACATAAGCTTTCTCATGAACGGTTACACTACAAATGACTTTCCATGCTCTTTAAATAGAGATCATGGACCAATTGGGTGTGAAACCACGGATCAAGTGTCGGTAATACTGAGGAGAGAATGAACCATCGGATCACTTCATGTCTAAAACATATCGTGACCGTCGGATTGTAAGTTACAAAAGTACATAGTAAAGAAACACACTTTACCTCTGTGTCGGAATATCCTAACAGACTCAGACCCCTCAGATCTGATAGATCTACCATTCTTGTACATAGATCTGTAAATTATTTTTGGTTTTCTAACTTAGGGTTTTGTTGGGTTTTAGTTTTATCATTGTATATATCGTTTGGGTGTTTTTTTGTTGCCTTGCAGCTACAAATTTGAGAAAGAAAATTGTGTAGAGTCCAGATCTAGGCCCTGGAGAATAAGATCTGGATCTCTAGGGTTCATCAACATCATCTTGCAGAAATGCTATTCAAATTAATTTTACAGTCCAAGGGTTTTAAATTTTTTAAATCTTGAAACATTTAATGGGGGTTTTCATTGATAAATCTGAAGCATAAAAATACATTGGTGTGAATTTCGTTTTCTGAGTTTATCTTAAATTTTGGGCTACAGTTTCTTTGTTGTCTGGAGTTTTCTAAATAGAAAATTTCGGATTTGTTTTCACTGTCTTCATCTTGGGGTTTTCTAGAAAATTTTGAAATTTTTATTGTCTGCGTTTGGGTTTTAAAATGTTTTAATCTGGAAAAAATTTGGGACTCTTTACCCCTGCCTGCCTGCGCTCTTTACTTCAGTCCCGCTGCATCAAAACCCTCAATCCATCTGTAGCCACGAACTCTTGCGTGCTGCTATCAGCCCTTGCTGTCATCTTTCTTTCTCCTCCGTAACCTTGTTATATACCTAGGGGGGATAATATGGGGTACCAAGGGAGGTACCCAAGGTAATAATGTAATAATGGGATGGGTCATAGTAATAAATAAGGTGGTTAACCCATATCGTGTAATGGACCACAAGTAGTTAATAATAATGTAATGGGCCCATGGTATTAGTTGATGGTATGAGGGAACCATGGTAATGACCCATGGTATTCTATGTATGAGGCCTATATAGAGGCTAGAGACTCAATGTCAAGGAAGTCAAGGAATATTGTATGAACAGGCATATGGCTTGTGGAGTGTTCTCCTTCCTTAAGGAGTGAATGTATGGTGTTGCCCTACTTTAAGGGTTTGATCAATAAAGAATCATTTCATATTATTTCTGGGTTTATTTGCATTGTCTTATATTTTCATATCAGATCTATAATATTCTTGGGTTAGATCTATAACAAGTGGTATCAGAGCTATAACAAGTGGTATCAGAGTAAGGAGTGAATGTATGGTGTTGCCCTACCATAAGGGTTTGATATCAATAAAGAATCATTTCTATCTATTTCAATCTTATTATTCTTGGGTTTATTTCTGTTATCATATATTTCTGGGTTAGATTTATAACAAGTGGTATCAGAGCTATAACAAGTGGTATCGGAGCACTTTCTTGGGCACAAAAGTGGAGAATTTTTTTTTAATTTTTTTCAGGATTTCGGGGGCGGCGAGTTTGCAGATCAGATATGTATGTTTTGGTGCAAGATCTGCAAAATATAATTGCAGATCTGTATTTTTTGTGAAAAAAATAGCCGATTTCCAAAAAAAATCGGTTGAATCAGAGTCCGAATGAAGGAGATATCGCTGATCTAAAAATCAGTGGGGTTGCAGACAATTTTTCAGGGTAGCGAATTTGCGGCGCAGATCTGAACGTCCTGGTGTACGATCTGCAAAATCTAATTGTAGATCTGGATTCTTTGTGAAAAAATACCCAAATTCAAAAAAAAAATCAGTCGAATCGGAGTCCGGATGAGGGAGATATCGCTGATTTAAAATCAGCGCTTTTTTGTAGAAATTTTGGTGACGGCGGGAGAGTTGCAGCACAGATCTGAAATTCTAGTGTCTGGATCAGGATTTCTATCACATGGGCAGATGCAGAATGGTTGTTCCATTTCCAAAAATAGGTCATAATAGGGATTCTGAGCAATATTGACGAAATTGTGACCATTTCAAATTTTCGCCAATTTTTTTGTGATGGTGGGTCTAGATCTGAATTTGAGGGACTTGTATCCATTTGATGGCTCTCATCCAGCCAAATGGCTAGCGCAAATGGAGAAATGTTTTAGATTGAATTACATCATGGATGATGAGACTCAGCTGAGTGTGGGAACAATGTACTTGAACAATGAAAGATTACAATGGTGGCAAGGGCATCAATGTTGCTATCGAAGACCCTTGACTTGGGACAAATTCACAAAAGCTCTTATGGACCACTTTGACTGTAAAGCTAATCTTGTGGATAAGCTCACACAGACAAACACAGCCTAGCAAAGATTTTATTTTTACAGGAAAGAAGGAAACCAAGGAACCTAAAGGGTTATTTTCTGCTAGTATCTCCTTATTGCAGGTTCATGGATTGATTCAGAAGGAGAAAATCATTGTTTCTATAAATCCTAGTTGCAAGCATAATTTCATCAATGTTAATTTGGCAAACAAATTGCAAGTTCCAGCAAAACAAATTAAAAATACACAGGTTGATGATGAGGATGTTCAAATTTATGAGGATTTGAAGCTTTCTATGGATAAGTATGTGTTGCATGGTGCTTTTTATACTTCAGAGATGGATAATATGGATGTTGTTTTGGGATATCCTTAGATGGAATCTGTGGGTACTATCAATATTAATGTGCAGAAGAAATTCCTGAAGCTTTGGTATAAAAAGAAGAAAATTACATTACAGGATATTTCCATTAATAAACAGGTAGAGTCCAAGGTGGCTGAAGGAGAAGATGTTCCAAGGTCTGACATATTAGATGATGAGTCAGTGATGATAGACAATCAAACACAAACAAAGGCTGAAGCAGAAAAGGTTACAGGTGCTGATACATCAGAGGAGGGCTCAGTGGTTGAAGTCATATTGGAAAAGAAGACACCACAACAGGCACTACAGCAGGGTGAATTAAAGAAAAAGACACCGTGGGTTAAAACTTCAACATATCATCACCCACATCACCCCGCAAGAAAACAACCAACAAGATGGAAACCAATTATCCACAAGGACAACAACCCCCGTATGACGGATAGCGAGGAGCGAAGATCCACCTACTACACATCAACACAGAAGAGCTGCCATGGTCAACTTCCATCTCAAGTGAGCGAAGCACCAGCGAGATCAAGGGTTCACCTTTCTCTTGGATGGCTAGATGCAAGTGCATGGTACCAGTGGACTACTCTTTTGAGTAGATCTTATTATTTGTGTTCTTCCCATGTTTCGTCCCCGAAACATGCTAAGGGGGGTGGAGTGTTATATACCTAGGGGGGATAGTATGGGGTACCAAGGGAGGTACCCAAGGTAATAATGTAATAATGGGATGGGCCATAGTAATAAATAAGGTGATTAACCCATATCGTGTAAGGGACCACAAGTAGTTAATAATAATGTAATGGGCCCATGGTATTAGTTGATGGTATGAGGGAACCATGGTAATGACCCATGGTATTGTATGTATGAGGCCTATATAGAAGCTAGAGACTCCATGTCAAGGAAGTCAAGAAATATTGTATGAACAGGCATATGGCTTGTGGAGTGTTCTCCTTCCTTAAGGAGTGAATGTATGGTGTTGCCCTACCTTAAGGGTTTGATCAATAAAGAATCATTTCATATTATTTCTGGGTTTATTTGCATTGTGTTATATTTTCATATCAGATCTATAATATTCTTGGGTTAGATCTATAACAAGTGGTATCAGAGCTATAACAAGTGGTATCAGAGTAAGGAGTGAATGTATGGTGTTGCCCTACCATAAGGGTTTGATATCAATAAAGAATCATTTCTATCTATTTCGATCTTATTATTCTTGGGTTTATTTCTGTTATCATATATTTGTGGGTTAGATTTATAACAAGTGGTATCAGAGCTATAACAAACCTTATCCCTTCGCCGCTCCCACAACTACAACCCTTCTCCCTACAGTTGTCTCCTTCATCATTTGCCATTCCTCTCGTCCTTCCCTTTTGCTGCGTCAGTCCATCACTCGCAGCTCCTCCCTACTCCATCCATCTCTGCCCAACTCTCTTCCACGCTTAAGCTGTCCGTCAAACCTACACAACAACAATATACGTATTCGATTTCCTTTTTATTGTTATGTATGCGGCTTGGTTACTTTAGGTTTTATTTCTATTTGGTTTAGTTAGTCCTTTTTTGTTTTAATTTTATTTATTTTCATTTGTATATTACGGTTAGGGTTAAGGTATTTTCGTGTTCATTTGAATTTCGATTTTGATTTGATTTCGACTTTCCCTTTTTCAAATTTGCATTAGTTAAATTCATTTCTTCCTTTTATTTGATCTTTTGTTTTGATTTTTTCTTTATTTTTTATTTTTTTATTTGATTTGCTTTTTCACTTTTTTTATTTTCAACTTATTTTTTGTTTTTTGTTTTCATTTAAAAAAAAAATCATAAAATTTAAAAACCTAAAAACATTAAAAATTTCTAAAAAATTAAAAATTCTAAAACATAACAACAACAACAACAACAACAAAATCTAATAATTTTTTTAACTTTTGGTAACTTTGAAATGATTAAAGAATTAAACTAAAAAGGGATTTGAGCTTTCACATTTAATATTTTAATGTGGCCTATGGCCCATTAAAATTTTAATTTATTAATCCTTTGATTCGTTTTACTTCTGTCACATTAAAGGAAAGATTGTGATTTCTTCAGTTACCATTAAAACAAATCCCTAAGGAATAATTAAAGTGCTAATTTAAAGTTCCTTGGTGTCTATGGTGATTAAATGCAATTTTCATAATTTTTCTATGGTCAAAGTGCGATAAATGTTTTAAATCATATTGACTGTTGGAAGAAGCTAATTAATTTCTAGATCTGGGCAATTAATAAAAATCATTTTAAATCTGGAATCTCTTGCACGATACAATTTTGGGCATTTATATTGATCATATATGATTGTCACTATTCGTCACATATTGGAAAATTGTTCTGGATAACTTGTTTTATTTGATCTATGGTTAATGCAAATATTAAAGGCACTGGTCTATAATTGTTTCTATCTTGTGGTCGTGTCTTAGTTACATTAATGTTTAATCTATTCATCTGAGTTAATCAAGACTCATTTACAATTCATCAAGTTGTTCATCCTTAAAATCTCCTAGAGCCTGTGTTTCACAGATTATCCTCATTCATTTACCCTAGGGACTACCCCCCTTGACTTGTCTAGGAGAGAGTCTAAAAGGAGTGATAAGGATTAAGAGTGACAACCCTTACTCTGAGCGTTGTTGTGTTGCCTAGACACTTTGTGCGACAACAATCTTCATACATTTTGATTTGGTAATTTCTTAATGAAAGATAATATAATTAAGTAAAAGAAGCCAACACACATCACAAGTAATTATCAAGAAAAAAAGGAATCAAATCCTAATATATTTATGCCTTGATTTCTCAACATCATGAGCCTCGATATGTTGTATGTTACTAACTTGTGGACGTGGTTGATGAAGATTATAACTTCTAGATGATTGATGTTATATGGTTCAATCCATGTTTTTATGCTTTTTATATCTAATTCATCATTCTACATGCTTTTGTTGACATATATGCATCAAAATATATACAAATACATATTACATAAAAATTTGCTCCTGAACCGGGAGCTTTTGGAAATGTCACTCCCTGCTCTCGCTTCTGCTTTCACTCCCTACTCCTGCTCCCAAGCAACCTTGAGCTCAAGAGTGCACCTCTTCCTTGAGTATTTTGTACTATTTTTTGGTTAAAGTGGACCTATTATGTGTCCCAAATAAAGAATCTTCGTAACCCAAACTTGCACTTTGACACTTTGACATAGAGAGACTGCTCCTGCATAATGCTCAAAATTGTATCTAAATGCGTCAAATGATCATCCCATGTTTTGTTGTAAATGAGATGTTTGTCAAAGAACACTAATAAAAACTTCCTTAGCTGCTTGTTGATGATACTATTCATACAGGATTGGAAAGTGGCGGGGGCGTTGGTTAGCCCAAACAGCATGACCAAAAATTCAAAGTGTCCATAATGGCATCAGAATGTTGTTTTCAGCATGTCCCCTTCTCGAACTTAGATTTTATGGTACCCTGATTGTAAATCAATATTTGAAAAGTAAGCTGCTCCTTGAAGTTCGTCCAGTAATGCATCGATCCTAGGGATAGAGTACCTGTTTTTGATAGTTTTCTTGATGAGCACTCGGTAATCAATGCACATTCTCCATGTGCCATCCTTTTTCTTTACCAAGATCACAGATGAGGAGAATGGAATCGAGCTAGGTCTAATACGCCCCATTTCTAACAACTCCTAGATGGTCCTTCCTATTCCGTCCTTGAATTTCTTCAGGTGTCAGTAGGGCATGGTGATCACAAATTTAGCTCCCTCTTCCAGTTCTATAGTGTGCTCGAATCCTCTCTTAGGAGGAAATCCTAGAGGAATCACCAAACACTGGAGCATGCTTGTGCAGTACATATTGAATGTCTATCCTCTATTACAGTTTGTCATTGTCGGGTTTGGCTCATCATCATGCATTCAACTGTGTAGACTATATCTCCATGCCTGAATAGGGTCTCTATCCCAGGGTTGTGGGGCAGCGACCCCCCTCTCGGACCCACTCCCAGAGCGCGCGCCCCCCTCTCGAACCTGCTCCCAAAGCGCGCTCCCTAAAAAAAAATTTTGCTCCCTGCCTATTCAGGTGTGATAGAGGGAGTTATTGAAGATTGGAAACAAATTTGTTTGAGTGGGGCAGCCTAATGTTCAAGCCTATGGCCCTAGTGTTGATATGTAGTTCATGGTAATGTATAGAGGAGAATGTCACTTTTACTTAAATTTTTAACATTACCATGAAATGACTTAGGATGTTTGAGAGTGGTTTCGACCTCATTGGATTTCATATGGAAAAAGTAGAATTTTAGTTCTCACTCAAAATCTAGCAAACTTATCACTTTTTCAGGATTTCAAGATTGAGGGGATTGCAATGTTTCCATTGGATTTTGTCATGTACTAGGGTATGGAACTTGTATTTAATCAAGAGCACCAAGCCCTCTATACAGGGGAGACTCCCAATTACCAAGAGCACCTAGGGTATTAGGGTATGGAACTTGTATTTAATCAAGAGCACCAAGACCATTCTATGAAAATTCCAAACTGGAATCCTATTGCAGCAACTAGAAATTATTCTCCTAATTGTTAATTTAATTTAACAATTTATTTGTTGTTTGCTATGACAAATACTGAATAAATCACACTACAATCTACACAAATAAAACTACGGAAGAATAAATGCTAGAAGAAATCTTAGCACACATAAAAATAACACAGTTATTTTTGGACAAAAGTCGTCGGAAAAACCCAACTTGGGTAAACCAGTGTAGTAGCTGAGGGTTTTATTATTAAGCAACAGTGAGAAATTCTAAGTACAACTAGATGTCGAAATCTGGCAATCCTACGAGAAAAATACTAGCAAAAATCTAGTGAGGAATTTTCCTCACCCCATAGGCGATCAATCTCCCAGCACGACTTGCCTTCAGAAATTCGGTCCTCTGATCCTCTGTATCAGCCTCTGTGCTGCTCTGCACAGCTTACTAGATGTTTAGCCTCAGACTAGTTTTTGATGAAGTCGTTCTGCCTTCTGCTGAATGGAAAGACGCTTCTTCGGCACTCTAGGACTCCTTCCCGACCTCCGAAATTGGAAATGTCAATCTCTCTCAGCAATTTAAATTTGCCTCTAGAAGTTGTTGCCCTACCCCAGCATCAGCCTCTTTGCAAATGCACTCGCTGGTTCTGGAATGCCTCCTCAAGCTTCATTGTATCTGCCCCTCTCTCACTACTTCGATCTCTATCCCTCTCTCCGGCAACTGACTGTTGCTACTCTGGAAATCGATCTGCTTAGAAATCGAACTGCTCAAGTGTCTTCTCCATCACCACATCGACCTCCTCTTATAATCCTCCATTGGAGCACCAATGACCAAGATTAAAACTTAATCAATGGTTAGGATCATCTTTGGATCAATCTATGGGAGTTTCTATATGATTCATGCCTTGACTTAATTAATATTGATTAATTAACCATATTCCCTAAGTTTAGAGTTAGGAAATACTTAAAAACTAGTTAATAATATAATTAAGTCATTTCTAGGCAGAATTTCAAGAAACGATTTATGGGTTTTGGATATCTCATGTATTCTAGCCTCTCCACCAAATTTCGTGGCTAGAACACATCCGATGCTACAAAAACTAACACTCCCTCTTAGCGAAAAATGTGTTCTAGTGCTACTGCACACCCTTTAGCAACACCTTGTCTCTGTATCATCTCTTGTTACACTACTGATGTCTGGCCATACTTCCCACCAACCACTACGCAACTATGATATTCGTTGCATCTGTGCTGCAGCTGACCCTGTTGTATTGTTGCCAACACTGCATCTACACTGTAACTCCCTCTCATCTGTTACTACTGCAACTGCAACATCTGCAACTAAAAGGCATCCAAAATACTAAATCAACTGTGATCAGTATAATGCATTTGTCACTCGAGTCTCTGACTACTGCTAGTATTTGCACTGTCACTAAAGAATCTATGTTGCTACTGACTCTGCACTGTGCCAACTGCACTGCTTCCAACTCTACATTGCACTGCTTCCAACTTTGCATTGCGCTCCCCAGCATCTGACTACTACTAGTCTCTGCAACTATCACTCTGGCATCTGATTGCATCAACTGTCACTGATCCATCCTGCTACTGAAAACTGTGGGCCCCCGTAGCAAGGTATTGATCCATGAGGTGGACTCCTCAAGGATCTTGCCCATCTATAGCGCTTTGGGGCTACAACTCCAAATCACCCCACCTCACTCCTGGAGGTATGTCGACGATCATAGCAAAGTCTTCCTCCAACTTGGATGATAGCCTATCGATCTCAGCATGTGCTGCAGCTTGGTCTTGCTTCTCCTATTTGTCCTTCTTTCTAAGAGGACATTGGCAACTGTAATGACCGAGTTCACCACACCTGAAGCACTTGACCTTCGACAGGTCCTTCTTCCTCTACTCCCCTCGTCCTTGACTGTGACCCTTAGATGCAAGGGCCACATTCTCCTCCTCCTTCACCTGCTTCTATCCACTGTTGCTGCCACTGACAGAGCTCTTTAGAAGAGCTCGCTCAATTCCTCCTGCTACAAGTCAGCCCACATTTTGTCCCAATCTAGTAGGCTTATCTCTGCCCAATATGCTTTAGACAAAAACTTGCCAGTCCTCGTGCGAAATTTTATCTATTGCAACTACTGGAAATTATTCTTCTAACTCAAAAATTAAATATGCAGTTTATTTCCTACAACAAATAACAAATAAAATCATAGCTGCAATTTTCACCATAAAAATACTACAGAAAATAAAATACTGGAAATTGAGAAATTCTGGCACACACAATAATTTTGACAGTTATTTTTGGACAATCGTCCCCGGAAAAACCGAACTTGGGAAAACCGATGCAGCAGATGAGCGTTTTATTATTAATATTTAGTAGCAATTCTGAGTACAATAATTTAGATGCCCAGCTGCAAATCTAATCAAAGGGAACTGGTAAAAATATCGTGAGAATTTTCTCTCACCCCACAACTATTGTTTACCTCTGAAATCGCTTCCTTGACCTCTATGTTGATCTCCCTGCCTCACCCTTTGCGCAAAGCTTACACTAGCCCTCTGGAGATTTCAACCTTCCTTCCTTTGCCTCTTTCGGGAACTGGAAATCTTCCTCCTCTTCCACCTGCTACTCACCCTATGGCTCTATCTTCTCTGTTGAGCTACTACTTTTGAGAAAATTGAACCACCTGGGCAACTGAGTATCTGCACTTGATGATCATCACCACATCAACTTCCTCTTATAATCCACTGTTGGAGCACCAACGACCAAGATTAAAACTTTAATCGATGGCTAGGATCATCTTGGAGTTGATCTGTGTAAGTTTTTAGAAGATTCTCACCTTAACTTCATTAATTTTGATTAATTAACTATATTCCCTAAGTTTAGACATAGGAAATATTTAAAAATTGGTTAATAATCTAATTAAGTCATTTCTAGGTGGAATCTCCATAAGCGATTTTTGGGTTTTGGAGATCTCATGCATTCTAGCCTTTCCACAAAATTTCAAGGCTAAAACACATCCGACACTACAAAAACTAACACTCCCTCTTAGCGAGGAATGTTTGCTAGTGCTACTGCTCACCCTGCAGCAGCACTCTGTCTCTGCATCATCTCCTGTCATGCTGCTGATGTCTGGTCATGCTGCCCACCAACCACTGTGCAACTCTGATATATGTTGCATCTGTGTTGCCGCTACCAACCCTGCAACTCTCTATCATTTGTTGCTGCTACAACTGCACCATCTGCAACTAAGAACATCCAAAATAGCCTGTCCCTGCTACTGAAACGGGTTCTCCACCATACCCATATGTTCTCTAAAATAGACGAACTTAGCTCTCCCTAGAGCTTTCGTGAGTATATCTACAACCTTCTCTTCTTGGGAACATACTGTAGTTGGACTAATCCTCATTGTACACAATATCTGATGAAGTGACACCGAATATCGGTGTGCTTTGACTTGTCATGAAACACTAGATTCTCAGAGAGATTTATGCAACTCTGATTATAACAATAGTCATTGGTCACCTCCATCATCTTCCTGAACAAGCTTACTAGCAGCTTCCGAAGCCATATAGCTTCGCATGTAGTTGTCATGGCTGCCATATACTTTGCTTCTGCAGAGCAAAGTGCTACTGACTTTTGCTTCCTACTACATCAAGAAACCCTCCCTGATCCAACACTGAAGCAGTACCCGGAGGTACTTTTCCTGTCCACTGAACTTCCTACCCAATGTACATTTGTGTACCCACAAAGTCTGACATCATCCCCTCAAGTATATCTATATCCATGCTCGACTATGTCGCGAATATACCTCAGGGTATGTCTCATTGTGGCTTCATGTACCCTCTTCGGTTCTACCATGAATTGACTAAGGGTATTGACTACGAAACAGATATTTGGCCTTGTGTCGGCCAAATACATGAGAGACCCAATGAGCTGTCTATACAAGGTGGGGACGACATCCTTGTCATCTAATGCATCCATCTTCTTCTAGTTGGTAATCATGGGCATAGACATGGGTCTGCAATCTTGCATTCTGAACCTCTTTAGAATATTTGTAGCGTATCTTCCTTGCCCAAGGAAGATCTCCCCATCCTTCTACCACACTTCCAATCCTATGAAATAGTGCATTAACCCCAAACTCTTCCTTCACGTCAAATTTTGTTGCCAGGTTCCTCTTGCAGTCTTCTATGTGCTCTGATGATCCTGTCAAAAGAGATCATCCACATACAAAACTAGAATGAGTGGCTCACCCTCTACCATCAAATAGTAATTGTTGGGATCTGCGTCACTCTTGACGAATCCCATCTGCTGTAATTAGGTGTCAATTCACCATACCATGCCTTGGGAGCCTGTTTGAGTCTACATAGAGCTTTCTTCAATCTACACACATGAGTGTGCCTCTCATGAGTCTCAAAGCCCTCTGGTTGTTCTATGTACACTTCTTCCTCTATCACCCTGTTCAAGAAGGTTGTCTTAACGTCCATTTAGTGAATCTACCATCCCATCTAAGCTGTTAGAGATATAATTGACCGGATCCAAGTGTATCTGGCAACTAGGGCAAAAGTCTCCTAATAATCTATCCCCTCTTTTTGTGCATACCCCTTTGCCACGAACCTAGCCTTGTACTTTTCCACACTATCGTCTACCGCATATTTGATCTTATAGATCCATCTCGAACCTACAACTGATCTGTCTTCCAGCCATGGCACTACCTCCCAAACATCATTCGTCATGATAGAGCTATACTCTTCTACCATGGCATCTACCCACACCTGATGTTGTGCGGACTCCTGAAAGCTGGAAGGTTCTACAACCTGAGCCACCAATGCTTGGTACCCATCAAGTTGTATGCGATGTCTCTTGCTCATCCTAGGAGTTCGAATAAACTCCTATGCATCTCTCGATGTGTGATGAACCTCTCTACTGGCTCGACCACTAGTCGTGGCAATTTCTACCAGCTCCTCATCCTGTCTCTGCTGCTCCATTTGCTGAGAACTCCCCCAATTTCCTGCACCTGAGGAAATATTGGTGCTAGTCACAGTAGTTGTTCCTTGTGACTGTCCTCCTGCCTGTCCCACTCGCTACCCCTACTGTTGGACCAAAGGAGCTTTTGCTAACTGATTATGATCACCTGTAGGCATCTCACAAGATCTCTTGAAAGCCCTGTCTTCCATGAACTTCACGTCTCTCCTTAATACTATCTTCCTATTGCTAGGAATGTAGATTATAAAAGCCTTTGAGGTTTCGTTGTACCCAACAAAGAACCCCTTATCAGCAGTTTGATCCAGTTTGATCCATTTATCATCTGGCACGTGGCAATAACCAATGCTGCCAAAATTTTTGAAGTGGCTCACTTCTCGCTTCTTCCCCGTGAAGACTCCTTCTGGCATTTTCTTCCCCAATGCTCTATGAGTCATGTTCTGAATATATATTGTCATGTTACATGCTTCTGCCCATAGAAATCTGGGTAGATCCTGGTCATAAAACATAGCCTTTGCAGCTCCAACAATAGTTATGTTTTTCCACTCCGCTACACCATTCTGTTATGGATTATATGGAGTTGTCCATTCTCTCTTGATGCCTTCCTTCATACAAAAATATGTGAAGTCTTTATCAATATATTCTCCCCCATTATCTGATCCAAGCACCCTGATCTTCTTCCCTGTCGCATTCTCCACGAGAGATTTAAACTCTCTAGAACGATCAAAGACCTCATCCTTGGTCTTCAAGAAGTAGATCCAGGTTTTCCTAGAATGATCATCAATAAATGTGACGAAATATTCGACACCGCTAAGGGCTCTAGTGGACATCAGGCTGCAATATATATGAGTGTATAAGTCCTAACACGCCATCAGCTCTGTTGTCACTTCTAGAAAATGTTGCCTTAGCATACTTTGTTGATTTTTGGTAGCATCGAATGTGCTCTAAGTCTCAAATTTCGCAGGGACACTTGGGCACATATATTCCAAAGAACCCAGAAAGCGTTTTGGGAAATTCCACCCGGAAACAGTTTTATTAAAATAATTAATTATTTTTAATGGGTCCCTAAGTCTGAACTTAGGAAATTAAAATAATTAATGAGTATTAATCTAAATGTGGTTGTAACTTCTAGATGAAGACGGGGATCAAGCAGAAATGATCTTAGCCATTGACTAACTTCTAATCTGGGTCGTTGAATGTCAACGAGAAGATTATTTAAGGAGGCTTGAGGGTCATTTGGAAAACACAGAGAGAGAGTTCAAAAGATCAAATTTCTGAAGAAGAGCAGCTGCTAGTGAGAAATTCGAAGTGAACTTTTGTAGTGAGGGGCAGGGATAGCTCTGGTTGGAGATTTCTCCTAATCCGGGAATACTCAGCAGAGGAGACAGAGAGAGATTCGAGAAAGGCAACGCTGAGCCAGAAGAGGCTGATGCAAAGCTACGCAGAGTCAACGTAGACTGACACAGAGGCAACATAGAGCCTTGAGGAGGTCCAAAAATTTGTTGGGGAGATCAATTTATGCGCTAGACCCTGGGGTGTGAGACCGAGAGGCAGAAATCGAAGTTCCTAGGCAGCAAATCGATCCGCTGGAGGAGTGACGTTGTCCCCAGAGGGTTTGACGCGGGGCTAACACAGACACTACACAAAGGCAGCGAAGAGGTAGCCAGAGGCAGCCAAGGGCAGTAATTTAGGGGCATGATCAGTCAAGATTTCCAGTGATAGTGTGAGGTAATCTCACAAATCTCTCTGTCAGTGATATTCTCTGTAACTAGATTGCAGGGAAGGCATCCAAAATTTGTATTCAAAAAATACTATTGCATAATAATAAAAACCCTCAGAACTGTTGCACTAGTTTTCCCGCATTGGGCTTTTCCAAGAACATTTGTCCAAAAAATAATTGTGTCATTGTGTTGTATTTTCTTTCATGCTCAGTTTCTTGTTTTCGCATATATTTTAATTAAGTGAAGGCTGCAGTGTATGTATTTTGATATTTGCCATAGGAAACTGCAAGTAATTTGTTTAAAGATATTTAACAAATAGGAGAAATATCATCAGTTGCTGCAGTAGGGATTCTAGTTGTGGAATTTTCACATGGTATCAAAGCTGCAGGTGAAACAAGAAGAGCAGTGCTAGAGAACCTAGTGCTGAGAATAGGAGGTCGAATAGCTGCAGGGGGCAGCAGTTCGAATCCCTAGAGGGATTGCGCAGTCCAACCCAGGACGACTGAATTTTCGAGGAAAGTCTCTCTTTGAGTGAGTCGACAAAGAGGAAGGGCTTCCAGATCGAAATTTTGTCGTGTCTCTCTGAGTGAGTCGACAAAGAGGATGGGCTTCCAAATCGAAATTTTGTCATGTCAGAGGGAGCAGCACAGAGCTTTAGCATTGAGGAAAGAGGTGGTGGGACATAGTTTTTCTGCAGGCAGTTTACTGGGCAGAAAATTGTCAGAAGAGAGAGGAGAAGCACAGTGAGGGAATTTTTCCTCAGTAGACTTCCCACCAAGGAGTCCGTTTTCTTATGGTATGAGCAGCAACAGTAAGAAACAGAGGGGAGCAGTTCGACATTTTCGTGGCAGAGATGGCCGCCAATGGACTGAGAGATCAGGACAGGTTGGATGGGGCATCCAACTATGTGATCTGGAAGACAAGGATGTCATACCTTGTAGATGAGAATTTTCTCAAGGTCTATGTCAATAGCGTGGTGGTTGAACCCGTGGATCCAGATCAGCTGAAGAAGTACAAGGGAGAAATAGCGAAGGCCAAGAGAATGATCCTTGGTGGAGTAAAGGATCACATGGTATGTCACATTGCTAGCAAAAGGACTTCTAAGGAGATGTGGGATGCCTTGGCAACATTGTATCGAGGATCTTCTGAGCAAAGAAAGACATACTTAGAGCAAAAATTGATATCTACACAGATGTAGAAGGGGGAGCGCATAGATCTGTTCCTCACGAAGTTTCAAGAGACCCGGGACGAGTTAGCAGCTATGGGGTCTACACCTCAAGGTTCTGAGATGGTGAGACTGCCCTAAACTCAATCTTAGAAGAGTGGCAAGCCTTTGTCCAAAGCATCCTGGGCAGGGTAGCTTTACCAGACTAGGATAGTATGTGGGCAACTCTCAAGAAGGAAGAGCTAAGGAGAGATCTAGTCAAGTGTAAACTTGATGGAAGTAGTAGCAGTGGGTCGAAGCCCAAGGGGGAGGAAGAAAATGCAACCCTTGCATCCAAGGGGCAGCAGGAGTAGCGGAGGCAGAAGGACGTCTCGGAGATCAAATGCTTCAGGTGTGGTGAAATGGGTCACTAAGCAACACAGTGTCCTCTCAGGAAGAAGGACAAAGATGAGAAGCATGATCCGAGGGCTGCACCCGCAAAGATCGAGGAGTTATCCATGATAGCCAAGATACCTCCAGGAGGGAGGTGGGCTGATTTAGAGTTGTAGTTCGAAAGGAAGGATCCTTGAGTAACCCACCTCTAGGATCAATTCCTTGCTACGGGAGCCCAGACTAGAAGTAGCAAAATGGATCAGTGTCAGTTGGAGGGACAGATGCGGTGGCTTGAATGTCAAGTCTGAGTAGTGTAGTGCAGAGTTGCAGCAGTACAAGGAGGCACAATGTAGTAGCAGGGGCAGCGCAATGCCTTCAGAGGGATAGTGTGGGACTAGCAGCAGTCAGATCTTCAACATCGAGATGCATCTATGCTGAACACTTGTTCAGTAATTTGGGATGTTTTTATGTTGCTGATGCAACAGCAACAACAGTTTGCAGTGCAAGGCAATTGGCAGTGGCAATGCCAGCAGCAGCACAGATGCAGAAATTCAGAGGGAGTTGTAGTATGGATGCAATGTTGACAGTGGCAGTGTCAGCAGTAATATAGTTGCAGCAATAGCGCAGTGGTTGGTGGACACAATGTCAGACATCAATAGTGTAGAGGACGATGTTATGAAGTCATGGTCATGCTTCAATGGGAGGCATTGGTAGAGCACATTCCTCGCTAAGAGGGATTGTTGATTTCTGGTAGCATCTGATGTGCTCTAAGTCTCAAATTTTGCAGGGAGGCTTGGGCACATGTATTCCAAAGAACCCAAAAAGCGTTTTGGGAAATTCCAACCGAAGTTAGTTTTATTGAAATAATTAATTATTTTTAATGGGTCTCTAAAGTCTAAACTTATGAAATTAAAATAATTGATGGGTATTAATCTAACTATGGATGTAACTTCTAGAAGAAGACGAGAAGCAAGCAGAAATGATCTTAGCCATTGATTAGCTTCTAATCTGGGCCGTTGAATGTCAACGAGAAGATTATTTGAGGCCTGAGGGTCATTTGGAAAACACACACAGAGAGTTCAGAAGATCGAATTTCTGAAGAAGAGCGGCTACTAGTGAGAAATTCGAAGTGAACTTTTGCAGTGAGGGGTAGGGATAGTTCTGAATGGAGATTTCTCCTGATCCAGGAATACTCAGCAGAGGAGGCAAAGAGAGATTCGGGAGAGGCAACGCTAAGCTAGAAGAGGCTGACAAAGAGCTATGCAAGGCCACGCAGAGGCAACGTACACTGATGCAGAGGCAGCACAAAGCCTTGAGGAGGTCTGAAAATTTGTTGGGGAGATCGATTTTTGAGCTGGAAGCTGGGGTGTGAGACCAGGAGGCAGAAATCAAAGTTCCTGGGCAACAAATCGATCAGCTGGACGAGTGACATTGTACCTGGAGGGTTTGATGCTGGGCTGACGCAGACACTGCGCAGAGGCAGCACAGAGACAGCCAGGGGCAGTCATTCAGGGGTTTGATTTGTCAAGATTTCCAGTGATAGTGTGACGTAATCTCACAGATCTCTCTGACAGAGATATTCTCTGTAACTAGATTGATGGGAGGGCATCCAGAAGTTGTATTCAGAAATTACTGCTGCATAATAATAAAAACCCTCAAAATTGTTGCACCGATTTTCCTGCATTGGGTTTTTCTAGGGACTTTTGTCCAAAAATAACTGTCATTGTGTTGTATTTTCTTTCATGCTCAGTTTCTTGTTTCCACATATATTTTAATTAAGTGAAGGTTGCAGTGTATGTATTTTGATATTTGTCATAGGACTGCAAGTAATTTGTTTGAAGGAATTTAACAAATAGGAGAAATATCATCAGTTGCTGCAGTAGGGATTCTGGTTGTGGAATTTTCACATACCTCCCAAGTACGCATCCTCTGCACACATCATCGTGCTCTGTGCCAAATCTGGAACCCCTGTTACCGTTTATTTGAGCATCCTGAGTGCTCCATGGTGTAGATGTCCCATTCTCTTGTGCCATAACTCATTGAGCTCCTTCCCATTGCTATTGTCACTGCCTATTAGTGCCATTGGAGAATCGATTTGTAACCAGTAAAATCTGTTACTTCGAACTCCAATCTGACTTACCTTATTCCAGCTCGGGTGTTTGACATACACTTTCTTCCCTACGAAGTGAATATCATACCCCTTATCCTGTAACTAAGATACTAAAATTAGGTTCATACCTAACCATGGCACATGAAATACATCTGTAGTGCTAGTGCTTGCTCCTAACTCCCCCAGAAAATCTATGGTACCTCCTCCTACTAGAGTACATTTTGTTTTGTTTCCCAGAGTAATTTGGAAGTCCATCTGCCCCTCTTTGTAGCTAGACAAATATTCTCTAACCCCTGTCATGTGAGTTGATGCTCCACTGTCTATATACCAGACTCCTTGTGAAGTTGATCCTGCTAAGCAAGCAAATTCGTCCTCCAATCTGGAAGACAAATATGAAGTCTCCTGAATGTTACTTCTGTCCATGGCTATGCTTGAAGATTTTAGTGTGCTATTCCTCTTTTCCACCCTAACGCTTGCTTTGCTCTAGCGAACCGCTGCAAAAACCTTTTGCTTCCAACTAGAGATTTGCTCAATCAAGAAAATCTGATCTGCTCCCTCTGCCTCTGGAATCACTTGTTCAGGAAAAATCATATTTCTTTGCTCCTCTCAGAAAAAATTGTCTTCCTCAAGTAACTCGGCCTTCAGACAAAAAGACTACGCTGCTCCTTGAGAATTTTGACCTGCTACCCACAATGAGCAGCAAAATTCCTTCTTTTCTCTTCTAGGCTTTCGGCTGATCAATGAAGCTCTGATACCATGTGAATTTTATCTATTGCAGCGACTGGAAATTATTCTTCTAACTCAAAAATTAAATATGCAGTTTATTTGCTACGACAAATAACGAACAAAATCGCAACTACAATTTTCACCATGAAAATACTACAGAAAATAAAATACTAGGAACTGAGAAATTCTAGCGCACAATAATTTTGACAGTTATTTTTGGACAATTGTCCCCAGAAAAACCCAACTTGGGAAAACCAATTCAGTAGCAATAATGAGCACAATAATTTAGATGCTCAGCTGGCAAATATAATCTGAGGGAAACACTGGCAAAAATATCATGAGAATTTTCTCTCACCCCACAACTAGTTTCTATCTCCGAAATACCTTTCCTAGCCTCTGTGTTGAGCTCCCTACGTCACCCTCTACGCAGAGCTTATGCTAGCCCTCTACAGATTTCGACCTTCCTTCCTTTGCCTCTGCCGGGAACTAGAAATCTTCCTCTTGGAATGCTACTGCCCTCCTCTTCCACTTGCTACTCACCCTCTGGTTCTATCTTCTCTACTGAGCTACTACTTCTGAGAAAATTAAACCACCCGGGCAACTGAGTATCTGCATTGGATGATCTCTCCATCACCACATTGACTTTGTCTTATAATCTACTGTTGGAGCACCAACTGTCAAGATTAAAACTTAATCAATGACTAGGATCATCTTAGAGTCGATCTGTGTGAGTTTCTAGAAGATTCTCACCTTAACTTAATTAATTTTCATTAATTAACCATATTGCCTATGTTTAGACTTAGGAAATATTTAAAAATTGGTTAAAAATCTAATTAAGTCATTTCTAGGTGGAATTTCGAGAAACGATTTTTGGGTTTTGGAGATCTCATGTATTCTAGCCTCTCCACAAAAATTCAAGGCTAGAACACATCCGACGTTACAAAAACTAACACCTTGGAGACATTGTTGAGTGCCAATCTCACAAGCTCTATTGGTTGAGGCACTGCTCCAACAACTAACAACTAGTCCCAGACCTCCTGAATCCTGGTGAGGAAGGGGTCTATGCCTTCCCCCTTCTACATCCGAATAAGCCTTAGCTTCTCCTCCTAGTACATCTTTTGTTGCTTGGAAGTATCCTAATACAACATGGTGAGAGAATCCCACATCTGGTTGGTAGTATCTTTGCCAACTATATGTGAAAAAAACATGATCCCTAACTCCATCTAGGATCAATCATTTTGCCCGTGCCATCTCCTTTTTGTACTCCTTTAGATGATCTACATCCTGGGGAACTGCTACCATTGCATCAATATATGTTTTCAGGCCAAACTCATCTAGAAGGAAGGACATCCTTGCCTTCCAGATGACATAGTTGGAAGCCTCCTCCAACCTGTCCTGATCACAAAGCTTAGCAGTGGCCATCTCAACAAAATGTCAAAAATTTCCTCTTTCCTTCTACTCAATTGTTGCTTTGCTATTCGCACTCCTTCCTGGAGTAAGAATTTCTACTCACAACGACCATTGATCTGCAAAGAAAAACCAAACTTCTTGAGACTAGAAGTTCCCTGAGCAAAATTTTCCCTCTGTGTGTGCTCTTCTTCCTTCCACCCGACGTTGGCTTTGCTCTAGCGTACTACTACAAAACTTTTGCATCCAGCGAGATCTGCTCAACGAAAAATTATGAGTTGCTCCCTTTGCCTCTGGAATCACTCAATCTAGAAGGATCAATTTTTTTTGCTCCTCGAAAAAATTAGTCTTCCCCAAGCAGCTCAGCCTCTCTGGCAAAAGATTGCGCTGCCCTTCGGAATTTCAGCCTGCTGCCAACACTGACCAGCGACATTCGTTCTTTTCGCTTTTGAGCTCTCCAGCGGATCAACTGCACTCTAATACCATGTGAAAATTCCAAACTGGAATCCTCTTGTAGCAACTGGAAATTATTATCCTAATTGTTTGCTACGGCAAACACTGAATAAATCACACTGCAATCTACACAAATAAAACTGCGAAAGAATAAACCCCGAAAGAAATGCTAGCACACACATAAAAATAACAATTATTTTTGGACAAAAGTTTCCGGAAAAACCCAACTTGGGAAAATCATTGCAACAGCTGAGGGTTTTATTATTAAGCAGCAGTGAGAAATTTTTAGTACAACTGGATGTCGAAATTGAGAAATCCTACAAAGAAAAATACTAGCAAAAAATCTAGTGAGGATTTTTCCTCACCCCACAGGCAATCTCCCAGCACGACTTGCCTTCAGAAATTTGCCCCTCTGACCCTCTGCGTCAACCTCTGCGCAACTTGCTAGACGTCTAGCATGAGACTGGTTTCTGATGAAGACGTTCTACCTTCTATTGACTGGAAAGATGCTTCTCCAACACTCTGGGACTCCTTCCCAACCTCTGGAACTGGAAACATCAATGCCTCCTCTCAGCAATTAAACTTTGCCTCTAGAGGCTGTTGTACTGCCCCAGCGTCAGCCTCTCTGTGACTCTTCTGCCTCTCTGCAAATGCACTCGCTGGATCTGGAATGCCTGCTCCAGCCTCACTGTCTCTTCCCCCCTCTCACTGCTTCGATCTCTAACTCTCTCTCTGGCAACTGACTATTGCTACTCTGGAAATCGATTTTCTCAGAAATCGAACTGCTCAAGTGTCTTCTCCATCACCACATCGACCTCCTCTTATAATCCTCTGTTGGAGCACCAACGACCAAGATTAAAACTTAATCAATGGCTAGGATCATCTCTGGATCAATCCGTGTGAGTTTCTAGATGATTCACACCTTGACTTAATTAATACGGCCTAATTAACCATATTCCCTAAGTTTAGACTTAGGAAATATTTTAAAACTGGCTAATAATCTAATTAAGTCATTTCTAGGCAAAATTTCCAGAAACAATTTCTAGGTTTTGGAGATCTCATGTATTCTAGCCTCTCCACAAAATTTCATGGCTAGAACACATCCGATGCTACAAAAACTAACACATTTGACTATGTAGGAGGCAACACCCAATAAAGCATAAGACAAGAAATTATAGATTTCTCGTGGCAAGAGGGTCAAGTGGTAGATAATAGATTTACTTGTCTTTTCTAGTTTCTAGTACATTTTATAACTATTGAATTTTTCATATTTATTATGGTATTTTTTGTAAACAATATATGACAATTTAAGTTTGAAGTTTGAAGATGGCATTTATAACTCATTGGCAATGAATTATGGATATGATGTTTCGTGAAAGTTGAAAGTTGAAACATTTCATTTCATATTAGATATTCTTTGTTATCATTTGGTTACTTGGTAATGGTAATGGTTAAAAGTATAAGTTACAACTTTAGTGATCAATGATGATAAATGTTATATATTGAATTTTGAAAGCCTGAAACTTTAAGATTGATGAATCATGAGACTCGATATGTTGTATGTTACTAACTTGTGGATGTGGTTGATGAAGATTATAACTTCTATATGATTGATGTTATACGGTTCAGCCATGTTTTTATGTTTTTTTATATCTAATTCATCGGTCTACATGCTTTTGTTGACATATATGCGTCAAAATATATTAATATATATATTATATAAAAATTCACTCCCGATTCGGTCCCAAACCGAGAGCTTTTGAAAATGTCGCTGCCCGCTCTCTCTCTCAGCTTCTGCTCCCGCTCCCAAGTAACCTTGCTCCATCATCCTCGCTGAAACGACTTGTGGGCTACCATTTTCCATGCCTCTCAAGACTACCCTACTGCCATTTGGTGCTTTAAATTCCATCTCCAGTGCTTGGTAGTCCATTGTGTACTAGGTGTGCTTTGCCAACGAATACAACCATTGAACTCCTAATACCATATTGAGATCTGCAAGAACTATTACATAGAAATCACTAGTAAAAGTATAGTTACCAAGAGCTACGCTTAAACCTGGGATCATTCATGTGCAATCCAAGTTGTACCCATCCGCAACTATCACATCCAAGCCTTCAAACTCTATGGTAGGAAGTCCTCGTTTGGTTACTAGTGTTGCATCAAAGAAGTGTGCGGCTCCTCCATCAATTAGCATTGTGATGCATTGTCCTTTGATGACTCCCCTGACCCTGAAGGTGTAATACTTGGGCATACCTGAGAGGGTTGCAATCTTAACCTGTGGTCGTGACTTCCTTTCTCCGTTGGGCCTTTCCTCTCTTTTCATTTCTATTTGGGGTGGTTCCTCCTTGGGGCTGCTCGGATTTTCTTCTTCCTTTGCTTCTTTTTGCGACAATTCTTCTTCAATATTCAGAGTGGCCTCCTCTCCTCCTTCCTTATCATCAAAGACCACTTCGATGTAGTGAATCTCTCCTTTACCTAAACAGCGATGTCCTTGTTCCCATGGCTCTTTGCAATTGAAACATAGCTTCTTTCACCTAAGTTCACTTCATGTTTCTTCATCTAGCATGTCCTTTCTGGGCCAATCACAATGAAAGGGCTTCTTCCCCTTATCTTTTGGAGGAATGAAAGGCTTGGGTGGGGCCTTAGAATTAGTGGTTGCATTCCTATATCCCAAGTCTTCTTGGTTGCCTCCTGAAGAGTGGTGGGGTTGAATACCTTGACCCACCCTTGTAGAGGTTCAACTAATGCCTCTATGAAAAGCATGACTAATCGCTCTTCAAATATATTTGTCACCATGACTGTGGTAGGTTCAAATTCTACAATAAACTCTTCCTGTGACCCTATCTCCTTGAGTAGATCCAATTCTTTGAAGTGGATGTCCGGGTTTTTCCGATCAAATCTTTCTATCAACATTTGCATAAAATCTTCATACAAAGTGATGTTGGCATGCCCTAGAGTTACTAGACCATGATGCCACCATTCATGCACGTCCCCTTCTAGATGTAATGTGGCAAATTGGATTGTATCTGCTTTAGCCATAGGATTGAGCCTGAAGTAGGTGTCCAATTTTTGCACCCAAGCCCTTGTTGTACATCTAGACAATCCATCAAATGAGGGTAGAGGATGTTTACTCGCCTTACGTGCCAGTTCAGCATTTGGTTGTCCCTTGGGTCTATTTATGTATCTGAAATTGCTATATTCATTGAAAGACATGGTTGCTCAAGTGTTTTCCTCCAGCCTTGCATAATCTCAAACATATTCATTAAGAAGTTGATTCGGCTCAACTGCTTCTTGGGTTGTCGACACTTGATTATTTGTGAATTGTGGGAGTAACGGTTGGCTGCTTCTTTCGTTGTTTGTTTGGTTATTGGGTGGACCAAGATTATGGTTACCACTACCTTCAGTTGTGGTTTTGTTGGCAGTGGCATTTTGTTGCCTTGTGAGGTGAATGATCAGTTGGGCGAGTTGTTGTTGTCCCTGAACCAATAATTCTGCTATTTCCAGCTAACCCTAAATAATTTGTTACCCTTGTTGTTGCAACTGTTGAAGCATCTATTGTTGTCCCTAGATTAATTCATGTAACAAAATGCTAAGGTCATATTCTTCTTGCCCTGCTCTGTCTCCCATGGTTGAACAATGGGTATTCCTCCTTCGTCTTATTGTGACGTTGCTTGTATCTGCAAGAAACATACAAGGCTCATATACTCGCAGTTGGCAAGATGCTTTGCACTCTGATACCATTGTAGTGGGGTAGTGAAGTTTTTTACCCAAAAATTACCCTTAAATGGCTAGCGTTTTTCAATAGAGTTCATTTAGGGCATGCAACTAGATAATTACAATATATAAATGTAATTAACATAACTACAATTTTTGCTCACAATATAGTTCGACAATCTATCCAACGTAATTGCAATGTGATAACATTGCTATAAGAATTCCCACTGTAAAAATTCAACAATGCTTTAAATAGCTTGAGACCAATCTACAATTTGCAAAAATGTATACTTGTACTCCAACAAAGAATAATTAATTCAACAGTTCATAAACCCATATCCATCCAATGGTCTACAATAGTTCATACCCTCTAACAATGTTTCAATGAAAGGTGAAATATACCTGTTAACCTGATGATCTCTGCCTTTAGATAGTTCAATATTCCATGCATAGCTTCCTAACTTCAGTACTCAGTAACAGAAGCAAAAAATTGACTCCATAACTAATGAATGCTAGAGAATTATAGGCCGATTTCACTACCAAATATGTCTTCGAACCTGGTTGTTATAAGTATTGCACTACTGTTTATGACCCGTCCTCAATGCTACTCATCTGCCACAGGATCTTCCACGGAGTAATCTTAGAAAGGCTTTGTCTACCCTTCCAAACTCAGAATCTATCACAGGAGAAAATTCGATCCAAAACTGGGCCTTGCTCTTGCTTCGACCTAGGTACTGCGGTGTAACAGATGTAGAAAACCTCTGAATGGAAATCCCATTAGTGAATCTTTAAACTAGCTCTCCCAAATGATTTGACTCCCTGACAAAAGTGGTAGATAGAGTTTTGAGACCTAGGGTTTCATCATTCCCTTACTCCTTGCCAAGATTTAGCATATTTTACACTCCCATAAACCCCATCATCCCAAGGAGTAAACATTGGCCTTGTCACATTGTTGATCATCCACAAAACTTACTTAAACTTGATTTTTTCTCTCTTAATATGATTTTCAGCCCATTAACAATAAGTCGCTAGCTAGGGATAGGGCACGAATTGGACTAGGGTTGCAATCATTGGCTTGTAGAAGGATGCAACATTGGAAGGAGTGTTGGTTTTCTCAAAATCAACCCTTTGAGTGGTTTCCCTAGAAAAGCCCTAGTTTGCCCTAGGCTTCAACTTGGGGCTTTTGAAGCAACAAGATCAAAAGTAGAAAAACCCCAGACAAAAATACCATTCAACCAAAAAATACATAAAATATTTAATTTTGAAAAGAAAAAACATATACATTCATACGCATTTGTATGAATCCAAACCATCACACACAAATATGCAAATTTTCTCATATATATAAGCTATTAGCAAGTAAGGGTGCATATAACCAAAATATGCATTGAGTGCAATCCATCTCCCAACCAGAAATACATCAACAAAGAGACTTTAAATGGCCTCTAGAGTCCAAAAGAATCATGCTACAACAAATAACTACATATCATCAAAATCATTGTCTATATTGGGATCCTCATCATGAATATCACTCTCTAAGCATTAAATAAGATAGAAAAAGCTTAAAATTTCAAATCAATGGTTTTGTTTGAGTGATGGATACATTTCCATTAGGGTCATGATAGAGGAGTTCAACAAACAATGCATTCATTCACTAATCAGTCCAAAAAATTTAAAATGGCATTTTCTTCTCTTGGACCCCTTTTTGCTACCATTGTTCGATCTAGCAAACATATCACAATATCCTAATTTTTTCAGACTAATGCAGAATTTAACAGTGCTTTTCTATTCTCAGATTTATTTTACGATGGTTACACAAATGCTATAAAAGGTGTCAACCTTTTTGAATCCATGGTCCCTCTGAACTAACATAAAGATATTCCTTCATAGGCTAGTATATACGGTGGAGATAAGACAATAATTCAATGCAGTAACAACAGAATATGCACTCCTAATTCATTGAGCTGAGAGGCTCATTCTACAAGCCAAGGTGAAGCCGAAGTGTAAGTATGTCTGTCCCTCTAAAAATAAAATATTCTCTAAATACAAAAGCAATGTTGGCTATAATAATAAATAAAAAATAATAATATATGCTATGCATATTTATGCATTAATTGTCCAGATGACCTAATATAATTTCAACTTCATATATTTATATATAGAAAAAAAAAATGTTAAAAGAAAATATTTTAATGTTGTATAGAATAAAATATCCAATGTGACTTATGAATAAAATATTTTAAAATGAATTAATATTCACTTAAAAATATATTTATAACAAAAAAAACAAATTTAATGCAGGGTGATAAAATGACTCAATACACATGTTATGTAATCTCTATGACATTCAAAAATACACTTTAAACAATAAAAAATTACACATTGTTTTTGCACTCTAAAATAAGTTTGCACCTAAAGAGATTTGATCCCTCTCGGCTCATGTTAGATCTGTGCTTAAGATGGATCTATGCTGGTACAGTAAAATTTGCAACATTACTACATATCCAGCGAAAAACATATATGGTACACCAATCCTAATAGGCACACCTAAATAATCTTTAAAATACTTGCATGAAAATGCCTAATAGTGGACTCTCTTAAAAGAGCTCAGAAAGATCACTCCAAGTTAGACAATGAACACGCAAAGCTGTGACAAATATAATGCCAATAGTCCACAATGAAATTAGCATAACTGACCTATTGCATTTATACTCATTTTCCCCATCCAATAATTCAGCACCAGTGAATTGGTCCAGTGCATCTTCCAAAGACTCGATGCTGCCATGTACCTCCACTGTCAGATCCATTATAAGCTCATAACGATTAGATTCATATTGGCACTTCTTACATTTCACCTGCATATTCCAGTAATCAGAACTGATGCAGTAGTACTGTTTGCAAAACGATAAGCAAATAGAAACAATAGATAGAGAAACGTACAAAATGACAGTATCCCTTGAATATTGTTAGTAGGAGGGCTTCCTTAAAGCTTCCTGAGCATTATTGCGTTATCGCACCAAAGTTAGAGGGCAATGCTTACAATTGTTGTTTTCTAAGAATCCTGCCTGAGTTTCTTCTCATTCTTTCTGTTTCCTTTTACCCATTTATGTTGGTTGATATCGTGTTTGATACAATAAGAACAGAGTCAGAAAATATCTCAAGAGCTCCCTAAAAGAATAGGAAACTGCAGTTGCCTTTGATGATTTTGATTGAGTCTTCTTTGTTTCTGGCAACATGAGAAAAATGGGCTTTCAAAAAAATTTCATTATAGAACTTTGATTTGGAATGATCTGTATTTTCGACATAGGGGACAGCCCAGAGATCCAGTGGCATCCTGTCATCTAAAAAATAGCTGACCAAGACCACCATATTTTGCCTTGAACATGTAATGTGGACCTATTAGGCATGTAGAAAATAGCTATTTAACATGAAAAGCATGTCAATGGCATGAGAAAAAATACGAAGTCATGCTTAAATTTTAAGCATATGCCATATTTTGTCACTAAAGACTTATGTTTTGGATACACCAATGCTCAACCGATCCTGTTTTCTCTGTTTTCATAATGAAAGACAATAAATAATTTGTTTATTGTCCTCTGGAGGTAAAACTGCCCCCACCTTCGATTGAAGATAGCCACCAAATAACTGCTGAATGAAGGCTGCCGAATGTGTGGTTCGATCAACTGTCTGATCTCTGCCAGCTTTATCAATAACTATCGATTGCATGGTATCAATCGCGAGCCTGAAAAGGAAAATAATATTGACATACATATATCAATAAATTATTAGTCAATGGATTAGCCAAGCAACAGAGAAATCATATAGTTTTCCTGCCCAATCCTTTATAGCATCCTACAACAAAGATGCTCATTATTAAAGCTAACTTGGTAATAAGCAGTCCTGTACTAAATACATTCTCCTTAACATTTGACTGACAATAAGAAATCTCTACATTTTGTAATTCATATCACCTTAAAAATTCATGAGCGTCCTCCTGTTTCCCATAGCCAAGGTGATTTCCAATTTTTTGTATTCCTGATAGTATTCTAATAGGTGATAAGGCACTTTCTCCTTCCCTCACTTTTGAAATAAGGTGCTCAAGCTCACACATGAAGCACCAGTCTTTCCTCTGACCTGAGAAAATCCAACCAAAAATTCTACCAATGATATTCACAAAACACAGGGAGTTCAAAAATGACAACTTAAAGCTAAGATAAGCATGCAACTATGTTAAGCACTACTCAAAAGAAAGGAGAGCATACAGTCTTCTGAATGGAATCCATGAAGTAGATAGGCTGCAAGAGGTCTTGTGTAAGTTAGGCACTGAAGCACCACATTAGCGTAGCAGCTATCCAAAAGACCAACAAAAGGAAGTATTAGAAAACAAAAGTAACTAAGCTATTTGAGTAAAACTACATCATCAGAACATTGTCATTTTTATAGTTGTGACTTCATGTCAAACGGGAAAAAACTAACAAATCCAAGATAGAAGATTGGATAAAAGATAAAATAACCATAATTGTAAGTTCATCAGCTTGAATGAGGCAAATTTGAACATATCAATGCAACTGATTTAGATTTTTGAAAGTAAATCATCTTACAACCTGAAAAGTTGAAGTCAATCTGGCAAATTCGAACATATCAATGCAGCTGATCTAGATTTTTGAAAGTAAATCATCTTTACAACTTGAAAAGTTTAATCTGAAGAAGAGAACATCTCAAAGTTTATTTCAAATGTTTCCCACGTTTGTGCCGGGAAGAATGTTGGAGTTCAAATAATTAATTGCATAAAAAAACACCAATTAATAGAATTGTGACTAATGGATGCCAATATCATCAATACAATGAGTAGTCATGACAATTATTAATAAATTTAATAATTAATTACATATATTACAGACCCCAGTTCCCACCTTAAAATGTTTTGTTCTCAAAACATAGGAAGAGAGGTATATGTATTTTCTAGTGCCTCAATTAATCGTTAAACATATTTTGGTTTGCTAAGTTCTGTGAGCCCTGAGATGACTGCATGCTTAACTTTTGAATTGAGAAACCACAACCCAGGGGCATCTAAGCCATCAAAATCACCGAATGATCACACTCGAGCCCTTAACATGGCTGGATTTTTGCGCACAGAGTTTCGAACTGGTGACCTTCACATCACAGAGTGCCTCAATAGTACACCCCATCACCATCTATTCTACCAGTGAGAAATTTGTCCTTAAACTTGTTCACAGGAAAATTCCTATAACATCCCATCTGTACATTACTCCAAAAGCCTTACAAATAAAAGACTTTTTTTTGTCATATTAATTCTCTTATACTTCTGGTTTAAATCTATGTTACATGAGTTTTTGGAACAGGGAGACATTGAAAACTTGGATACAGGTGTTAGAAACGGCTAAAAGTTTCCCCAAAATTTACAGGATACCACTAATGAAGAGCAGCAATATTATATAAAAATAAAAAATAAAAATTATATAATTTAAAATTTTTATATTATTTTAATCTTTAAATTAGCTTTTAATATAATAATATTAATAATATCCCTTCAATAATCAAAATTATTTATTATTTATTTCTTGAATTTTATTTATTACTTGAATTTTATGTAAAACTAGATTAATAAGGTCATTGTTGCTTCATCCTCAATTTTAATGGCACAATTATATATTGTTTGCGCGAAGACAAAGAGGATTCATTCACATCCAATGCCTAAACATAGCGTGAAAGCTCGTCTGGTCCAAGATCCTCTTTTCTCAGTAGTGAGAATGCCTCTAGGGCCAATTATCACGACACATTAAATCAACAGTACACATTGCACTTTATTCAGATTTTCAGACCTTCAAATACCCAATCTCTATGCATCCGATCGTCTGGACTGAGCGGAGGCTAGGGTTTACCTTACATAAACCAACACTGCACACTGCGTTATTTATTTAGATTCTCAAATACCCAATCTCTACGCATTCGGTCGTTTGGACCAAGCGGCGGCTAGGGTTGACCTTACATTGCCTTCCTCCAGAAGCTAACTTTGTTTTATTTGTGCTGAATTGGATTAAGGTACGAGAGACCAGGCGAGCCCTATGAGCTTGTAGTCGTGGACTTCTTCGTGAGTACAAAACGCAAGGGTTTGCCTGCATGAAAAGAATACGAGTTGAATACATTTAATATCAAACCCACCACTCTATAAAGTAGAGGGAACGCGTGGTCGTTCCTATACTTGGGAACGCTCAAAACACCGATGTCACATTAACCGACCAGGCTCTTCAGCATGCAATTTTATTAAGCCGCCCTTAATGATTTTCTAACAATCATTTTAACAGTTCTCATAACCAAAATATTCTGGTTTAGGTGATTATCGCCTTTCACAATAAGAGGGTTTTTCACCCCATGCTTCTACGACGCACTCCAATTAAGCTCTGGAAAGGACACCAGAGAAAACAACAATAAGCGACAACATAAATCATTGATTGGCCATCAGAGGTACTCCTTAATCTCGAATTATCGTGCAAGAGAGATAATAGAAACTTGCGAACCTGTACATTACTTTAATTGTCCATTGTAAAGATCCCTTTGGACTTAGCTCTTCCTACTGCATGTCATTTCCCATTGGTCCTTATGTTTTCATATTGCGTATCCATCCACGCCTTTCCCTGACATGGAATCCTACCTGGCGGGGTACTCGATTTTGCTTCTTTGTTTTGTTTTAACCCTAGTGACGTGCACGATCTCTATGACAAACCAATCAACATTACTCATTCTAGTGTTTGGCATCTGACGTCTTTAGGTTTTGCATAAACATTCCAAATCCGCCCAGTGCCACGGACTCGAAGTTCTATTACAATCCAACTTATCTGAATGTTTGACATTCGTCATGCAAGCAGTCTTGTACAACTCTTCAAATCTATCGACACTTTTGGACCTGAAATCTTCATTCTAATTATATTGATCCAAGAATTTTCTGTCTTTCATGCAAACGCCCTGGCACAAACTTTCAGATCTACCCCACTCTCTTTGAAGTCGAGTATTTATTCATTGTAACTTATTCAAGTCTCTTCGAACTCTGAGTATTTATTCAATCTAACTTATTCAAGCATCTGAAGTCTAGTGTGCAAACTTCTTAAACAAGTCCCCAAATCCACCAGCCATCTTGGACCCAACCTTTTATTGAACAGAGGTTACCCACTAGTTTGAAGTCTATAGTGCAACCCCTTGCACAAATTCTCAAAATCCCTAGCCTCTCCTGACCCAAAATATCTGCTCTAATGGGGCATAATTGAGCAACTCGTTGCACAAGTTTCTTAATTCCGCTCAACTTGGGATAATCTATTCAGTGAGGGGTCTGTTGAGCACAGGAAAAGGGTCTAATACAAGAGCCACATGGATAAGCAATTTGTCCCTTCTCTCCAATCAAGATTACTCGAGTTTTGGAATCCGACAAGTCACTCCTTGCACAAGTTTTCAACGTCACGTGGTTTGTCAACCCAATGCTTTTATATGACCCAATATATCCTGAGCTTGATGTGCGATATTCAATCTAAGAGCTTTGAACCGAGTACTTCCACGCTTGATGAAAATCTTAACAAACTCCATTTTAGCCGACATGCCCCCTTTCCAACTAAGATTATTAGTCCTTTTGAGGCACTCATCCCAACACCTGGTGTTGAAGTACTCTAAGCAAGAGTACTTCGACTATGGCTTGTGAAGATTCCTCAACAAGAACCCCTACTACAGCAACTGATGATATTACTCCTATTTGTTAAATTTCTTTAAACAAATTACTTGCAGTTTCCTACGGCAAATATCGTAATACATACACTGCAGCCTTCACTTAATTAAATATTATGAGGAAACAAGAGACTGAGCAATAAATAAAATACAACACAATAGACACCGTTATTTTTGGACAAATGTCCCCGGAAAAACCCAATGCCAGAAAATCAACGCAGCAATTCTGAGGGATTATTATTATTAAGCAGTGGTTCTAAATACAACTCTGGATGCCCTTCTGGCAATCCAGTTACAGAGAAAAAGACACTGGCAGAAAACTTAGTGAGATTACCTCACTCCACCCGGCAAATCCCGGTTGATCCGGCAGTTGAACTGACTGTCCCGGCTACAACTGTGTTGCCCCTTCGCAGTCACTGTGTGGGCCTGTGTGGAGCTCTCTGAGGCGCTGCGTCAGCCCTGCGTTGGGTCTCCTTGCCTCCTAGAACTCTGACATCAACCCCCCCGGTTGATCCGGCAGCTCCCCGGCAAATTTCGAACTTCTGCTAGAAGATAGCTCTGCCTCTGCGCTGGCCCTTCTGGCTCTGCGTCAAGCACTGCGTGGATCCTCCTGGCCCAGTGCCAGTCGTTCCTAGGTCTGCGCTGCCTCCACTGGTGCTTCCCTGCCTCTCTGCCGAGTATTCAGGGTTCCAAAGAAGATACTCCAACCCAACTATCCCTACCTCTCAACTGCAAGAAATGCACTCAATCAAAATTCCCCCTGAGAACTTGTCACTTCAGAAATTCGATCTCTTGATCTCTCGGTGTGTTTTCCAAATGACCCTCAAGCCCCTTCTTATATCTTTCTATTGGACAACCAACGGCCTAAATTAACTCCTAATCAAAGGCTCAGATCGTTTTGGCTTGATCTCCGTCTTCTTCTAAAAGTTACACCCACAATTAGATTAATACCCATTAATATTTTAATTTTCCTAAGTTTAGACTTAGAAACTCCATTAAAAGTATTCTGGGTGGAATTTCCCAAAACGCTTTATGGGTTCTTTGGAATATATGTGCCCAAGCCTCCCTACAAAATTTGAGGCCTAGAGCACATACGATGCTACCTCAAATCAACACTCTCTCTTAGCAAGGTATGATGTTTAAAGAAGTGACGCAGGTCAAGGGATTGAAGTTCTTTCAATCAAGGAAGTTGTCGAAAGAAATCTAGATGACCAAAAGAAAGAGATGAAGTATGTATGCTTGTACTTGATAAAATAGAGTCATGTCATATGGTTGCAGATATCATGAATGGGTGCACTACCTCAAGAGCATGACCAAAAGAAAAGATCTCCTGTGAAAGGACGCATGAAGGCATGGTTCACACATTGACTAGATGAAATCAACATAATATGTCCTCATATGAAATATGAGGTGGTTGACAAAGTCGAAGGAACTATGATTGGAAGTTCCTAGGAGGAAATGTGTGAATAAAGAAAGGAAGAGATCATGAAAAATGCAACTATGGAGAAGGAAATCAACATCCAAGCACTAGAAGATTTGACTATGATATCTCCAAGGGAAAAATATGAAGACCCTGATAAAGTCTGAAAAAAAAAGAGACCCTTGACGTTGTATATCTTTTGGAGATGTGTTTATATATGCAGGGTGCTGATATAAACAAGATGTCATGATGAAAGACCATCACAAAGGTATTTTTGATTTAATGTTCATTTTCTATTTTTGAACAATATATGGATGGGCTAATGCAGGGCTACCAAAGGAAGAGTTGTAGATGTCATCTACAATTGACACTCATGTGGTAGGATGAAAGATCCTGAAGGAAACATGATGCGAAGAAGGTAGCAAGGTATGAAGGAAAGGCCAGATATGGACTAATGGATCACTTTCCAATGAAAGAAAGGATGACATGACTGACATGATTCATGAATGAAAGTGATGGATGGTCGATTCCCTACAAAAAAGTCCCAAAAGGATGAAGACTCCTGAATAAAGAAAAAGAAATTTATGACATCAATAGGAGGAGCTCTTCAAGCAATTGGTTGTCCCATGATCTCCTCCTAAAGAGTTGTTGGAAGCAAGCCCCTAGTCAAGAGGCAGCATGGTCAAGTCCCTGATTAAGAGGGAGCTTGGGTGCATTCTTTTTATAGGAATGGGTACATTCCTTCACTGGAATGGGCATATCCTCCCTAGTTGAGAGGGAGAGAGACACATCATTTTTGTCTTCAGCTGGGAAGATAAAATGGAGGATTGGGTACGCATCTGGCATCCGATACTCTTTGAGGATGTGGTAGGGCATCCAAGATAAGAGTAGTCGTAGAAGACCGATATTCTTTGAGGACTGGGAATCCAAGATAAGAATAATCTTGGTGGAACATACTCTGAAAGACCCCGAGTGGGGTATGTTCCGAGAGAAACAATGATAAGGGTGTGTATAAATCATTGGTCTCGCCAGCATTGTGCTATGATCTTGTGGAAAGATAGAGTCGTTAGTCAAGGCCTTGTTATGTGACAATGTTGGATGATATGATGCTATACATATGGGTTACCAATCCGACTCTTCTTATGAGAATTCTTCAGATTGAGAATGTCCAAGTACCTTGTATGGATTATGAATACTTCCCTAGTTAAGAGGGAGTGTTGAAATATGTAACTAGGTTTGGTCTTCATAATGACATATATAATCGTGATTTTATGTATTTAATGAAAAGAGAAAAATAAATTTATTATTTGTATTCTTGAGGTATGGTTTTCATGCACAAGGGAAATTTATTTTTAGGTCAAGCACCCATTGAGAGTTTCTAGGTTTGTCATAAAGTCAATTAAGTCATTGTTATGTATTGAAGACCCATTTGGGCATTTTACATATCGTAAAGAAAAATCTATTGAGTCAAAATAGAGTCAAAAGACCAATGTTACTTGGGAGCGGAAGCGGGAGCGGGAGCGACCATTTTCAGAAGCTCCCGGTTTGGGAGCGAATCGGGGAGCGATTTTTTAAAAATATATATATTTTTTATATTTTTTAATTTTTGATACATATATGTCAACAAAAACATGTAGAATGATGAAATAGACATAAAAAACATAAAAAAACATAAATTGATCATTGAACCATATCACATCAATCATCTAGAAATTATAATCGTCATCAACCATGTCCACAAGTTAGTAAAATACATATTACAACTGCAACATATTGAGTCTTATAAATCATGATTCATCAAATTCAATATTAAAGTTTCAACTTCAAGCTTTCAGAATTGAAAATTCAATAACATTTATCATCATTGATCACCAAAGTAACAAGTTGTACTTGTAAGCCAAGTTTAACCATTACAAGAAGTAATATCGAAGATATTTCTAAGTCCTAACTTCTAACTGTTAACATGATATGAAATGTTAAAAATTTATAAAATGAAACATGAATAATGAGATGAAATGAAACAACTTTAGTCTTTCACAAAACATCATATTCATAATTCACAATCATTACCAATGAGTTATAATTGCCAAGGCCCAACTTCAAACTTCAAATTTTCATTGTCACATTGATATAATGTTTACAAAAAATATCATAATGTCATAATGATATCAAGAGTCAAGAGTCAAGGACTCAAAACTCAACAATTATGAAAACTAAAGTCTAATAGAAACTAAAAAAGACAAGTAAACTGTAAATCTACAAGTGGCCCTTGCCACGAGAGTCTCCAGGAGTATAAGCAGGTCGTGGTGGTCTTCTAGGAGTCTCCCGCACAGACCAACGACCAGAACTAGAGCCTCCACGCGAGGGTGTCGATGGAGGTGGCGACAGCAATGGAACAAGACTCGGGCCCCGAGAACTGCTACTGGATGGTGGAGGTGGAGGTGGCATGGCTGCTGCAGCTGCTTCATTTTCATCCCGTACAAGCTCCTCTTCTAGTTCTTCAATATGTACAATGCCATCCTCCAAATTGTCGTCCTCAGGGTGATTGTCCCAAATTTTATATGTGGGATCTTCATTAGCCCGATCACAGTAATGGCTCAACAACCTCAAGTTGTAGTGCACATAAACCAAGCTTTCTGCTCGGTTTTCGTTGAGTCTGTTTCTTTTCACATTATGTATATAACTGTAGGTGCTCCAACACCTCTCTGCAGAAGAAGAATTTACAACCTGTGAAAGAACTTTTTTTGCCAATTTTGGCAAAAGTCCGTGGCCGCCATATGTTTCCCACCATGTGAGAGAATCAAATTTATCTTTGTCGTCCATTGCATGGAAGTTACCATACAAACCACTGCCACTGAAGTATCTGCCTATTTCAAGGCGCACAGCTGCACATTCCTCCCTGTCAGGCACCAACTTTTCTAATGCTTCCAGATATCCTCTAGTTACCTCTTGATCTAAATGGGGTTTGGTCCTAACACCACCCCCTGCTGCAGGTTTGCCCAACCAAGATTCTGAGTAGTATTTTGGCGTAAGGATATACGCCAAGCAATGTAGTGGAAGGTTAAGCCTATTCCACCGTTCACACACACAATCATGAATCAGTTTGTACAAGTTGGGATCTTTATTATGAACAATGTCTTTTATTTCCCCCAACATGGTATCCATTTGCTCATACACCTCGCCAATCACTGGTTTGTCTGTATCTGCAAACCGAATCATGTTATAAATTGGCTTGGTGAAATCCAATACCTGTCTCACAGTTGTCCAAAACTGCCCATCAAGAGCGGCCTCCTCCACCGTTTCAAAACCTGCCATGTCAGCTACATTTGTAGCCCTTTCCTTTAACACCTGCCAATGTGGACTTGATACCATGCTAGCTAATGCCTCTCTTACCTTCAAAAGGTGCCTGAAGGTGAGGTAATAGCTACCAAATCTAGTCCTCGCAATCTTCAGCAACTCCAATCTCGAGTGACTGCGGAAAAGGCCATGGGTATTGCTATGATTTGTAATAAATTTTATCATTTTTTTTCCTTTCTTGTACAAATCACCAATCCATTGGTATTGTTCATTTTTGTTTTTGACAATATCATGCAACAGAAGGTTCAATGTGTGAACCAAACATCCAGACCAAAATATGTTCGGGTATTTATCCTCAATAATTGCTCCCGCTGCCTTACAATTAGGAGCATTATCAGTGATTTTGAGTGAGTGTGCAAATGAGGTCGAATTCCTTCTTATTTATAGGCTTGTGAGGGGTATGAATTGCTATCTTGTCTCTTCATGTAGGCTGACTTGATCTTTGTGCCAATGCTACATCTGTACTACAACTCCCTCTCAAATGTTGCATCTGCTATGCTGCTAGCATTGCCATTGCTAACACTGCATCCATACTGCAAATCAGCTGCTGAGAGAAGCAACTAAAAACACCCAAAATTGGATAAGTATCTCGTGGATGCATCTCAGTGTTGAAAGTCTCACTGCTGCTAGTCCCACGTTGTCTTCTGAAGCCACTGCGATGTTGAAGCTTTGCACTGTGCCTCCATGCACTGCTACCTCTCTGCTCTGCGTTGCTCAAGTTCTGGCGCTGCTAACTACTGCATCTGTCGCTCCAACACTCCATGGCACCAACTGAAAACTCCTCCATCCCGCTACCACTGATCATGGGCTCCCGTAGCAAGGTGATGATCCAAGAGATGGGCTCCTCAAGGATCCTGACCATTTGTAGCTCTATCGAACTATAGTTCTATATCAGCCCACCTCCCTCCTGAAGGTATCTTGGCTGTCATGCCGAACTCCTCCTCTTCTTCGATCTTTGCGGCTGCAACCTTAGGATCGTGCTTCTCATCCTTGTCCATTTTCTTCAAGGGAGACTGGGATGCATAGTGGCCCATCTTGCCACATCTAAACACTTCACTTTGGAGACGTCCTTCTTTCGTCTCTGTTGCCCCTGCTGCCTCTTCGATGCAAGGGCTGCATTATCCTCCTCTTCTTTAGGCTTCAACCCACTGTTGTTGCTGCTGCTTCCGTCAAGTTTGACCTTGACCATGTCTCTCCTCAACACTTCTTGTTTTAGAGTTGCCCACATCTCATTCCAATTAGGCAATGTTGCTCTGCCTAGGATACTCTAGACAAAGACTTGTCACTCATCCGAGACAGAGTTTAGGGCCAGTCTCACTAACTCCGAATCCTAAGGTGTATTCCTCGCAACCGACAACTCATCACGGGTCTCCTTCAACATCGTGAGGAATGGATCCACACGTTCTCCCTTCTGCATCTGCACAAATCTCAACTTCTGTTCCAAGTACATCTTCCGCTGCTGAGAAGATCCCTGATACAATGTGGCCAAAGCATCCCACATCTCCTTAACAGTTGCTCTGCTAGCAATGGGGCACAACACATGATCCTTGACTCCATCCAGGATCATCCTCTTGGCCTTTGCCATTTCAGTGTTGTACCTCTTCAATAGATTTGCATCCGCAGGGACAACTACCACACTATCAACATACATCTTGAGGGCATGCTCATCTAGAAGGAAGGACATTTTAGCCTTCCAGGTGACGTAGTTGGAAACTCTATCCAACCTGTCATGATCCCTCAAGCCACTGGTTTCCATATCCTCCGAAAACTGTCGAGCAACTCCCTCTTTTTCCTTGCTGCATAGCTTCTAGGCTAGCTTACGCACTCCTTCATGGAGTTGGTAAGTTTGCTGCTCCTCTGTTGCTCAACAAATGAGAAATATTGATTTCCTCGTCAAGAAATCACTGAGGAAGTATTCCCTCACTATGAGATTTACTTCCTTCTTCCGATGGCTTTTCTGCCTAGCACTCAGCTTGCAGAAAACTGCGTCCCTCTAGCTCTACGTTGATGCTCTGTGTGGTTCCCTCTACCTTGGCAAATTCTCGATCCGGCAATCTTACCTATCTGTCAGCGCATTCAAAGAGAGACACCCACAAAAATATAGCCCTCCTGGCTAGAACTCGCAATCCCTTGGGGGATTCAAACTGCTGCTTGTTGCAGCAAGTTGGCCCTTGCTTCAGTGTTAGATCTGCTCTACCTGTTTCACATCAACAGCTCGATACCATGTGAAAATTCCTAGATCTAACAATCTCAGGAATCCTACTGCAACCAACTAAATCTAATTCACCTAGATTGTAAATTACATTACAAACTTATTTCATATTTCTTCTTGAAACATTGAAGTAAATTACTGAAGCAGCCTATACCAAATTACATATGATTCTGAAACATAGAAACTGAGCAAGGAAATACAAACGCATAGGACACTGTTATTTTTGGACAAATGTCCCCGGAAAAACACAACATGGGAGAACCGGTGCATCAATGAGGGTTTTATTTTATTATACAATAGTGAAATTTGAGTACATCTTATGATGCCCAACTGGCAATCCAAACAGCAAGAAAATCTGGCAAATATATTCCCTAAGCAACCCCGACACTCGTGTTGCCTGCACTCGCATGTTCCTGCACTTGCGCATTCCTGCACTGGAAATAACTCAACCTCTTGCTACTGCCTCTCCAGATCTGGAAATCTTCCTCCAGATCACTGTCCCTACCCCTCTACTACAAAAGATCTCTTGGATTAGAATTTCCTCTTGAGAACTTCCCTTTAGAAATTCGATCTCTTGATCTCTCAGTGTATTTTCCAAATGACCTTCAAGCCCCTTCTTATATCTTCCTATTGGACAACCAATGGCCTAGATTAACTCTTAATCAAAGGCTCAGATCATTTTGACTTGATCTTCGTCTTTATCTAGAATATTCACCCACAATTAGATTAATACCCATTAATATTTTAATTTTCCTAAGTTTAGACTTAGGAACTCCATTAAAAATATTAATTATTTTAATATAATCGTCTCTGGGTGGAATTTCCCAAAACAGTTTTTGGGTTCTTTGGAATGCATGTGCCCAAGCCTCCCTGCAAAATTTGAGGCTTAGAGCACATCCGATGCTACCCCAAATCAACAATAATCAGATGGACAATCGCTGCTTGTATGATTAGCTAACCTATATGCTTACGCAAATCCTAGGATCTAGGTGTGATGCAAGGATCTTGGTTAATTTTAATTATATGCCTAATCTAGATGTAACCTTCCCTTAACTGTTTTGAAGTTAAGCTCCAAGGTAGGTTGTGGGAAGGAGGCCAACAGGAAGCAGGCAAAGGCCTAATTAACAATACCTTCTATTAGGCTCCTATCGCCCGATGCCTTCGGCGTTGCAGAGACTCTGGCTCTGACCACTACAAGATCACCATGTTAACCACCGAAGAGTTGCTAAGCCCCTCAAGCTAGGTGAGAAGGGTGGCCCTATGTTTCTATCAACCAAGCTTATGCTTGGAGGTAAGTTTTAATGCAACTAGTTCCTAAAATGTTTGTGCAATGATGATGAGTGAAATTGTCTTTAGTTAAGATTTGTTTGGGTTCTTTAAGTACTTAATGTAAATTATCTTATAACAAGAGTACTTAACAATAATGATATAAAAATCTTAAACAAGAAAAATGCTTAAGGATACAAGTGCAAGTTTTCAACTATAGATTAATCCACAAGATGCTTAAACAATTTGTGAGAAGAACTTAGAGCAATTTATCCAATTATCAATTAACCAATGGTTACAAGATGTCAACCGCAATTACCAAAGATGATTCTCAACAAGATATTTTGTGATCTGAGAGATGCTCAATTGGATTCAATCAATGCTTATAACCACAATATCTTAAATGTCAAAACAACTTTAGACAAGATTAGAAGATTTAGGGCTTGGGTGACTAAGTGCCAAGTTAACAAATTCTTGAATTCAACTCAAGACAAGTCAATGTTAGATCAGATGTAATACTTCAAAAATTTAGCACTTATTAGTCCTATCTCAGCAGTAGGAAAATCTCTTTAAATCATTAATTTTGCCAAGCATATGAAACATAAAATTTCTCAATGATTAGCCAATGTAAATTTATGATTTTCAGACCTCTTAAGATGTAACAAATGAATGTTATGACAACAATAAAAAATTTATAATAGCAGTAAGGAAAACACCTTAGATCCAAGAGACAATAAGCTAATGATGACTAGATACGATCAGTGATATGCCCAACAACTTCCAAAGTAAACTATAAGTTTTAAACCACTTTAAAATGCATTATTCAGAAATAAATCAGATCTGATATAATTTATTACAGTGGCAAGTAAATCAGCAAATTAATAAGTTATTGACGCTACAACAAGCGCCCAAGAGGCCCAAAACTAGAAGAAAAAAATGCCAAAACTGAAAAATTTAGTTTTTGAGCCTTTTAAGGTAAATTATTCAGAAAATTACAAATCTGATTTAGTTATTTACGCATAAAATTCCAGCAAGAAAAAGTTTAGATCTAAGTTAGATCTTTGATGCCCAAGTGTCCAAACTACTAGAAAATTTAAATTTTGCAATTTTAGAGTATTTTGACCAACTATATGTGATTTTAGGGCTTATGTATTACTGTTATGAAACAAAAATTACAAAATTAGCAAAACAGTGAGAAAACTAGGATTTAGAGAGCAAACCCCAGGCCCAAGGCCTTGTAGATTATTTGCCCAAATTTGCCAAAATTTCTCCAATGTACTTGGCACCTAAAAACACAATATTTGAGCCAAAATTGCTGCAAAACAAATTGTTAAAGATAAAATGTCAATCCTTTGAAGAAACCCTTGTTTGCAATGAGATATAGCCCTTGTAAGGCTTATGACCTTCTTAATGCTTGCAAAATTGTTAAAATTGGCAACTAGGGCCAAATTCCACCTTAGGAAAAACTCATATGACAGAGATGATTATTGCATTGGATTCTTATTTTCGAGAGGTCCAATTTTGATATAATGATCATCTCACTCTAACAAGCAAAAGCGGAATTTTGAATTTATTCTCTCATGCACAAATTGTCAAGGTTGACCTCAATCAAATGTAGGGTCAAGAAGCCCAATAGATGTGTCTCCACACCCTCAACGAATTGTATAAATAGGAGTGACCTCTCCCCTCATTTACATCACTCATCACATCATACATCTCTCTCTCCTCTCTTGATTGGTTCATACAGCTTGGGAATAGCCTCTCTCTGCTTCGCACATGTGGCAGGAGGCCAAAAATTTCAAAACAAGGACAGGCCAAATTTCAGAGAAACCGACCAGCGATGACCAAGCGTTGACCAGGGCTCATTTGACCAAGTTTGACTTTGATCTTCAGGGAAGAATTCTGATTTCTCTAGGCTGAGTTGCTGGGTATAGATTTTGAGGTGTTTTGCGCAGGTCGACTTCAGCGTTGACTTCAAATTTGACCGCAAAAATTACAGCAGTGTTTCTCTCCTTTGACTGGGTTTGACCAAACTGTTTTGGGCCGACTTTGACTCTCTTTGAAGGCCGAATTAGTTTGTTGGTTACAGCGCTATTTAGAGGACATTTTGATGCTGATCTGACCAGCGTTGACTTTTTGGTTAGTGCTGCAGTTGATTGTTGTTGGCTGCTAATTTTGACAAGGTTGTTTTGACAGTGTATTGGGCAAGTGAATTTGATCTATGTACTCTCTCTCTATTGAACTATTGAATAATAATAAGAATATTTGATCAAAGGGCTTTCCACACATTGGGGTTTTTCTCTGGCATCTGCCAAATCTTGTGTCCTCTTGTCTTAGCTTGTCTTCTGCACATGTTTTTATGTTCTATCTGCATTTACTATCAATGTGTTTAAGTTAATGTGATTGCTACTAGAAATTGGAAATTGTCATTGGGATGATAAAGAACATTGAAGTAAATTGTGCTAAAGCATAGAACATACCATTGTTAACTAAAATTAACATGGTATTAGAGCTCGGGTGAAGACAAAGCCCAAGCAAGAGTGAGGAAAAGCAATCACTAAGGAAAGTTGTTGGACAAGAACTTGGAACTAGTCCCAATGACGACTACATCCTACTTCAAATCCAAGGACAAGCTTAAGGACAAATTCGACTATCATACATGGAAGATGTCTCTAGATTTGACATTGGAAGAAAATGATGCCATGGACTATGTCAAAGGAAGAGTAGTGGAGCCTCCTTCAAATGCATCTACAACTGCACAAACAAAATACAAGAAAGGTGAGGTTAAAGCTAAGAAAATTATTGTTAATTCTATTCACATGCCTTTGGTTGCCTATATTTTTTATTTGGAAACATCTTAAGAGATGTATGACAAGCTGGTTGGGATGTCAAAGTAAATAATGCAAATCAAGTCCTCTTTCTCAAGAACAAGTTGAAAGACATTAAGACGAATAGAGGAGAATCCATTCAATCCTACTTCATGAGGATTACCGAGATCAAGAATGATCTCCTATCTATTAGAGAAGTCATTAGTGACAGAGAGCTCGCTCTTATTGCACTTGGAGGCCTTACAAGAGAATGGGATGTGTTCAACACTATCATACTCAATAATGACAGGATTCTGAGATTCGATGAACGATTGGCTAGATGCACTCAAGAAGAAATAAGGATGATGGAAAGAGACAAGCCCTCAAATGGAAACAATCCTACTGCCTTCTCCGCTCATGCTAAGAGGAAGAACAATGCTGGTTCAAGAAGACAAGGTCAAGGGTTCAAGTCGGGATTCAAAGAAGGAAGAAAAGGGAGATGTTTCAATTGCAACAGGTCTGGGCACTTCGCTAGAGAGTGTCCTCACAAGAAGGATACTCCAAGGGATGATGACAACAATAACAACAACTACAAAGGTGTAAAATTCTGCGTAAATAACACTGTAAATTCTTAATACTTTTTTGGGTGTGAAACTGAGTTTAGTGGCAAATTCCTTCGACAGTTTAGGGAGACACTGTTGTAGGTGCTTATTGTAGACTGCTAAATTACATTTAGGGACTAATATGAACCACAGAGTTCTCAAATTGCATACATACTTCTTATATCAACTCAGAAAATTATACAATTCATACAATGAGAAACTGACCCACAAATAAACTTCTATTCAGAATCTAAGCATCCAATAAATTTAAACAAGAGTGTGAACCTAGTAATTTGATGGTAGCCAATATAATCACACAGTCACAACGCAGGTGGATGATACTCGAGCAAAAACATAAGAAATATACCATATGTCTCAGTTCTGAACATGTTCCCGCTGGCAGATAAGGTAAATGTAACAGCCATTGATACTGTCGATAGGCAGTGTGGCACGTTCAGGTTCAAAACTCCATGCAGTCAGCACAGCACACCATCCGAGGCATTCCAGGATAAAACATAGCAATCATCTCGTCCCTCCTCAGCTATAACTCTGTCCAAAAATCGTGTGGCTTTCCGTCCACCACAGCGGTAACCCTATTTCTCCTTAGAATCATGCCCAGCAATTCCACCAGAACTCGACCCCTATAAAAATATGTCTCCACTAGCAAAAAGGAAGTAGCTCAGCTCAGAAAAATAAAAGAGAACTCGTGCTATGAGAGAGATGAGATTTTGGCTTTGTCCCTTCCTTGGAACATACATAGTGCCTCCAAAATTTGAGCTACTATAGTCTAGTAATCATGTGCCTATTTCTTCTTTCACACCCAACAACGTGAGGTCTGCACTTTAATATTTGTGTGGAAAATTATTGGCTGGCCCCACAAACTGGAGTATTAACTGTTCAGCAGTCAGCTTCTTTCTATTGGCCCATATTCACTTTGTTGCTCGATTTCCCAAAAAATCTTCAGCCTGTCATAAGAAATGGGAAATACAGTATAAGAATATAAAACAACTGATAAGCTTGAATACCTCAATACTTCTCAGAAAATTCATTCTCCATTGAAGCTCTACGGTGAAATCTGAGTGACTTCACTCTCAGACTAGGAGGTATCGTCGCAACACCGAAGTCTGTTATGGCAACTAGGGCTCCAAAGCCCTCAACTTCCTCTCCCAACTATCTCCAAGAAATCTCTCTTCAAGCTCACATAATGCAAGGAGCCTCCTCAATCCCCTTCTTTAATGAGTTTGGGATGGCCTTTTCATCTTCACCTTCCCTTTTGTCTTTTCCTCTTCACCTTCCTTTTTTTGTTTTTCTCTTTATTTATTTATTTTTCTTTTTATTAAATTCACTTTTAGAAAGTCACTTTATGATACTTTCACTTTATAAAGTTAAAGTGACCCTCCCTACTTGCCTAGGAAATATCGTCCTTTTCCCTTCTCTAATAAAGTCTTCTTAGGCAAATTTAAGTCCCCTTATCAATTATTTCCCCACTTTAGCCTACGGGAAGCTTTCTACGCTAGCGGGCTCCATCATAAGCTTCTTATGGGGACGAGGACATTACAAAAGGCAATGGAAATCAAAGGAACAACAAGGGAAAGAGGAATACTCTCGCTGCCTGAAATGGAAATGGTCGTCCTCCCAAGAAGTCGAGAAACTCCAGGTATGAAGAAGTTAAAGTTGGTGAAAAGCAAAAATAATTTTATCTTATTTCTACCCTCACCACTGCCTCTCCTCCGGATAAATTAGATCATTGGTTGATTGATAGTGGTGCCTCAAGGCACTTCATTGGGTACAAAAATGCTCTTTGAAATTTGATTGAAAAGAAGACGAATATGGAGATTATACTTGGGGATAATGCCACTTATCAATCAAAGGAATTGGGACTGTTACTCTTCACTTAAATCAAGGTCAAGCCCTTCCTTTACAAGAAGTGTTGTATGTACTTAATCTGAAAAAGAACTTGGTCTCTATTTCTGGGATAGAAGATAAAGGGTTTCAAGGTAACATTCGTTGATGGGAAGCTTCGTGTTTGGGAAAGGAACGTGAGAGATGCATTCACTCTTGGATTCAAGGTTGAAGGTCTCTAACAGGTTGGAGGAAGTCCGTTGGGAGCAATGACTTGCGATACTTCTCTTCAATCCAAACTATGGCACTGAAGATTTGCTCACCTTCATTACAAAGCCTTACTTGATGTAAGGAAGATGGTCACAGGCATGCCCAAATTCAACTTAGATAATGAAGGTGTGTGTCAGGATTGTGCAACTGGAAAACATACAAGGGGACCATTCCCCTCAAGTCAAAGTCTAACTTTCGATATTCTTCAATTGGTCCATTATAATCTATCAGGTATGTTGCCCGTAACATCTTTGGGTGGGTATTTGTACTATGCAATTTTTGTGGATGACTTCTCTCGCAAAACATGGATCTATTTCTTAAAGAAGGACAAGGTGTTCAAATGGTTTTGCTCTTTCAAAGCCTTGGTCGAGAATCAAACAGGGAAGAAGATCAAAATATTAAGGACCGATAATGGGACCGAATGTGAGTCAAATGAATTCATTGACTATTGTAGAGAACCTGGAATTAAGAGGGAGAGCACTATTATATATACTCATGAGCAAAATGGAGTTGCCGAAAGGAAGAATCGAACTATCATAGAAGCCACCCATGCCATGCTTCATGACCAAGGTTTGTCGAAGTTCTTATGCGGAGAAGCTGCCAACATCGTTGTGTATGTTCAAAACAGATGCCCACATCAAGCATTGGACTTCAAGACACCTGAAGAAGTATTCACTGGTAAGAAACCTAATGTTTCTCATTTTATAATTTTGGGTTGTCCCATATATTTTCATGTGCCGAAAGAGAAACGAAACAAACTAGATGCATCTGGGAAGAAATGAACGTTTGTGGGCTATAGTGAAACTTTGAAGGCATATAGAATCTATGTACCTGGACAAAGGGAAATGGAAATAAGTCATGATGTCACTTTCAATGAAGATTTTGGCCTTAGAAAACTCTAAGATCTTCCTATCCCTAGGAAGGACAATAATGATGATAATACAGGAAAGCAGGATAGACCTACGTCTGATGACCCTGTTATCACTCCACGAAACTCTCCTATGTTGTAGCTTGGAGATGCCTGGTAACATATAATCTTCAACATTTTTCTAGGAACTATTGGAATGGATGATGGTTTGGTTCAAGCCAAATAACCACTTCAACTCTGTTTCACTCCAGACATGCATGAACACCCTCAGCCTACAAGGCTTTAGACCACTAATGCTCAATAGTTTGCAGATTAAGTGAATGGATGAAGAATACTAACCACACCAGCAGATGCATACATAACATATGATGGCCAGCTACAGCCAGTGAATGAAGCTTGCAACTCTAATCTATCTAAGCAGAGATAAGATGACAGTTATCTAGCGTTAGATACAGGAGAAACATAGATGACCTATTCAATAGCAAATCCAATTCACCAATGCAGGGATAAGATGACAGTTATCTAGCATTAGACATAGGAGAAAGCATGAATAAACCTATCCAGGTGCAAGTTTAGAATAGAGGGGAAATGGACATTGAACATATAATAGCAAAAGAAGCTTGTATTACTGAAAATGAAGATGAGACGTTGCAAGGAACAGAGTATCTACAGTCTCCAGAAGTTGAACCGAACAACAACCACCCTGATTACATCTTGCTTTCGGCTATTTATAGTTTATTTTTACAATGATCTTTAGCCGTTTAGGGCTGGAGATGTCTTAATCGACCACCTACTATCATTAACTGTCTGGTTGCGTTCCAGGACGCAATTTCCTTTCCGTCACGAAAACGTTAATTAATTCTGGTACTGTGTTGTCCTGTTAGGTGGTTGGCTTGATTATGGCAGTGGAGCTCCATGACGATTTAATTTCGCTTTCTAGATCGTGCTATGTCCTTCTTTCTTTGGCCATGCTTTCTGTTAATTCAATTCAATGGTCTGACTGTCATTAGACTGACAGAGTCGACCACCTTCCCCTTCGGGTAACAAATAGGGAGTGGAGTATGAAGTGCATGGGTGGACAGACGTGCCAAATCGGACGAACAGAGAGGTGGAGGATGATCGGGAGCGGGCATGAACGAGGGTCGTCAAATCGGGGGAAATGCACGGTGGAGATCGTGTGCAGGGGACTTGAGGTCGTGGTGGGAGCGGGATATGTCCGAACTGTTAGATCTCGGGTGGACAGATCGGACGGTTATCGGGTGGAAGAGGCACTCAGCGGATAATTGTTCAGGGCGGTTTTCTAAGGCGGGAGCGGTTTCCATCGGACGGGCATTGGGCGGTAAGTGGTAAGTGTCAGAGCCTGCCCAATTCCATGTTGAAATTTGGTACCGGAGGACAGGTGGTTCCCTTAGGCTTTGATCTTTGGCCTAGGGAAAAGTGTCCAAAAAATTTTATTTTTCTCCTAAAGTGACTTTATAATTTTATAAAGTTAAATCTAATTTAAAAGTGACTTTAAGTGATAAAGTTACTAAGTCTAATTTTAAAGTGACTTTTATAAAGTCAATGAAAAATTAGAAAGGAAAAGTGACTTTGGAAATAAATGACTAAGTGGGTCTTTATTAAAGTGGGGTGAATTAAAAAATAAAAAGTGAGATTTAAATGAGCATTTAATCTCAGCCATTGATCTAAATCTATTTCAGCCATTGGATTTAGAGATCACCCAAAAGTCACTTGAATCACCCAAAAGTCACTTGGAGTTATATTAAGGGAGGAAAAGGAGGAAAAGATCACATTCGATTCAATTCTTTCATGAGCTGATTGAGAGAAGGAGAGCAAGAGAGCAAGGGAGATTTCTGGGCGGTGTATCAGCAACAGCTGCGGTGTATCAGCAGCTGTGTATCAGCAACAGCTGCGGTGTATCAGCAACAGCTGCGGTGTATCAGCAGTGGTGTATCAGCAACAACTGCGGTGTATCAGCAACAGCAGCGGTGTATCAACAGCTGTGTATCAGCAACAGCAGTGGTGTATCAGCAACGGTGTAACAGCTGCGGAGTATCAGCAGTGGTGTATCAGCAAGGCTGAGTTTCAGCAAGGCCGAGATAAGTTGTAAAAGTCTGTTTGCTGATTTTTTGCTGAACATTTCTCTTACTGTAAAAAGGCATTTTCCAGAAATAAAGAAGCGCTCTCAAACTGGTTTTCCCCAAGAGTTGTAGGGGGTTTTTCCAGGGTCACATTGACCAAAAATCTCAGTGTTTAAATGTGTTTTAATAGCTGTTTATTACTGCTGATTTTTATTTCTGCAATTTCCAGCATTCTGTAAAATTTCCAGAATTTGTGTTTTCAGCAAATTTATTTTTTCCAGCCTGTTAAATGTATGGTTATGGGAAAGGACATTTAACTATATGGGAGAAATAAGGAGAAACTGAAAACCGGGGTAGGAAATGAGAAATTTCTACATGGTATCAGAGCTTGAGTGCTGAAGGGCAGTTTGGGACAGCAAAAGGAAAAATTACAGTTGCTGATTTTTCACTCAGAAAATTCCAGCAAGCTGATTTTTCATAAACATCAATTTTATCTTTACTACAGCAGTGCTATTTTTCAGTTTTAGGACAGCAGGATGTCATTGGGATTGAGGGTGGAGGATAGGCTGGATGGGCATATAAATTACAGCGTTTGGAAGGAGAGAATGCAGAGTATCTTTGAGGAGGCAGAAGTCTGGGATATCATGGTGCATACCACACAGAACCCTGTTGTTGTGCCCACTGATGCTACTCAGTTGGCTGCTTATAATAAAAAGAACAACAAGGGTAAGAGGCTGATTCTAGACGGAATCAAAGACCATTGCATTCCTCATGTGAGAGGAAAGAGCAATGCCCATGAGATGTGGACAGCATTGTCCAATCTCTACCAGAGTACCAATGAGAACCGGAAGATGGTCCTGAAGGAGAAGTTGAAGAACATTAAGATGGGTAATGATAGTGCAGCTGGATATCTCACAAAGATTACTAATGTGAGAGATGAGTTGGCAGCGATTGGAGAGGCCATTCCACCCACTGAGTTGGTGCGGATTGCAGTGAATGGCCTCCCCCGTTCATGGTTGAACTTTGCTGATGGGGTTTGTGCACGTGAGACCCTTCCCACATGGGAGAGGTTTTGGGATGATTGCATTCAGACAGAGATCAAGAAAGGTCAGCTTGGGGCAGCCAAGCCAGTTGAGCAGGATGAGGATGTAGCACTGGTGGCAGGAGGCAAGAAAGGCAAAGGGAAGAAGCAGGCTTCCACAAGCAGTGGTGGGGGCAAAGGCAAAGGTAAAGGTAAACAGGGGAACACACAGAAGGACTATTCCAAGGTGAAGTGTTGGAATTGTCAAAAGATGGGACACTATGCAGTTGTGTGTCCGGAGAAGAAAAAGAAGAAGGGGAAGAACCAGGACGTGGCAGCTTCAGCAGAGATTGAGGACTTTGCTGGTCGTTTTGACCGAGAGTTTGCGTTCACTACGTGTGAGTCCTCTAGTGCAGGATCACCTGCCACACAGGTTCAGAGGGAGCATGCTTTTCCCTCGATTAGCGGAGCATCTTCAGGTATCTGGTATGTGGACAGTGGGGCTTCACGTCATATGACAGGAGTCCGTGAGTACTTCTCAGAGCTTTCAGAGAGTAGCACTGATATTGAGGTAGTACTCGGTGATGACAGAGTTGTTAGAGCAGTCGGGGTGGGGACAGTGACATTTCAGAGGGAGTCCAAACCTCCCTTGAAGGTGTCAGAGGTTCTTTATGTGCCAGGGATGAGGAAGAACCTCATATCCGTCTCAGCATTGGAGGACAGAGGATATGAGGTATTGTTCAGGGGAGGACAGGTGTTGATGTATCCCAGGGGCACTCCAGCTGATTCAGCTAGAGTGATAGGTGTACGCCATGCAAAGGTGTACAAGTTTCCATTCCAGCCCCTTTTGGCATTGAGCAGTAGTACCGACAGCAGAGCTAGCAGTTCTGAGCTATGTGAGATTTGGCACCGCAGGATGGGACATATGTATCATGGAGCCTTGAGGACATTGCGGGAGATCACTACAGGTGTGCCAGATTTCAGTACTGATCACTTTGATACTTGCAGAGGTTGTGCGATGGGCAAGTTTGCCAAATCCCCTTTTCCCAGCAGTGACAGCAGAGCGACAGGGATACTTGATTTGATTCATTCCGATGTGAGCGGTCGGATGTCTCATGTTTCCTTGAGTGGATATGAGTACTATGTTTTATTCATTGATGATCACTCCAGGAGGACCTGGATTTATTTTTTGAAGACCAAGAGTGAGGTCTTCAAGCGGTTTCAGGAGTTCAGAGCTCTTGTGGAGACTCAGACAGGTCGAAAGATCAAGTCCCTGAGGTCGGACAATGGAGGAGAGTACACCCTTGGAGAGTTTGTTGACTATTGTGCGGAGGCAGGCATTAGGAGGGAGTTCACTGTTCCTTACAACCCCCAGCAGAACGGGGTTGCGGAGAGGAAGAACAGATCCATCATAGGGGCTGCCAAAGCCATGTTACATGATCAGGGGTTGCCATTGTTCTTGTGGGCAGAGGCCTGCAACACAGTTGTTTACTTGCAGAACAGGAGTCCGCATCGTGCCTTGGGGCACATGACTCCGGAGGAGGCTTTCTCTGGGAAGAAGCCTGATATTGGTCATCTTCATATCTTTGGATGCATTACATACTCCTATATACCCAAGGAGAAGAGGACCAAACTAGAGCCCACCGCAGAGAAGGGTATCTTTGTGGGCTACAGTGAGACCTCAAAGGCCTTTCGGATTTACATTCCTGCACAGAGGAGAGTTGTTGTCAGACGGGATGTGAAGTTCGAGGAGGACAGGGCCTTTAAGAGGTCACAGGAGTTAGAGTATCTGGATCAGCCAGACCCTCAGCAGCAGTTGAGTCAGTCGCAAGGATCCAGTGGGCAAGGATCAGGGGGATCAGGAGGTACATCTATGAGGATGTCAGGTCCATCAGTGAGCAGTGGCTCACCGAGCCAGAGGGGTGGTGCTCCGGGCAGCATGCAGAGCAGTTCACTAGGGAGTCCACTGATGGACAGTTCACACGGTACCTCAGCTTCTACAGGTTCAGGTGCAGGCAGGAGGACAGCAGACAGACAGTCAGGAGTTCAGGCTCCTGATGATGATGAGGAGGAGGAGTTTCATTCTCCGGTGGGAGAAGTGCACTCAGGGAAGAGGAAGCCCAAGTGGCTTCAGGACACCTTGAGAGATGCCACATCTGTTGTTGAGCCGAAGAGGCCGGTCAGAGAGAGTAGACCACCTGAGAGGTTTTGTAGCTATATGGCGATGGTTACCAACATCCTTGACTCTGAGCCTTCTAGCTATGAGGAGGCTGCTAGCCAGCAGGTCTGGAGAGAGGCCATGCAGGAGGAGTATTCTTCTATCATGAAGAATGATGTTTGGGAGGTGGTGCCGAGGCCTGAGGGCAAATCCGTGGTTACTTCCAGATGGCTTTACAAGGTAAAGCATGCTGCAGATGGCAGCATTGAGAAATTCAAAGCGAGGTTTGTGGCTAGAGGGTTCTCCCAGGTAGAGGGAGTTGATTATGAGGAGACCTTCGCTCCCGTGGCTCGATATACTTCGATCCGCTCCATTATATCGATAGCAGCAGAGATGGGTTGGAAGGTCCACCAGATGGATGTGAAGACCGCATTTCTCAATGGCTTCATACAAGAGGAGGTGTACATTGAGCAGCCACAGGGCTTTGAGGTGCATGGGAAGGAGTCCCATGTGTGCAGACTGAAGAAGGCCCTTTATGGCCTGAAGCAAGCTCCCAGAGCTTGGTACTCCAGGATAGATACATATTTGCAGGGGATGGGTTTCACAAAGAGTGAGGCAGATCCGAACCTTTACTTTATTGTGATTGGTGAGGAGCCTCTCATTCTGGTGCTGTATGTGGATGACTTGATCATTACAGGTGCAGAGAGACTCATAGAGCACTGCAAGAGAGATCTTGCGACGGAGTTTGAGATGAAGGACATCGGCTTGATGCATTACTTTTTGGGTTTGGAGGTGTGGCAGGAGGAGGGGCATTTCTTCCTGGGGCAGGGGAAGTATATTGTGGACATCCTTAGCAGATTTCACATGGAGGATTGTAGACCCATGTCGACACCGATGATCACCAACTGGAAGAAGCTTCATGCTTTGGATTCCGAGTTGGTGGATCCCACATTGTACAGGCAGCTGATTGGTTCCTTGATGTATTTGGTCAACACTAGACCAGATATCTGTTTTGCAGTCAACATGATGAGTCAGTTTATGTGTGAGTCTAGGAAGGTTCACTGGGTGGCTGCAAAACACATTTTGCGGTACTTGCAGGGGACAGTGGATTATGGTCTGGACTACAGGCAGGGAGATGGAGTGAGATTGGCAGGATACACTGATTCTGATTGGGCAGGTTGTGCTTCTGATAGGAAAAGCACTTCAGGGTACTGTTTTGGGTTGGGTTCAGCAGTAGTGTCATGGTTCAGCCGGAAGCAGCAATCAGTAGCATTGAGTTCAGCAGAAGCAGAGTATATGGCAGCGAGTCTAGCTAGTTGTGAGGCTATCTGGCTTCACAAGATGTTGTTTGGCTTATTTGGTCAGCCGTTGAGACCTTCAGTGATTTACTGTGATAATCAGAGTTGCATTAAACTCACGGAGAATCCAGTATTTCATGACAGGTCAAAGCATATCAGGATCAGATATCATTTCATCAGAGACTATGTTCAGAAGGGAGCTGTGAAGCTTGAGTATATTTCCACTGATGAGCAGGTTGCAGATATTCTTACCAAAGCCTTACCACGGGGCAAGCATGTCTACTTCAGAGACAAGATGGGTGTGGTGAGGAACACCTTCCTCGGTAAGAGGGAGTGTTGAAATTTGGTACCGGAGGACAGGTGGTTCCCTTAGGCTTTGATCTTTGGCCTAGGGAAAAGTGTCCAAAAGAATTTAATTTTTCTCCTAAAGTGACTTTATAATTTTATAAAGTTAAATCTAATTTAAAAGTGACTTTAAGTGATAAAGTTACTAAGTCTAATTTTAAAGTGACTTTTATAAAGTCAATGAAAAATTAGAAAGGAAAAGTGACTTTGGAAATAAATGACTAAGTGGGTCTTTATTAAAGTGGGGTGAATTAAAAAATAAAAAGTGAGATTTAAATGAGCATTTAATCTCAGCCATTGATCTAAATCTATTTCAGCCATTGGATTTAGAGATCACCCAAAAGTCACTTGGATCACCCAAAAGTCACTTGGAGTTATATTAGGGGAGGAAAAGGAGGAAAAGATCACATTTGATTCAATTCTTTCATGAGCTGATTGAGAGAAGGAGAGCAAGAAAGCAAGGGAGATTTCTGGGCGCTGTATCAGCTGCGGTGTATCAGCAACAGCTACAGTGTATCAGCAACGGTGTATCAACAACAGCTGCGGTGTATCAGCAGCGGTGTATCAGCAACAGCTACGGTGTATCAGCAACAGCAGCGGTGTATCAGCAGCTGTGTATCAGCAACAGCAGCGGTGTATCAGCAACGGTGTAACAGCTGCGGAGTATCAGCGGTGGTGTATTAGCAAGGCTGAGTTTCAGCAAGGCCGAGATAAGTTGTAAAAGTCTGTTTGCTTATTTTTTGCTGAACATTTCTCTTACTGTAAAAAGGCATTTTCCAAAAATAAAGAAGCGCTCTCAAACTGGTTTTCCCCAAGAGTTGTAGGGGGTTTTTCCAGGGTCACATTGACCAAAAATCTTAGTGTTTAAATGTGTTTTAATGCCTGTTTATTACTGTTGATTTTTATTTCTGCAATTTCCAGCATTCTGTAAAATTTCCAGAATTTGTGTTTTCAGCAAATTTATTTTTTCCAGCCTGTTAAATGTATGGTTATGGGAAAGGGCATTTAACTATATGGGAGAAATAAGGAGAAACTGAAAACCAGGGTAGGAAATGAGAAATTTCTACATTCCACTTAGCAGATGACACGTAGCAGCGGAGGAGAGAGAGAAACCGCCCTCATCGGGGGTATTCCTTGTGCTTATTGCCTGCGCGATATGGATGACAGTCGTTGATCTGGGCGCAGCAGATCAACGGCGGTGGATGATCGTGCATGTTGCTGTGAACCCCGCCAGACTTCAAACTTTATGCGCTATTCTCCACAAGTTCCGTTGGGTCCGGGTTCCATCGCATCACAAATCTTATGGTGCTATTTTGTTTTAGTACGGCGATGCGATGCGATCGCAATCGCATATCGCCATTTCCTTATTGCCTGCGCCGTTACCTCTGTTGAAAAGGCGCTTTGCGATTTTTCCATTAGATCTAGGCCATTGATTGACTAGATCGGGCAGTGGCTGTACATTGTTGGGTTTACGCCTGCAGAGAGGGTTTTTTTGTAGCCTTTGAAGTGTTTAAGCCTCCCGATAGTGTATTGCCACCCTTCCAAGGGCTTTCCTACTACGACTATTTCGATCGATGGATGACCTTTGACAAAAATTGAAGATATCAAGAGCATGAATGGATCCCTTGGCATGAGTTTAAGCATATTTGCAGACTTTGGGAGTGTTTTAGATCCATTTTTGATCCTTTTGTCAGCGGAGCTAACAAACTCGATGCTCGATGTGGAAGATTCAATGGATCCCATTGATCCCCCTCTTAGTGAGCCCTCTACTTCGAGAAAAAGACCTTTGTGGCTCAAAGATACTCTTGAAGATGCCTAGAAACACATTGCACCAAGGGGGACATTTCGTGAAAGCAAGAAGTCGAACAGGTACAAGGGTACTTAGCTGCCATGAGTACCATTGTACAATCTAAGCCTTGTACATTCGAAGAAGTCGTGAAACACCAAGTTTGGAAGGATGCGATGAACGAGGAGTATGAATCGTGTGGAAATTTCTAAGTCTGACACATTAGAAATCCCTACTGCATTATCTGGTTTATTATCTCCTACTTGTTCATTCGCATTAACAAGTTATTTATCAATATAAATACCGAAATAAACACAAATGCAACCTTCACACATATACAGATCAACAGCTGAAATAGCTGAGACAATCATACAAGGGAAAACATTAGTTTTGGACAAACATCCCTGGAAAAACCCAATGTGGGAAAACCAGTGCAGCAGATATGAGGGTTTTATTATTATGCGGTTTCTGAATATAGCTAGGGTGCCAGAAATGGCTCACCCTTCAAAGATTTTCCTTGGCAGGAGTACCTCTCCTCGGAGACAAATATTCCGCTGATCAGCAACCGGATGATTGATCCCACAACAACTTCGACAGTTCCTTAGCTAGACAACGAAAGCTGCTCCAAGCTTCTCTCTGGAACTGCGTCACCCTTTTCTGCTCTGCGTCTGCCTCTCAGCTCCGAGTCTGCCCCAAGAAAATCCCTCAACGCTGCCTCTTTAGCCCAGCGTCAGCTCTGCTAGCCTCTGCACTGCCTGCAGCAACCTCTGCTGCCTCTAAATTTCGAATTCTAAACCGTTAGAAATTTTCTTGCACTATCTGGTTTATTTCACCTACTTGTTTAATTACAGAACAAGTTATTTAACCATATAAATACTGAAATAAACCCAATGCAATCTCAACCATCTATAGATCATCAATTGAATGAAATAGACAAGCACACAAGGGACACCGTTATTTTTGGACAATCGTCCTCGAAAAAACCCAACTTGGGAAAACCGATGCAGCAGTTCTGAGGGTTTTATTATTAAGCATCTTTTCTTGACTACAACTGGGTCCCAAACTGGCTCCCCCGCCAGAGAAATCAATCTGGCAGTAATCCCTCTCTTCGGAAGCAGATATTTGGAAAGTCTGCTCCACGAAACTCTCTCCAACGCCTCTCTGAGGCTCTGCATCAGCCCTCCTGGCCTCTGCGTCAGCCCTTCTGGCCTTTGCGCTGCCTCTCTGGCCCTCTACATCACCCACGTAGGCCCTCTGCGTGGCTCCTGCTAGCTATGTGTCTGCCTCTTTGCCTCTGCGCTGGTCTTCCGACACTATCTCTGCCTCTCTGTTATGCACTCACTGTTCCTCGCTGCAACTCTGATCACTGGTTCGATTTCTCTTAGCAAACCCCGCTCCAAAAAATTGAACTGACTGATCAATCTTGGTGTATCTCCAACTGACCCTCAAGCCTCCTCTTATAAGTTTTCTATTGAGTCTTCAACAACCGAGATTAAATCTCTAATCAACGGCTAAGATTAGATTTGGCTTGATCCATGTCATTTAGAACCTTCTCACCAAGTTTTATATTAATACCCATTAATATTTTAATTTTCCTAAGTTAAGACTTAGGAACTCCATTAAAAATATTAATTATTTTAATATCTCTCTAACCGGGTGGAATTTCCCCAAACCATTTCTAGTTCTTGGAGATCTCATGTGCTTTAGGCTCTCCACCAATTTTCATGGCTAGAGCACATCCGATGCTACCCCAAATCAATCACTCCCTCTTAGCGAGGAATGTGCTCTGGTAATGCTCCACAACTGAACATCACCCTGATCATTTGGCACCAGTACCTGTGCTGATGTTTGGCTTTGCTGCCCAACATCCTCTGCACTGCTGCCCATAGCTCTGCCACTGCCACTGCTACATCTGTATGACAGCTCTCTCTACATCCATACTGCTGCTAGTCCTTTCTTCCAACACTGCATCTGCACTGTAGCCCTCTCTCCTCATGCTGCATCGTGTTGCCTATAGCACTACCACTGTTATTGTTGCACTGCAACTCAGTTACTGAGACGATGGTAACTGATCTACCCAACCACTGACATCCTTGTCAAGCTAAAAACCCTCCTGATGTTGAAGCTCTCTCTACTGCTATCCGGTGGTCCTTTTGCGTTGTTGCAACAACTTTGTGCCTCTGGCACGGCTACAAACACCTTTGTGCCTTCCTGCACTGCTGCAACCTCCTCTGTGCCTCTCGCATTGTTGCAACCCTCTCTGCACTGCTACAAATCCTTGCACTCTTGCACTATTCTGCCGCTCCATCCGCATCTTGCTTCTACCGACATCCATCATCCTGCTATTGTCACTCGGGGCTCCCGTCGCTGGATATGATCCAAGAGTTTGGGTACCTCAAGGATCCTGCCCCTCATCTCTTGCAGTCCTCCTTACTACAGCTCGATGTCACCCCACCTCTTCTCTAGAGGTACATGAGCACTCATGGCAAAATCGTCATCATCCTCTACCTCCTTCTCCACCTTAACCGGCGCTGCCATGGAGTTAGAAGCCTCTCCCTTATTCTTCTTCCTAGGACACTGGGTTTCATAATGGCCCAGCTCCCCACAGTTGAAGGACTTAATCTTGGAGATGTCCTTCTTCTTCCTCTTCCCCTGTTGCCCCGCAGATGCCAAAGCTGCATCATCGTCCTCCTCTTTCTTGACCCGGGCTCCTTTGCTGCTACTTCCTGCCTTGGTCAGCCGTCTGATCTCTTCTTGGCGAAGAGCTGCCCACAATTCTTCCCATCCTGGAAGAGTCGCTCTGCCCAAAATACTTTGGACGATTGTCTCCCACTCCTCGGAGACTGTGTTGAGGGCGGTCGTCACCATTAACTCTTGATCCGGCATGGCCCCTATGGAAATATTTGCTCCCGAATCTCCTGCAACCTGTTGAGGAATAGATCTATCTGCTCACCCTTCTGCATCCAATATGACCGCAACTGATTCTCCAGTAGCATCTTCCTCTGCACGGAAGTGCCTTCATACAATGTCGTCAAGGTATCCCACATTTCCTTTGCCGTATTCTTCTCAATAATATGTTGAACTACATGATCCTTGACCCCATCAAGGATTATGCACTTTGCCTTGGCCATCGCATCCTCATACCTTTCGTTATCAGCTGGGTCAACTGGGATAGCCACGGTTCTCAAGGCGAAGGCCTTGATGCGATGTCTATCCAGAACAGACAGGATCCTGGCCTTCCAGATGACAAAGTTGGATGCTCCGTCCAACCTGTCCTGATCCCTCAGTCCGTTCATTGCCATCTCTGCTCTTCTTTTCAACTCCTCTGAGTCTCTACTTCCCTCCTAGAAGTTCTCTTCTAGACTCCCTCTGAGTCTCGATTTCCTTCCTGGAAATCCTTCTGCCAACAGTCGAATCGTACCTCTTCAATCCCCTTTGCTCCTGCAATACTGATTTGGATTCCTTGGCTAGAAATCCGCCCAAGTAGCAACTCCCTCTACCTTGGTTCTGTCCCGTTAGGTACTATTCTGCCTCGACAGCAACAACACCCCACCAGCTTCACACTCCACAATCTGCCCACAGCTTCCTATGCCCCAGCAACTGAAGAAACTGAGCCTCTTGGCTCTGTGCAATCCCGACAAGGCTGAATCGCTTTTCTGGCCAATTTCGTCACTCCTCCTTGGCTGAGTAGGATGAAGTGGCTCCTCTGCCTTCCTCTGCCTCTACGACGGCCTCTCTCTGGCTCGAAATGATGATGCAGGCCCTTCTGCGTCACTCCTTCTCTGCTGCTTTCTGCTTAGGAACAACTTCTGTCTCTCGGGACAGCTGTTTCTGCTGCAAATTCTCTGATTCAGCTGGTGCCTTCAACTCTCCTGTGATCTGCAACGCTTTGATACCATGTTGAAATTTCTAAGTCTAACCCATTAGAAATTTTCCTGCACTATCTGGTTTTTTTCACCTACTTGTTTAAGTACAGAACAAGTTATTTAACCATATAAATACTGAAATAAACACAATGCAGTCTCAACCATCTATAGATCATCAGCTGAAAGAAATAGACAAACACACAAGGGACACCATTATTTTTGGACAATCTTCCTCGGAAAAACCCAACTTGGGAAAACCGGTGCAGCAATTCTGAGGGTTTTATTATTAAGCAACTTTTCTTGACTACAACTGGGTGCCAAACTGGCCCACCCACAGAGAAATCAATCTAGCAGTAATACCTCTTTTCGGAAGCAGATATTCGAAAAGTCTGCTCCACGAAACTCTCTCCAACGCCTCTCTGAGGCTCTGCATCAGCCCTCCTGGCCTTTGCGTCAGCCTAGAACCCTCTGCGTCAACTTACAAATGCTCTGCGTTGCCTCTCTGGCCCTCTACATCACCCACACAGGCCCTCTGCGTAGTCACTTTGGCCCTCTACGTGGCTCCTGCTGGCTCTGCGTCTACCTCTCTGCCTCTACGCTAGTCTTCCGGCACTATCTTTGCCTCTGCATTGGTCTTCCAACACTATCTCTGCCTCTCTACTATGCACTCACTACCCCTCACTGCAACTGTGATCACTAGTTCGATTTCCGTCAGCAAACCCCGCTCCATAAAATCGAACTGACTAATCAATCTTGGTGTATCTCTAACTAACCCTCAAGCCTCCTCTTATACATTTTCTATTGAGTCTTCAACAGCCTAGATTAAATCTCTAATCAACAGTTAAGATTACATTTGGCTTGATCCATGTCATTTATAACCTTCTCACCCAGTTTTATATTAATACCCGTTAATATTTTAATTTTCCTAGGTTTAGACTTAGGAACTCCATTAAAAATATTAATTATTTTAATATCTCTCTAACCGAATGGAATTTCCCCAAACCATTTATGGGTCTTGGAAATCTCATGTGCTTTAGCCTCTCCACCAATTTTCATGGCTAGAGCACATTCGATGCTACCCCAAATCAACACCTCTACGTCAGCCTCTTGGCCCTCTACATCAACTTCTTGGCCCTCTGTGTCATTTGCGTTGACCTCCTCAACCTCTGCGTCAGTCCTGGCTGCCTCTGCGTCAACGTTCCAAGGCTCTGCGTTGTCCTTCCGACACTTTCTCTGCCTCTCTAATATGTATTCTTGGCCTTTTGTCGAACTACCCCTCACTGCAACAAATCACTAACTCAATTTCTCAGCAAACCCTGCCCCAAAAAATCGAATTCTTGATCAACTTGGTGTATCTCCAACTGACCCTCAAGCCTCCTCTTATACTTTTCCTATTGACGATTCAACAGCCGAGATCAAATCCCTAATAAATGGCTAAGATTAGATTTGGCTTGATCCTCGCTATTTAGAACTTTCTCACCCATATTATATTAATACACATTAGTATTTAATTTTCCTAAGTTTAGACTTAGGAACCCCATTAAAAATATTAATTATTTTAATATCTCTCCATCCGAGTGGAATTTCCCCAAATGATTTTTGGGCAAGGATAATTTTAGGGGCGAATGTTCGCCCTTTGGCGAAATTAAGGGGTTTTAAATTTTTAGTGGGCGAATATTTTGTATCATAGTACATTTTTACAAATCACCTCAAATAGCCCACCTTATTTTAAGGGAGAGGGTAAAAAAGGTAAATTTAGCCCTTGAAATTAGGACTTACAACCTTCCATTCGCCCATTTTCAAGAATAGGTTTTATTTAAGTGAATCCATTCGCCCATTTTCAAGAATAGGATTTATTTAAGTGAATCCTATGGGCCAAATACCATATTATAAAAGAGGTATGGTAAATAAATAAAACATTTTTTATATTTACTCCATAAGTCGCCTTATATACATGTAAGGGTGTAAACAAATAAAAATATAAGTAAAGTGGAGGTATGGTAAATAAATAAAACGTCTCTTTATACTTACTCAAAAGGTATGGTAAATAAATAAAAATATAAATAAACTAGACGTATCGTAAATAAATAAAACCTCTTTTTATATTTAGTCCATAACCCTCGTTCTATTTATGAAGGCTCAAGAAAGAGGTTTTATTTAAGTGAATCCTATGGGCCAAATACCATATTTGTAAAAGAGGTATGGTAAATTAATAAAAATATAAATAAACGAGAGGTATGGTAAACAAATAAAACATTTTTTTATATTTACTCCATAAGTCACCTTATATTTACGAACACTCAAAAAATGGGTTATATTTAGGTGAAACCTATGGCCAAAATACTATGGGACAAATACCATGGACTAGAGTGTTATTAATACCATGCAAAAAACTATTATTAACCCTAATATTAGAATTAATAAAAATAAAAATGGCACATGGTATTGACTCATGGTATTCACCAAAATGGCACATGGTATTGACCCATGGTATTCACCTGGAATGTAGCCTATTTAAATGGGGGAATTAAACCAGCATGTAGCCTATGCTAAGATTCACTAGGACTTTACAATGTTTTATTATTTAGTGAAAGACTCGCCAAGATCTTACAAGATTTTATAATTGAGTAAAATATTCGCCATGCCTGGTGAGAGATTCGCCAAAAAATTATATATAAATATTATATTATTGATAAAATCGCCTTCCATTTTTCTTATATACCATGGAGATTCGCCCATTTATTATATTTATAAATTTGGGGGGGTTCTTAAAATTTTCCCTATTTTTGGGTCTTGGTGATCTTATGTGCCTTAGCCTCTCCACCAATTTTCATGGCTAGAGCACATTCGATGCTACCACAAATCAACAAATCGATCATGAAGAATGATGTTTGGGATGTGGTTCCTAGACCCAAGGACAAGTTGGTGGTCACTTCAAAATGGCTCTACAAGATCAAACATGGAGCTAATGGAAGTGTTGAAAAGTTCAAGGCCAGATTCGTTGCTCGAGGCTTCTCTCAAAAGGAAGGAGTAGACTACGATGAGATATTTGCACCAGTTGCCCAATATACCACCATTTGTTCGATCATAGCCCTTATTGCCTCGCAAGGATGGAGCCTACACCAGATGGATGTCAAAACTGCCTTCTTGCATGGCTCACTTAAGGAGGAAGTCTATGTAGAACAACCCGAGGGGTTCGAAGTTCAAGATCGAAAGACACATGTATGCAGGTTGAAGAAAGCCCTCTATGGGTTGAAGCAAGCCCCTATGGCTTGGTATGAAAGGATTGATAGCTATCTTATGAAGCTGGGATTTACAAGGAGCGATGTTGACCTGAACCTATACTTCAAGGTTGAAAAGGACAGGCCTCTCATTCTGGTCCTTTATGTGGATGATCTCTTTCTAACAAGTGATGACCCTCTCATTCATCAATGCAAGAGGGAGTTGGCTTCCGAATTCGAAATGAAGGACTTAGGACTGATGCACTACTTCCTAGTGCTGGAAGTCTGGAAAAAGCCAAGTGAGATTTTCCTTTCTTAAGGAAAATATATTGTGAAGTTGCTTGAAAGATGTGGGATGGTGGATTGCAAGTCCGTATCTACTCCGATGGAACTCGACTTCAAGAAGCTATGTGGAAGTGTTGCTTGGCCCGGATTAGCGAACCCTTCCAAGATCGTCAACTTGTGGGGGCCCTTAAGTTCTTGGTAAACTCCCATCCTAACATATTCTTTGTTGCGAACACATTGAGTCAATTTATGGTCGAGCCTCATCACATTCATTGGATTGTTGCTAAGAATCTCTTGAGATATCTCCAGGGCACAATCCATTATGGTTTGAGATACACTGCCATGAACTTGAGGCTACATGGATATTCAGATGTTGATTGGGCTGGCAGTGTGGTGGATCATAAGATCACGTCTGGATGTTGCTTCTCTTTGGGGTCTGCTTCAATATCTTGGATGAGTAGGAAGCAGAAATCGGTTGCTTTAAGCATCGCCGAGGTCGAATACATTGTTGCGAGTATGGCCTATTGTGAAGTTGTTTGGTTGAGGAAGCTCTTCAGTGAGCTATTTGAGCACGTGCTAGATACCACCGTGATCTTCTGCGACAACTAGAGTGGGATTCGCCTATCAGAGAATCCCGTGTTCCACGACCGCTCTAAGCACATTGATATCAGGTACCACTTTATCTGGGATATGGTACAACGGGGAGAAATAAGGCTCCAACACATCAGGATGAATGAGCAGGTCGCAGACATTCTCATGAAGCCTTTGGGGAAGGTCAAATTCTTAAACTTCCGAGAGAGACTTGGAGTTGTGGAACTACCCTCTTATGAAGGTCCCGTATGAGTTGGACACTGAGCTCTGGGAGCTCCTAGGGGCTTAGGGTACTTCTTGGAGCTACGAGCAACCATAGGGTGAGTGGTTCACCTTCCCCTGTCATACCCCATGATGGTTGACGTGTGTAGGGTGAGTGGTTCACCTTTCCCTATGATTGCAAACACATTTATGTAAGATGAGTGGTTCACCTTCCCCTATGATTAACACATGCATAGGATGAGTGGTTCACTTTCTCCTAGTGGTTCACCTTCTCCTATGGCATATGAGCAGAATGGGTGGTTCACTTTCTCCTGCCAATTCCCCAGCACACATCCTACCCATGGAATCTGGGACTCATGGGAAGTACCTCTCATCTGGCTAATGAGTTGGGAAAAGATGGTTATGGACCATAGCACTGCTGATGGACGCATCGTGTACTGTTGTACTCCCTATGACTAGGATGATTGGTGTTCAACAACTTGATCTAAGATCAAGGACTGACTTTTGTCAGTGGAGAGTGGTATGATCTTGTGACTCACTCTCGATCACTTATTCTTCATTATTACTTCTTGGTTCAGCAAAGCAGTACAGAGCATAGCAGTGATGACAGGGATGGTATATGATGACAAGATGGCATGAGGATGATAGATGGATTGACACGTGGAATTCTCCCTAGTTGAGAGGGACTGTTAAAATTGGCAACTAGGGCCAAAATCCACCTTAGGACAGCTCATATGATGGAGATGATTATTGCATTGAATTCCTCTTTTCGAGAGGTCAAATTTTGATATAAAGATCAAGGTCGGCCTTAGTCAAATGTAGGCTCAAGAAGCCCAATAGATGTGTCTCCACACCCTTAACGAATTGTGTAAATAGGAGTTACCTCTCTACTCATTTCGACATCACTCATCACATCATACATTTCCCTCTCCTCTCTTGATTGGTTCGTACAGCTTGGGGATAGCCTCTCTCTTCTTCGCAAGTGTGGCAGGAGGCCGAAAGCTTCAGGACAAGGACAGACCGAATTTCAAAGAAACAGAGCATCGTTGACTAGGGCTCATTTGACCAAGTTTGACTTTGATCTTTAGGGTAAAATTTTGATTTCTCTAGGCCGAGTTATTGGGCACAGATTTCGAGGTGTTTTGGGCAAGTTGACTGCAGTGTTGACTTCAAATTTGACCGTAGAAATTACATCAATGTTTCTCTCTCCTTTGATTGGGTTTGACCGAACTGTTTTGGGTTGACTTTGACTCTCTTTGAAGGTCGAATTAGTCTGCTATTGACCAATCTACTTGGAGAACATTTTGACGCTGATTTGACCAACATTGACTTTCTGGTTAGGGCTTTCTCCTTTGACTAGGTTTGACCAAATTGTTTTGGGTTTGACTCTCTTTGAAGGTCGAATTAGTCTGCGATTGACCGAGCTGCTTGAAGAACATTTTGATGCTGATTTGACCAGCATTGACTTTCTGGTTAGGGCTGCAATTGATTGTCGTTGACTGTTGATCTTGCCAGGGTTGTTTTGACTATGTATTGGGCAAGTGAATTTGATCTATGTACTCTCTCTCTCTCTGCTGAACTATTGAATAATAATAAGAATATTTGATCAAAGGGATTTCCCCACATTGGGGTTTTTCCCTAGCATCCACCAAATCTTGTGTCATCTTGTCTTGGCTTGTCTTTTGCACATGTTTTTATGTTCTATCTGCATTTACTATCAATGTGTTTAAATTAATGTGATTGCTGCTAGAAATTGGAAATTGTCATTGCGCTAATAAGGAACATTGAAGTAAAGTGTGCTAAAGCATATAACATACCATTGTTAACTAAAATTAACAAAAATAGATCCCAAACACTAGCCTTCTAAGTTGGGTAAGGGCTAGGGCCTTCAGAAAATGGATTTTTTCCCCAATTTGAAAATAAGCAACATGCAAAAATAGCCTAAAAACCCTAGACGTCTAGGGTTTATGAGGTCTCCAATGCCAATTTCTTCCTCAGTCTTGAAACAAATTTAGAATATAAACCCAAATACACAAATATAAAAAAAAAAAAAAATTCAAGCACTAATAGCTCACTGGTTTTCTGATTTCCTCACTACTGTAACAAGTTTTTCAAATCTGATATTTTCTTACTATCACACTCTAAAAACCTTTAAAAACCTGATTTTTTCAATTGTGATAATTTTTCCCTAGTTTTGGGCATATTAGGCATTTGTTGGACCATCATTAACTTGTTGACCTAATGATTTGTTTACTGCTGTAATAAGCTACTTCATATCTGACATATCACTGAATACTCCATTTTAAAGTGGGCTAAATTCATAAATTTACATCTACTAATCATTTGGAAAAATTTATGTTTCATTTATTTGGTAAATTCCATGATCTAAAGTGATTTTCTTGTTGTTGTCATAAGTCTAGTAAGTGCTGAAATTTTCTAAAATATTACTGCTAATTTGGACATTTGAGATCTAACCAATATTGCACGAAGCGGGGACGTTTTTTGGAAGCAGGGACGCGGAAGCGTCATTTTCCAAAAATCTAGGAAGCGAAGCATCTGCGGAAGCGTCTGCTATATATATATATATATATATATATATATTATATTTTTTTGCATTTATACTCAAAACAAACATCCTAAATACCAAATTAGTTGTAGAAGACATGAAAACATGCATATTTTTGCATAAATCAAGATAGATAGAACATCCATTGTACATTAATGATTAATTATTCGAGCATCAACCATTTAGATGCATCAACCATCTAGAATCTAGATTCTTCTCCTCTTGTCTAGCCTTTGCCTCTACCTCGATTGTCTAGGGATATTAGTCAACATTGCCCAATTTTGATCAAACTACCTAATTCAAGACTTAAAATATGGTAGAAAAAGATTAACATGCTTGATCAATGATTTTGAATTGATTGAAAGGTAATTTTTTGCTAAGGGCATGCCGCGTGACAAAGGAGTTCAACAATTAACACCACCAACACTAGGGTACATATAGGGCTTGGTGCTCTTGATTAAATGCTAATCACATACCTTCATACTTGATATAATCTAATGAAATGCCACAATCCCATTGATCCTGAATTCCTGAAAACTGTTAAGTCTGCTGAATTATGAATAGGATATGAAATTCTATTTTCTCCATATGAAGTCCAATGAGGCTGCAACCACTCTCAAACATCCTGAGACATTTCATGGTAATGTTAAAAATTTAAGTCAAAGGATGAAAATGAAAAATAAAGGAGAATGTCACTTTTACTTTAAGAATTTAACATTACCATGAATTTAACATTACCATGAGAGAGCATCTGCTATATTTATATTTTTTTTTGCCTTCATTCCTCACCCTAACCCAAGGTGGACTCACCCCCAACAAGCAAACTCACCTAAAAATAAAAATAAAAATAAAAAATATTGAAAAAAAAATGATTTTCTAAACGCTTTTCCGGAATCGTACGGAAGCGTATGCTTCGCCCTCCGAAGCACCACAATTCGTACTGCCGAAGCGCCGTACGAAGCGCGCTTCAGAGATTCGGAAGCACGCTTCGGAGGAAAGCTTCCGAAATTTCCAGGAAGCATCCAAAACAGGCGGAAGCGCACTTCTGGGGATGCTTGCTGGAAGCATCTGCACGGGATGCGCTTCGGGCCTTGGAACCGGGGGGGGACGCTTCCTGCAACATTGGATCTAACACTTGCTTGTCTTGCTCCAAGTTACAAGGCTTTCTGAATTTTACACTTAAATCGCTCATACATTTAAGCTCTAAATTTCTGATTTTGTGGTTGGTTAAGTTGATTTGACACTTGGAATCTAATTGGCATTGTGATAAGAACATCTTGAGTAAATTTTATTGGCATCATGTAATCATTGGCTAATTGACAAATTGGATAATTTATTCTAAGTATCTTGTGGATTGATTCATTGGCACTTGTATCCTTAAGCACTTGCCTTGTATTAAGATTGTCCTCTAATTGTTGTTAAGTACTGTTGTCATAAGGAGTAATCATAATTTGAGTACTTAAACACTTAAACAATCTTAACTCAAGTAATTTCACTCATCATCTTTGCATGAGCATTCTAGGATCTAGCTTGCACTAAAAACTTACCTCCTAGCATAAGCTAGGTTGATAGACTCCTAGGGCAACCCTTTTCCGATTAGCTTGAGGGATTCAACCCTTCTTAGTGGTTAACACAGTGACCTTGCAGTCATCAGAGCCACAGTCTCTGCAACGCCGGAGGCACTGGGTGGTTGGAACACAGGGGGAGGTATCGTTAATCAAGCCTTTGCCTGCTTCCCATTGGCTTCCATCCCACAACCTACTCTGAAGATTGTTTCTCAAAACAATTAAGGGAGAGGTTCAACTTAGAATAGGAATTTAATCTAAAATTTACCAACATTCTTGCATCACACCTAGCTCTTAGGACTTGCATCCCATATAGGTTAGTCTATCATATCTAGCATCGGGTGTCCATCCGGTTACTTAGCATTAATTTACATTAAACAAGAATTGTGACTCTATAAGGCACTGGTCTCATACTTTAAATCTAATACAATCATTAATCTTGCTAAATTTAACCAAGTAGCTAGGCCACTCATCCATGTCTCCCAAACAAGTTGGTCCCCAACTTGTTTTCCTTCACCTCATTTCCATAGAGACTACCCCCCATAGCCTATTGCTGGGAGACAACTAGAGAGGAGTGGGCAAAGATCAGAGTGACAGCCCTTGCCCTGAGCAGTTGTCACGGTGCCTGTACAATTTGAGCGACAACAGGTGGAACAATGGTCTTCAACTTCTCTTCTTTCACTATTGTGGTTGGTTCTGGACTCTTTTTTAAGGGACATTTTGCCGCATCGAATTGTTTTTTTTCCTTCAGTATGGATGTCCCCTATTTCTACTTGCTCATTTTCAGTCTCTTGTATTGATATTTTTTTATTCCCTACATTTTATTCTTGAGGGCTAGGGTTAGGAGGAACCCTACTTCTTCTTCTCCTTGTTTTTGGGACTTCCAAGTCTCTCCAATTGTCATTTTGAGTCTTCAATTATGCTTCCACAATAATCTTGACCAATCCATGGTGATAAAGAGCTCTATCGACATTTCTTGAGTTTCTTTGAATATTAAAGGCCATCTTCCTTAAACTACTCAATAGATAATATAGCAAATTTAACTCTTTTCCCTTTATGAAATGCATCAACAATTGAGCATGATAAAACAAAATGACCCCATATCTACCTTCACATGTGAGAAACTTTTGCAGAACAAATAACAAGTTACACCATTTCCTTTTGAATGCAGAGACTAGAATACCTTTTTTGAATGTTGTAGATGTCCATGTCTGGATTTTGCAAGAAACAATTCCACAATTTGTCCTTCAATTTTTGGCATTTGAACCGGTTTGGTCTTATGCTTCAGTAGAAATATGAAATGGAAGGGGCCAATTTGGCCCTCTTACAATAGGTGCCTCAAAGATCTTTTGTTTCAGCAATTTAAAGCTTTTTGACAATTAGAATCCCAATGAAATTCACAATCTTTGGTGAGTAATTTGAAAAGGGGTGAAACAAGCTTTGTGAAGTTTACTATAACTCTACTATAGTAACCTGTAAGTCCAAGAAAACTCTGAACATCCTTTTGACATGTAGGCACTGAAATTTTGGAAATGATTTCAACTTTTGATGGATCCACTTTGATTCCAAAACCTGAAAAATGATGACCCAAAACAATTCCTTCATTAAACATCATAAAGCATTTTTCATTACTCAATGAAAGATTAACTTCTTTACATCTAACAAGGACTTTTTCCAAATTTTCCAAAGCTTCTTCAAAATTATTCCCATAAACAGTAAAATCATCCATATACACTTCTACACAATCATGGATCAAGTAAGAGAATATACCTAATACTACTCTTTGAAATGTAGCAGGTGCATTGCAGAAACCAAAGGGAAGTACCCTATAAGCATGCGTACCCCATGGACATGTGCAATTTGAATCCGATTGTATTCGCTGAAACCATCAAGAAAAGAGAAATATTCCTTTCCTACTAGTGTATCTAAAACTTGATCAATGAAAGGTAATGGGAGATGATCTTTTAATGTTGCTTTATTCGATTCTCTATAGTCTATGCAAACTCTCTACTTTCCATTTTTCTTTGGAAAAATAACCAAGGGTGAAACCCATTGGCGATCTGAAATTGGATAAATAAACTTCAGATTGAGCAATTTTTGTAACTCTTCCTTAACAATCTCCATCATATTATGATTCATCCTTCTCTGGGATTGTCTTACAGATTTGACATTCTCTTTTATATAGATGTGATGCATGCATGTATTTGTATTGATTCCTTTCATGTCTGTGTATTCCCGTGCAAATGTAGAGGAATATTTTTAAACCATTTTAACTAGATGTTCTTTTTGAAATTCCTCTAGGTTATTATTGGTATTTAATGTTTTTCCTAGACTAATCTCTATAAGAGTATCGCCAAATTTTTCCATCGAGTTTAATGATAATTTGAATTGTTGAGATGAAAAATCTCCAATGCTACAATTTTCTTGAAAACTTTGAACTAACATATGCACATAGTAATTTTGTTGACAACATGAAGAAAAATCATGATTTTCATTAGATTCATTAATAAATTTTCCTCATCATTTTATGAGATAGTCAAAACTAGTTGAATATTTTCATAATCTTCACCATCATCTTCAATCCATTCTCCATTCTCTGTTTCAGTTATTGCTCTTGTTAGTTTTTGTAGCATCGAATGGTGTTCTATTCTCGACAGTTGTCAAAGAGGCTAAAAACACTAGGACTCCAAAACCCAAAAATCGTTTCTGGAAATTCCACCTAGAGATGGCTCAATTAAATTAATTGACCATAATTAAAAATTGTCTTAGGAAAAGTGGTTAATTAATAGGAATTAATTGGGAAAGGTGTGAATCATCTAGAAACTCGCACGAATCAACTTGAAGATGATCTCAACCATCGATAAGTTATAATCGTGGTCGTTGGAGTCCCAACTGGATATTATAAGACAAGGTTGATGGGTAGATGCAAAAATACACCAATGCAGATACTCAGTGATCTGGGCAGTTTGATTTTCCAATGCAAGTGATTCAGCAAGAGAAATTGAGCCAGTACATCGAGTAGCAGGTGGCAGAGGGGCAGTAGAGAAGTATTTTGAAGGATATTCTAGTTTCAAAGAGTTAATGGCATTGATTTCGAGATAGTCGACAATCCTAGAGCATTAATGGCCATTGATTTTGAGATAATCGATAATCCTGATTATCTTTGGACTTATGTGTGGATGCGGGATTTTTATCAGTTGGATGCTAGAGGAACGAATATCCAAGGCTTTATGTCTATGCAATCAATTGACCTTCTTCGCCACAAATCTCAATTAAGTCATCCACCTGCAATTTCACTCAATAAATTCGCCCAAATACACACAATTCAAGGAAATTTTGAAAGGAATTCATGCAAAAATACACAAAGAGACGGTCCATGTTCTTTGTACAGGAATAATCTAAAAATGAACTAGAAATGAGAAATTTTACACAGAAAAGGAGTCTGCAGTCATATATTATATTCATTACACACTTTTCTTACTCTAATTCTCTCTCTCCACATTTTCAATTTGAAAACAGTTTATTTATACAAATATACGAAGAATCAACTCGACCCCTAGGATGATCGATTCATATCCTTCAAATTTAGAGAAATATAACAAATCTCCTATATGTCCCTAAAATAACTCAACTCCTCTAACTACATACTAAACTAATCATATTTGGTTACATTACATGTCAATGAGAGAAACCAACTTCTCTCTTCATAGGCAACTAGAAACCTCTAGACCCCAGATGCGGGTGGGCAATGACGTTATGAGGGTTATGATCCGGCAGGCGGGCGCGTGGCAAGCCCACTGGTTTGCCTGCGGAAGGCATTTACTCACATCCGGAACAATAAATTTGATGGGTCGTCACCCTACGTGGCATTTATGCCAGTGGGGAGGCCGAGACACCAAGAGCTTCAATACGAAGCCTCCGGCCCCTTCATCCCCGTCCTCAGTTGAGAATTCAGATGCTTTGATTTGGAATTGTGGTGCTCTGCCGGTCTCCATGTCGAGGCAGCTCTTGCCTGTAGGTTCTCGCTGTTCGCCGGAAGCTGAAGTGCACAGCCTTCGCACCACTGTTGGAAGGCGCTGCCCGCTGGCCTCCTGCATTAGTTTTATCCCTGGTTACCATTACTCGCACAGCCCGTTCTGTGCTCGGCACCTCCCTGCTCTGTTCGGCTTTTGCCCCCACCTTCCTCTGCTGGGACCCTTTGTCAATTCCGCCTTCTCTCACGATTTCTGTGTTGCAATGCCAAGGCTGAGGCATCGTCTGAGATGCCGCAGGGGAGGCTCCAGGCGTCGTCGCTCCCCTTCCCCTTCCTCTCACTCGTCCTCCTCTCGCAGTCCCAGTGAAAGTGCTCCCCGTCGTCTTCGTGGCAGTGGTCAAGCTCGTCGCCTTCCTCCCTCCCTGTGGAATGATACCTTCGCCTCTCACCATTCCTTTGAACCTCGGCCTGCTTTCGCCGCCTCTATTCGGAATCCTTCCACCGCTGTCTTCCATTACCATTGCAACTCCTCCCGCCCCTTGGTCATTGCGACGGTTACTGTTTCTTTCAAAGAGATACCCGAGGTGATTCCTGCTCCCTCGTCTTCTGCGCCCCCTATTAGCTCGCAGGCCTCTCCTTCTGTACCGCCTGTTTCTCTGCCCGTAGACAAAGGTCCCTCTCGCTTGGCAGGTGAAAGCAGCTCTGGCCCACTCCAGGCCACCGGGACGCCTGCAGGCGAGCGTGAAGCGGTGGATGCCACTCCTCAAAGGGTTCCAGATCCAGATCCTGATGACAAGGAAGGATGGTGGTGCAGAATTGAAGAGGAATCGCCCTCGGGTGACTATGGACTCTAGCGCTACTGCTTTTTTTCTCGCCATCATGTCTAGTCTTTTGAGCATTTTGCTGGTTTTGTCGCCTACGTATCTTAGCTTGTCTAAACTGATCTTTGTAGTTAAATTCGTCCTAAATCTGTGTACGAGTCGGTTTCCCCTAGTGGGCGGCTCAGATTTTTGGCTCACTGTTGTTAAGTCAAGGCTGGTTTCCTCTTGCGAGGCAGCTCTCAAACGCTTCTCGGGCCGGTTTCCCCTTGCAGGCGGCTCAATTTTTGATATCTTGCTGACTGTATGGCGGCACTTTGATGCCTAGAACTCTTTGTACCATATGTTACATTAATAGATTTAAGCTTACTTAGAAAAAAAAACTAGAAACCTCTAGAACTATTATAAATTTAAGTTAATACAAATAAAACGATGCTCTTGCATCAACGCTCTTCATTATGTTGAAATTCTAAGTCTATCCTTCAAAAATTTAATCTGTATACTTTTGGTTTATTTTTTTTACTTGTTAATTCTGAACAAGTTATTTAAAAATATAATAACAAAATAAACACAATACAGTCTCAACATCTACAGATCAACAGTTGAAAGAAAACAAACACACAAGTGACACCGTTATTTTTTGGACAAATGTCCCTGGAAAAGCCCAATGCAGGAAAACTGGTGCAGCTATTCTGAGGGTTTATTATTATGCAGTATTTCCTTGAGTACAACTGGATGCCAAATTGGCTCACCGACAGAGAAAAACAACCGACAGTAATACCTCTCTATTGGGAAACAGGTATTCTAAAAACCTGTCCCACAAAACCCTCTCCAGCAACTCTGAAGCACTGCATTAGCGTCCTGCTGCTCTGCGTCAACCTCAGAACCCTCTGTGTTAGCCCTCTAAGGCACTACGCAGCCTCCGAGACCCTTTGCGTCACTCTTGCAGCCCTCTGCGTGGATGACGCAGGCCCTTTGGCCTCTGCATTGTCTCTGCTGGGCTCTGCGTGGCTTGCTCTGGCTGCTGCGTCTCGTTCGCTGCCTCTGTGCTGGTCTCTCGGCACTATCTCTACCTCTTTGTCCAGTACTCACAGCCCCTCGCTACTAATCACTGATTTAACTTTGCTTAGCAACCCCGCTCTAGCAAATCAAATGACTGATCACTCTGGTGTGTTCTCCAACTGACCCTCAAGCCTCCTCTTATATTTTTATTATTGGTCCTTCAATGGCCGAGATTAAATCTCTAATCAACGGCTAAGATTAGATTTGGCTTGATCCATAACTTTTGGAACCTTCTAACCCAGTTTTATATTAATACCCATTAATATTTTATTTTTCCTAAGTTTAGACTTAGGAACTCCATTAAAAATATTAATTAATTTAATATTTCCCAACCGAGTACAATCTGTCCAAACCATTTATGGGTCTTGGAGATCTCATGTGCTTTAGCCTCTCCACCAATTTTCATGGCTAGACCACATCCGATGCTACCCCAAATCAACACTCCCTCTTAGCAAGAATTGCGCTCTCGTAATACTCCTCACTAAGCATCACTCTGATTATTTGGCACCGATACCTGTGCTAATGCTAGGCCTCCCCGCCCAACATCCTTTACATTGCTACATCATGTACTGTTGCCCATGGCTCTGCCACTGCCACTGCTGCATCAGTACGGCAGCTCCCTCTGCATCCATGTTGTTGTTGGTCCATCCTCCCAACACTACATCCCCCTCTCATCATGTTGCATCGTGTTACTGCATACTATTACGACACTGCAACTCAGTTACTGAGAAGTAAGTAACTGATCCACCCAACTTCTGACATCCATGTCAGGCTAGAAACACTCCTGATGTTGAAGCTCCCTTTGTCACTAACAAGTGCTCCTTCTATTGACCTCTACGCTGTTGCAACAACTCCCTGCATCTCGCACCGCTGCAAACCTCTCTGTGCCATCCTGCACTGTAGCACTCTCTGCCACTTCATCTGCATCCGTTCCTACCGACATCCCCCAGTCCTGCTACTCTTTCTTCGGGGCTCCCGTAGCAAGGTATAATCCAAGAGGTTGGGTACCTCAAAGATCCTGCCCCTCATCTCTTGTAGTCTTCCTTACTACAGCTCGATGTCTCCTCTTCTGTAGAGGTACATGAGCACTCATGGCACAATCGTCATTCTCCTTGACCTCCTTCTCTGCCTTCACTGTGTTGGGTTGTGTTATATTCTTTCCACGACTAGCCGACATAGTTAACTGGGGGGTTAAAAGGGGGGCGGAGCCCCCCCTTTGTTTTGTCGATTGCGTAGCGAGGGGGGTCACGGGGGGTTTGAGGGGTGCAGGTAACCCCACTCTATAAAATTTTGTTTTTGGACCCTATATTAGGTTGGGTGGACCTACCTATGGTTTTGTGCATGATTTTTCGAACATGGTTTTGGACGCGATGGTTTTCGGTCCATGGTTTTGGATGTTTCGGCATATATAAATATGTATTGTAACATTGAAATGAATATAATGAATAATCAAGCTGGTAGTCCCAGTTTTGGGATCCAAGGGAAAAGCTCTGTGTATATGTGTTTTATGTGTTATGCTCTCGCATTGTTTATTTTTTGTGTTTTAGAATTCGTTTGCAGGTAATTTCTGTACGGGGTTAAAACCTACATTTGGTATCGGAGCTGTTTTGGCTTCAAGGGGACGCCTTTGTTGCTGAGGGGTTTCGCTCGAGCCTGTGGTAGACCCTGTTCAGTGGGAGATTTACGAGATCAATTCTAGTGGTGAAAGAAGATGGTGAGCAGTGGAAAGATAGAGATCGAGAAATTTAATGGTCAAATTTTGAGTTGGGAAAACTCAAGATGGAAGATCTGTTGGTGGATAAAGATTAGCGGATTGCGGTAGATCTAAGTACTAAACCAACGGGAGTGTCCGATGAAGAATGGAAGAAGTTAAATCGGAAGGCAAAGAGCACAATACGATTGTGTGTCTCAAATTCAGTATTGTTGAATGTATCAGGGGAAGCTACGACTAAGGCTTTGTGGGACAAGTTAGGGACTTTGTACCAATCTAAGTCTCTGTTGAATAAACTGTTCCTACGAAAAAAACTATATAACCCAAGGATGAAAGATGGAGACTCGGTGACAGAGCATCTGAACACATTTAATACTGTGGTAAGTCAGTTATTATCTGTTGATATTAAAATTTCAGATGAAGATAAGTGCATCAATATGTTGTGTTCTCTACCAGATTCTTGGGATAGTCTGGTTATTGCAATAGGTAGCAATGCAACTACCTTGCAGTTTGATGAAATAGTCTCATCCTTGCTGACAGAGGAAATGAGACGAAAAAATATGGAGAGCCAAAATGGTGATGTCTTGTCTGTACGAGGATGGTCCCAGAACAGAAATAAAAATAAGTCATTGAGTGGAGAGATCTAAATCTCCAAGAAAACCTGTAAAGGTGGTGTGCTGGAAATGCAGAAAGGAAGGGCACTACAAAAGGGACTGTAAATCTAAATCTCTTGACAAAAGAAATGAATCGGATGATGCTGCTTCTGTAGAGGCAAAAACCACCTCAGATGAAGGTGGGGATATGTACTTGGCTTTTTCAAGTACACATGTAGATCATGAGGCATGGTTGATTGACTCAGATGCATCCTTTCACTTCACTGCCCATAGAGAGTGGTTCTGCGAGTATGATAAATATGATGGTGGTGATATCTTCTTAGGGGATGACAAGAAGGCTAGAATCGTTGATCGCAGAAAAGTAAAGTTGAAGTTGCAAGGTGGAAGGGTTAGAACACTTCCCGGTGTTCCGCATATTCTTGCATTAGCCAGAAATCTGATTTCTGTAAGCAAGCTGGATGATGCAGGTGTAAAAACAGTGTTCAAGAAGGATACCTGCAAGATGGTTCGGGGGGCACTGGTATTGATGCGAGAAATTCAAATTAGAACTCTGTACAAGCTGCAAGGTAGCAAGGTTATTGATGGGTGCAACAATTCCGTGGTTCTTGAAAGTGGATCAGAAAATCTAGTGGTCTCTGGAGAGAAGACCATGCTGTGACATCAAAGGCTTGGACATATTGGAGAGAAGGGCCTTCGAATACTTCATGGTAAAGGTATGAGTAATAGCTCTCTGGATTTTGATTTCTATGAAAATTGTGTATATGGGAAGCAAAATCAGGTGAGTTTCCTCTCTGGTGGTAAGAGGGCGAAACAGATATTAGAGCTTGTGCACAGTGATGTGTTTGGACCTGTGAAGGTTCCATCACTGGATAATTCTGTGTACTATGTATCATTTATAGATGACTTCTCAAAGAATACATGGATATATTTCCTTAAGAAAAAATCTGAAGTCTTTGACAGGTTTAAGGAATTTAAGGCTCTGGTGGAAAACCAGACAGAGAAGAAGATAAAGGTGCTGAGGACAGATAATAATGGAGAGTTTTGCAGCAAGGAATTTGAAGAATTCTGTAAGAAGTGTGGTATAGCACAGCAGAAGACTACTCCATATACACCTCAACAAAATGGAGTTGCAGAAAGAATGAACAAGACGTTGATGGAAATGGCAAGAAGCATGCTCAGTGGTGTTGAATTAGGACAAGAATTCTGCACAAAGGCGTTGGAGACTGCATGTTACCTGGTCAACAGATCACCTTCATCAACGTTGGAGGATAAGACTCCACAAGAGGTATGGACTGGTAAGAAACCCTCTCTTTCACATCTGAGGGTATTTGGATGTGATGCATATGTACATGTTCCAAAGGAGAAAAGAACAAAGTTGGATAGTAAATCTGAAAAGTGCATCTTTATTGGGTATAAGGATGGTTTAAAGGGTTATAAGCTTTGGAACCCAGTAACAAGGAAGGTTGTGTACAGCCGAGATGTGGTGTTCAACGAGGTGAAAGATGTTATTAAACATGAAGTCCAACCAAAGGAACCTGAAAAGATAGAGTTTGAGCTTAAGGAAGAAGATTCAGACTCTACAGCAGAGGAGGAATCAGAAGATAAAGAGCCACAAACTCCGGGTGTAAAAAGATCAGTTCGAGAAAGAAGGCAGCCAGAAAGGTATAGTCCATCTGCTTTCTGTTCAAATTTTGCTTTATCTATTACTGATGATGATCCCAAAACTGTGAAGGAAGCAGTAGATTCAAAGGATGGCAAACTCTGGAAAGAGGCCATGGTTGATGAAATGGCATCTTTGCACAAAAATGAAGCATGGGATCTGGTGGAGTTGTCGGCTGGAAGGAAACCCATTGGCAGCAAATGAGTGTTCAAGAAGAAGACAAATGCAGAAGGAAAGGTGGAGAGATACAAAGCTCGATTGGTAGCAAAAGGTTATTCCCAAGTGCCAGGAATTGATTTTGGTGATAATTTTTCTCCTGTTGCCAAGATAGCTTCTATTAGATTACTTCTATCTGTTGTTGTTGCTTTTGATTTTGAGGTAGAACAGATGGGATGTGAAGACAGCATTTCTTCACGGGGATCTGGAAGAGGAGATCTACATGAAGCAACCTGAAGGTTTTGCGGTGAAGGGTAAGAAAGAACTGGTATGCAAGTTAAAGAAGTCTCTGTATGGGTTAAAACAATCACCAAGGATGTGGTATCAGAAATTTGATACATTTATACGGGGACTTGGCTTTACCAGAAGCAAAGCAGATCATTGTGTGTATTTTAAATTAATTGGTGACAGTGTTATTTATATGGTCTTGCATGTGGATGATATGTTGCTGGTTGGAAATGACAAAAAAATTATCCAGGATTTGAAGACCCATTTGTCCTCCAAATTCGACATGAAAGATCTTGGTACTGCAAACTATATTTTGGACATGGAAATTAAAAGAGATCAGACAAAGAGGAAGCTTTGGTTAAACCAGAGGAAGTATGTTGAGACAATATTACAGAGATTTAATATGCAGGATAGTAAATCAGTGAAGGTTCCTATTCCTGTAGGTGTAAAGTTATCTGTTAAACAGTGTCCCAAGACACAAGAAGAGGAAGAGGACAGGTCCAGTGTTCCATATGCAAGTGCAGTCAGTAGTCTGATGTATGCGATGGTCTGTACTAGGCCAGACATTACACATGCAGTGGGAGTATTGAGCAGGTTTATGTCAAAACCAAGGAAGGAGCACTAGACAACAGTGAAGCGGGTTTTCAAGTATTTGCGTGGCACTAGTGATTATGGTTTGTGCTACCAAGGAAGACCAGGATTGGACAAATTGTTGGATATTTGTGGCTTTGTTGATGTAGACTGGGCTGGAGATCTGGATCAGAGAAGATCTACAAGTGGGTATGTTTTTAACCTATTTGGAGGTGCAGTCACTTGGATGAGTAAAAAACAATCTATAGTGGCACTATCAATTACAGAGGCAAAATACATGGCAGCCACTCATGCAAGCAAGGAAGCAGTTTGGTTGCAGAGATTGTGTTCGAGTATGGGGTTAGTACAGGGAGCCATAAGGATAGACTGTGACAGCCAAAGTGAAATTTTCTTGGCAAAGAACCCTACATATCATTCAAAGACAAAGCACATTGATGTTTAGTATCACTTTGTGAGGGATATGATAAAAGACAAAAAGGTGTTGCTGGTAAAGGTGGACACTTTTAAGAATACTGCAGATGCATTGACAAAATCTGTGAGCTCTGAGAAGTTCTCTTGGTGTAAAGAAACAATGGGCGTTGCAAGGCTGGATAAATGACTAAGCTCTCCTGTGGCCCCCTGTGGAGAGAAAACAACAAGTGGGAGAATGTTGGGTTGTGTTATATTCTTTCCACGACTAGCCGACGTAGTTAACCAGGGGGTTAGAAGGGGGGCGGAGCCCCCTCTTTGTTTCGCCGATTGCGTAGTGGGGGGGTCACAGGGGGTTTGAGGGGTACAGGTAACCCCACTCTATGGGGTCCGGGGTAGTGCCCCAGAAAATTTTGTTTTTGGACCCTATATTAGGTTGGGCAGACCTACCTATGGTTTTGTGCATGAGTTTTCGCACATGGTTTTGGACGCGATGGTTTTCAGTCCATGGTTTTGGACGCGATGGTTTTCAATCCATGGTATTGGATGCTTCGGCATGTATAAATATGTATTGTAACATTGAAAGGAATATAATGAAAAATCAAGCAGGTAGTCCCAGTTTTGGGATCCAAGGGAAAATCTCTGTGTATATGTGTTTTATGTGTTATGCTCTCGCATTGTTTATTTTCTGTGTTTTAGAATTCATATGCACGAAATATTTGTATGGGGTTAAAACCTACACACTGGTGCTGCCTTAGAGTCAAACGCCTCTCCCTTGTTCTTCTTCCTCAGACACTGGTTCGCATAATGACCTAGTTGCCCATAGTGGATGCACTTGACCTTGGAGAGGTCCTTCTTCTTCCTCTTCTCCTGCTTTCCCGCAGATGCCAGCGCTACATCCTCTTCCTCTTCCTTCTTGATCCAGACTCCTTTGCTGCTACTTCCCATCTTGCTCAACCGCTTAATCTCCTCTTGGTTAAGAGTTGCCCACAATTCTTCCCAATCTAGAAGATCTGCCCTGCCCAGTATGCTCCAGACAAATGTCTCCCACTCCTCGAAGACTGCGTTAAGTGCAGTCCTCACCAACATCTCTTCATCTGGCGTGACCCCTATGGAAGTCAGTTGGTCTTGGATCCTTCAACCGACCGAGGAAGTGATCTATCTGCTTCCTCTTCTGCATCTGGTATGACCGCAGCTGATTCTCAAGTAACCTCTTCCTCTGCACAAAATTACGCTAGAACAATTTCTTCAGGACACATTTCCTTTGTCGTCTCCTTCTTGGCAATATATTGGACCACATGATCCTTGACCCCATCAAGGATGATGCACTGCGCCCTAGCCATTGCCTCCTCAAACTTTTCATTTTCAGTCGGATCAACTGGGATCGCCATTGTTCTCAAGACGAAGGCCTTGATGCGATGTCTATCTAGAATGGACAGGATCCTAGCCTTCCAGACCACAAAGTTGGACGCCCCGTCCAGCCTGTCGTGATCCCTTAAGCCCATTCATGGCCATCTCTCTGCTCTTCTGTCAACTCCTCCAAGTCTCTCTACTTCCCGCCTGGAAGTTTTCTGTTGGACTCCCTCTGAGTCATGATTTCCCTTCTGGAAATCCTCCTGCCAATCGTCAAGTTTCACCTCTCCAATCTTTTGTGCACCTGAAACACTGATCTAGATTCCTTGGCTAGAAATCTGCCTCGGTAGCAACTCCCTCTACCTTGGTTTTGCCCTGTTAGGTATTGTTCTGCCCAAAGTACCCCACCAGCTTCGCTCTCGCACACTGCCCATAGCTTCCTATGCCCCAGCTACTGAACCACTGAGCCTCTAGGCTCTGCGCAATCCTGGCACTGGCAAAACAGCTCCCTCAGCCAACTGCGTCAACCCTCTTTCTGCCCTCCTCAGCCTCTGTGTTGGCCTCTCTTTGGCCCGGACTGATGACGCAGTCCCTCTGCGTCAACCCTTATTCTGTCGCTTTCTACAAGGATCAGCTTCTGTCACTCGGGACAGCGGATTTTGCTGCAAATGCTCTATTTAGTTGATGCCTTCAGCTCTCCTATGATCTGCAACCACGCTCTAATACCATGTTGAAATTTCTAAGTCTATCCATTAGAAATTTAATATGTATTCTTCTGGTTTATTTCTTCTACTTGTTAATTCTGAACAAGTTATTTAAAACATATAAATAACGAAATAAACACAATACAGTCTCAACATCTACAGATCAACAGCTGAAAGAAAACAAACACACAAGTGACACCGTTATTTTTGGACAATCGTCCATGGAAAAACCCAATTCAGGAAAATCGGTGCAGCTATTCTGAGGGTTTATTGTTATGCAATATTTCCTTGAGTACAACTGGATGCCAAACTAGCTCACCCGACAGAGAAAAACAACCGACAGTAGTACCTCTCTATTCAGAAACAAATATTCAGGAAACCTATCCCATGAAACCCTCTCCACCAACTCTGAAGCACTGCGTCAGCCTCCTGCTGCTCTGCGCCAGCCCTCTGAAGCACTGCGCAGCTTCTGGGACCCTCTGCATCACTCCTGCAGCCCTCTGCATGGATTACGCAGGCCCTTTGGCCTTTGCGTTGTCTCTACTAGGCTCTGCATGGCCTGCTTTAACTGCTGCATTTCGCTCTCTACCTCTACGCTGGTCTCTCGGCACTATCTCTGCCTCTTTGTCCAGTACTCACTGCCTCTCACTGTTGATCACTGATTCGACTTTGCTTAGCAACCCTGCTCTAGCAAATCGAAAGACTGATCACTCTGGTGTGTTCTCTAACTGACCCTCAAGCCTCCTCTTATACTTTTCCTGCTGGTCCTTCAACAGCTGAGATTAAATCTCTAATCAACAACTAAGAGTAGATTTGGCTTGATCCATGACTTTTGGAACCTTCTAACCCAGTTTTATATTAATACCCATTAATATATTTTTTTCCTAAGTTTAGAATTAGGAACTCCATTAAAAATATTAATTATTTTAATATTTCCCAAACCGGGTACAATCTGTCCAAACTATTTCTGGGTCTTGGAGATCTCATGTGCTTTAGCCTCTCCACCAATTTACATGGCTAGAGTACATCCGATGCTACCCCAAATCAACACATTATTTCATATGTTTAGATTTGGGAAGAAATCCCTTGGAGCTTAGTTGAATATCTATTGGATGCTTTTGAAGGATCAATGAAAATAACTTGTGAGGGAGGAATATTTAGGCCGATAGGCCTTCCTTTGAAAGGGACTTTCGTCGTCCCTTTGTTTCTCAGGCTGACACCTGGCGTCTGGCATAGAGCGGGCATAAACCCTCTAACCACCCAAACCTTTATCCGCAGAATTCTGAAAGCGAGCGGTCATATGTTGGCTATGCGGGGAATATGCCCTCCTTGCTCGTCGCTCGTCGTGTATTCATGGATATTCATGAAGGCGGTTCTGCGGTTACTTAATTTTTAGTTGGAGTTTGAGAAATTCGTGACGTTTTGTTCGGAAGCTTCAGCATTCATAAGCTCCAGTAGTAATGGCGCATATGAACTCTCAGTTTTGACATTTCGCTCTTCCTGTTACGCTTGCCAGGGTCGATCCCTGCACCTTTCAAGAGATCCCTGCACCTCTCCCCAACTCCGAAACATGCCTCTCATTTCTTCCTTGGCCGTTGGCGTTCTGCAACCTCGCTCTTCTGGTGCTCGAGGTGAAACCTACACTAGCACACCACAGGTATCTTTTTCCTCCTCGGACTTAGAAGCCGTTGCAAACCCTCCTTCAGTGTTACAAATCCTCTCTCTGAGGTTTTCACCAGGAATTTTGTTTATCTGTCTTGGATAAATCTTTCCCAATTTCACTTGGATCTTAGGTTCAGTCAACAGAACCGTAAGGTCTTCCTGGAAAGTTTTTCAACATTATCGCCCACTACACGGTAACCCTCGCAGGTAAGGCCCTTGTTGAATATATGATGTTTCTGTTATCATAGGTCTTTTGTTTTGCATGCTCATCATCGTATACAACTTACTTTTCCCCTTCTTTGCAGGGGAAAGCTACAGGTCTATACTGTCGATGGCTTCCACAGTGCAACCGTGGCGGCAACAATTTCTCCTTACCCCGGAAGTGAACCAGGTCATTCTTGTGGCTATGTTTCCTCTAAGCTTACTTATTATTAAATTATGTTATGGTTGTTCGAGAAGAGCGTCTTTTCTCTGTCGACTTGAGGGTTTTTAAATTATTATGGATGTTGAGCATTTTAGCTCTAGCCGGAACCAAAGTCAGTTGTTTTGTTTTCGTTTTTGTTAAGATCCATTTATGTAATTCATGGAATTACAGTGTTAAAATTTCTCTTCATAATTTACTTGTAGGATACATATATGCATTTTGGTATTTTATGGCTAAACACTTGGTTTGAAACAGTCCTGCAATTAAATCTTGCATGTTGGGCATGCCATTCCTCTTGTTTATATGGTAGTAAGTTCACTGTTTATTGTAGTTCCGACTCAAGGCGAAAACTATATTGCTTATATTCTGTTTATCTTAAGATAGATAATTGTTATTTAATATTTCCAGTATTGTGATTACAGTACAATATGTGTGCCTCTTTGTAAAACATGCTAAATAGATTTTTGAATGAAATATAACTGCTTAGAAGGTTCTTTAGTTGATAATCCCCAAGGGGTGGTTTACTTTTTCCTTTAGTTTAACAATTTCTGATAAATACTTCTTCTGTAGAGTAAAATCGGTCTGCTGGGTAGTCTATCTCATTTATGAGTTTTAGTTTTTCCTGTTATTAAGACAAACATTGGAACAGTTAGATCCAGAATATCCTTGCATGATTTTGTGTGCATTTGGAATTTGTGATAGTTATAGCCATATCTTTGACAGTTGTTCCCTTTCATGCATTCCTCATTGCAGTTGAGAGCACAAAAGCCCACTTGGGAAACTGGATCATCGTTTTCCCTAAAAAATAAAGCTGTGCAGAAACAAGAGCGTTTGCCTAAATCTGACCCGTTGGGCGTAAAGCTAGACATGAATGATGATTTAGAGGATCTGATAGATGAAGAAAGCCTTCTTTCTGAAGAGGATTCGAAAAGATCTTCATTGCCCTCTGGTTAGTAACAGGGGCTGGTGGCTGTTAATGTTGGTTTGCAGTTTATCCATTGGAAAGGAATATATATGATAGAATCCTCCTTAATAACGTTACAAACTTGATCAGCTTGGTCACTTTTCCCATCTATTCTTTCAATCCATATTTTGTAATTTGTTTTGTTGTGCAGCCAATGACTATGAAGTTAGTACGAAAAGAAAAGCCTGCAAAAATTGTACCTGTGGCCGAGCTGAGTTGGAAGAGAAACAGACGAAGTTGGGCCTGACTGCAGAACAGTTGAATAACCCACAATCTGCGTGTGGAAATGTATGCTGGTTCTTTTTAATCTTTTGCTCTTATTTCATTTCTTTCTCGGGAAGAAGTATTTGCAAATTGCCATCCCTATTTTGTGGAGAAAGGTTGCCAATTTATATAACCTTTTCACCATTATGGTATTTCTAGTTTGTTCTTTTAGTTACTGTTTACGAGTATAATTGTTCTGTATAAAAGAACAGAATGCTGCGTTGATATCTGTTAAACTTTTGATTGAACAAACTTCCTTTAGGTCTCTCTCTTAATATACACAGCTGTGTTTTTTAATGAAAACTTGAGTTTCCATCTCCATCTTTGAAGGAGAATCTTGGCTGCTGGGATCTGCAGCGTATACTATATTACAGTTACCCTATTTTATATTCCAAACTGTGAACAAGGTCACATACTGTAGGAATCAAAATGTAATATAATATTTGCTCATTTTTCTGATATAATGGATGTCTTGATTTTGTTAGTGTGGACTCGGGGATGCATTCAGGTGCAGTAGTTGCCCCTACAAAGGACTTATCTCCTTTCAAACTTGGGGAAAACTTAAAAGGTATATATACCACATACATATTGTTTTCCATCTATTGCGCCTTCTATTTTTAACAAGTTTGTTCTGACATATCAATTCCTCCATTTGACTAAAATGCTTTTACAAAAATTGCAGGTATCTCTTCCTGGCACACTCTTGACTGTTGATATGTGAGCAAAGTAGTGCTTTGAAGAGTTAACAATTAGTCATAAACCCTCAATCATTCCGTGCCATCCAAGTGATGGGTTGCTTACCTTTAAGCATTTCTAATGTAATTTCCCTTCAACCATTGAGTGCTTAAATTAAGCAATGGTGCAGCCTTATTTCTAGGTATAAATTATAATATAGTGTATGAGAATCACAACTATTGCTGGCGTTATTAGGACTGTTAGTGTTACCTATCTACTTTTGTATCTGTTATATATGACATATGAAATGATGAATCTGGCCAGGGAAGGAATGTTTATAGCATCCCAACATTGCTTCCTTGAAGGAAATGAGTAAAGTACTTAATATTTGTTTATCAAATTTAGGATAAGTTTGATTTGCTTGGCCAGCTCTTTTCTTATGCTGATTTTTCAATTACAACAGTCACGTAAGGGCTATTGTATTAACTATACGCACGATTTGTTAAGAAGTAATCGACCTAATTGAAGACATTCCCAACCATTCATTTGGGCAAATCTTTCATGACCATTCATTTGGGGAAAGCTCTCAAAAGGATGATAAATTGGTTTCCAGATCGGTTTTCTTTTGCCTTCCATTTGGTTGAAGTTGAATAGAATCACAAATTGACTCTCCCTGCCCTAAATGTGAATTGTATCCCATGATATCTTTCTTGCAGAGACACCTTTAAGGACTGTAGCTTTTACAAATGAAGTTAGACCGGATTTGTTCTTTTGATCGGTTTATTTTCCATTTCTAGCAAGAGAATACATCTTATATTACTTTGCAAAATAAGTAGATTACATCATGTGTCATGAGGGAGGACCTGGAGACTGCTTCATTTTGCCTCTTCCCCAGCATGGGTGTTAACACCCTTGTTCAGTGTATAGGGTCATTTTACCCTTATGGGTTTGACTAAACTTGTCTAGGCTTCCAGCCTCTTAACCGGGTTGAACTTTGTTAACCGGGTTGAACTTTGTTTAGGCTTCCCAACGTTTTAGGCAGGTTGGAAATCCTAAATCCTTTTGTTACAACTTACGGATGACTCGTTTCAATGTTCTGCTGCTCGTCCTTCTCAAATTTATTAGTGGAGTTATCATTTTGGTCTTACAAAGCATAACCTATCTTCTCAAATTTATTAGTAGGGTTATCATTTTGGTCATACAAAGCATAACCAATCTTCTCAACCGGATTTGTTCTTTTGATCTGTTTATTTTCCATTTCTAGAAAGAGAATACATCTTATATTACTTTGCAAAATAAGTAGATTACATCATGTGTCATGAGGGAGGACCTGGAGACTGCTTCATTTTGCCTCTTCCCCAGCATGGGTGTTAACACCCTTGTTCAGTGTATAGGGTCATTTTACCCTTACGGGTTTGACTAAACTTGTCTAGGCTTCCAGCCTCTTAACCGGGTTGAACTTTGTTTAGGCTTCCCAACGTTTTAGGCAGGTTGGAAATCCTAAATCCTTTTGTTACAACTTACGGATGACTCGTTTCAATGTTCTGCTGCTCATCCTTCTCAAATTTATTAGTGGAGTTATCATTTTGGTCTTACAAAGCATAACCTATCTTCTCAAATTTATTAGTAGGGTTATCATTTTGGTCATACAAAGCATAACCAATCTTCTCAAATTTATTAGTAGGGGTAGGGTTATCAATGATCATTTTGGTTTTACAAAGAATAAGTTAATAACCAAAGGGCATAATAAGCAATGCATTAGTTTTGTTTTAAAACTTTTCAATATCAATAAGAAATCCTTTTAGATTAAAAAGTAGATTTTTGTAATTCACTTGATTGACAAATTAATCATTTTAGTAATTGAAAATTATGTGAACAGATTTAGAAATTGCAAGTTAATGATCAGATAATTATATTAAAAAAATTAGAAAATTCAGAATTACATAAAAAGAATTGTTAGGATATTGGAAACCTAAGCAGTTTGGAAGAATTTTCTTTGGGAAATGCTTTGTTGGAAATGCTGCCCTGTTCTCTAGGTCACTTGAGCAGCTTGAAGAAGTTGTGGGTTTGTGATTGCGCAGAATTGAAATCTTGGCCCAATTCGTTGGGACTGTTGACTCAGCTGTCAACGTTGTGGGTTGGAGGCTGTGGAATACAGCCCTTACGATCAACAAATTCAGCCTCAGTCTTGATGGATCCGAGGCATCCGATAATATCATGGTTTCTAATGGAATCAACTTTTTAATAGCAATATATCAATATGTTTTGTAATATTATGTTTTGACTTTCTAAAGGCAATATACAATTATGGTTTTCAATGAAATATATTGGTAGGGGATAGTCATGGTGGTTATTGCCTTGGTCACTAGCAAGCTTCGTATATGCTTGGCCATCTATAGAGGTTTTTTGATTTTGGGTAATTAACTTACTCTAAAATGAAATAAGACATTCAATGTGTTCTTTGTAATATAGATATAAACAAAACATCTAAAGAAAAGTAATTGCACAATGATCCAGGCCAACAAAACAAGGTTTTCCACAAACCAATTAAGCCTTTCAACCTTTTCGGCTTATTTTCTTATATCAAACATTTGCAGGGTTTCAACCAATTAACATTTCATTGAGTATGTATTTACAAAGCAATGATTTTGGGATCAAATCCCACAAAGCAATTCTATACTTGCTTTTCAAATTCCTTCAAGCTTTTGAAAGTAAAGTAAAACCAATGAATTATCAATATAATTTTACCATAATAAAAAACAATTAGAAAGCCTTTAGCCAACTCAAATTGCTCATTCGTTAGGCTTGAACCAACATCTCTTCTAGAAAAATTCAACAATTCCGATTTAATAATCCTATCGGCCTCTCTTTGTACCTTTTGGGACAATTGCTAGTTTAGATCACTATTGCTTTTCTTTTCTTGTTGAAATAACTTGACATATGATTATGGAGTAAAAAAGTGGTAGACTCTCTTTCAATGTTCTATTGTGCTATTCTTGGAATGTTTTTATGTTGCATAATTTCTCAGTACTTGATTAAATACACATACATTTCTTCCAGTAATTCATGATCTTCATACATATTAGACGTCATTTTTTTTTGCGATGTCCTTAACCATATTTCTGCAAATTGGGACAACAAGGAAAGAGTCGAGGTAGCTTGAGTGTTTCAGCCATGCTATCCTCTTTCCATCGTTAGGAGAGCCTCCTAGAGCCTCAATTTGTCCCCATCGCCTAATGGAAAAACACTAATCTCTAGTCCTAACATCCACTTTATTTTATTTGCTCGTAAAAATCTGTTTTGCTAGAACCATCACTTTGTTCCACCTTGGACTTTCATGTACAAGTTCTAGCAATCTTATCCTAAGGAAACCCCACTTGAGCCAGAGGAGAGCTGGCCTATAAAGTATAGAAGAGGGTTGGTGAGGTGACAATGGCCTCACTCAGTTATGTGAAAGCCTTGATTGACCCTTAGAACTTTATCTCAAGAAATGAGGTTTTATGTGATAACATGCGCAAGAATAAAATGCCAATCACAGGGAAAAGAGGGCAACATTAAATTCCCTTAGGCTTATAACACTTGATATTTCAGGTCAATAATATCACATGATGAGATGATACAAATGAGAGCTTGATAGGCTGACAAAAAAAAAAGGGCACACACGTTATAGACCCTACATATCAAGTCCCACAAAGTTGGTCTTAATGATGAACCTAATACACAATTGTCAATAAACGAAATAAAATATCGCCTTAGACATAATTGCAAGAAAACAATGACACATATGAATGTGCCATGGGCCATGGCCGCATGTGCACAATCCAGATTACACCAATAACTTCAACATGTGCAAGGATGGTGTTAAACAGCAACCTGGTTGGCACAATGACACAACTAGTGATTTTTTCATGGATAACAGGTTTGCTGATCTAACGAGGGAGACTCATCCTAATGAAGTTGTCCATGTTATCTTGGAATGGAGAGGGATGTCCATCTCTAGTCAAAAGAAGCTCATGAGAGGAGTTTCAAAGGAAGCCAACCCAAATGCAGTATTCCTTCAAGAGGTTAAATCTGTTGGCCTTGAACTAAGTAAGTAGTAAGGATCGTATATCTGATATTCAATGGACCATTTTGGGCTACGGATTTTTTGATGGAACACTCTGTACAGATTGACAACCTAAGCTCTATTTAAACAACAAAACAAGCAAGTTTTGTTTGGGATTATAACCAATGTGAATTTATGTAGAAAGATCGAACTGCATCATCTCTAGCATGATACATATAATTTTAAAATATGAATTTCATCTCAGAGAGCCTTTGGAGAACACACCCTAAGAAAGCCATCCACAGAGACTACGAACTAAAGTCTAATGCCATACATTTCCTGACAGTAAATAGGAAATACATAATATAGTGATGCATTATTATAAGTGCTACGGGTAGGCCAAGATTACCTGTTTCCACAATTTATCAATCCTCGGGGTGGCAATTCCAGATTGTCCCAGTTGAAGAGCTCGGCAAACGACTTGTACGGAAAGAATAACTGATATAACAAGAAACCATGTCAGAGAACACTCGTCAAGATGGGATAAAAAATCACTCCAGTTCAGGCTAAACTCCTAATAATTGACCTACACAATTATGGAAAACAGAAATATAGTGTCTAATTGGTACTCAATAAATACCCATACAAGAATACCCTTTTTAACATAAAATGGAACGCTAAACATATATTTTTCACTTACCTCACTTGAGTTTGCTAGACTTTCATTTATTCTTCCTGCAGCTTTTCCCGTTGGGCTTTTTGAAGATTTTGGATGATTTGTAGATTTTTCCTCGGATCTTTTCAAACCATTGACAGTGGGATGAGAACCTTCAAGCTGCACTGCAACCAATGACTCTCCTTCTATGATGCTAGTGTGTTCACCTGAAATGGGGAAAATAGAAACCCTTTCTCTGTGTGGAGAAGAATGCACAAGATCAGTTGCAGAAGTTAGCTTCCTTGTACTGCTGGACAGAGAAACCTTTCGACCCTGAATTTCAGTTGCCAAAATTGTAGCATTAGATTCATTTGGCTGATGGTTTTGAAATTTGATGCTACTGTTGGAGGAACTACAACAAGCATCCCTGACTATCAATGAACTGGTGGAGCTTGACTTAAACGGAACCGAATCCAGGCAGGAAGAACTTGGCCCAGAAATTCCAGAACTAGAGATAGTGCTATCACAACCGCTGGAACAACCATTGACGACAGGATCACAAGGTTCATCCTGCACTGCAAATGACGACTCTCCTTCTATGATGCTAGTGTGTTTTCCCAAAGTAGGGAGAATAGAAACACTTTCCCTATGTGGAGAACAACGCAAAATATCAGTTCCAGAAGTACTCTTCCCCGTGCTGTTGGACAGAGAAATCCGTGGACCCTGAATTTTAGATGCCAAGGTTGTAGTATTAGATTCATTTGGCTCACGACTTTTAAATTTGATGGCTGAGCTTGAGTTAAGGGGATTTGAATACTTTAGACAGGGAGAACTAGGCCCAAAAATTCCAGAACTGGACATATTGCTAGCAAAACTTGAGGAACTCGGGAGATCCAGACAAGAAATATCACTGAGTGAATCCAGGATATAAATTTTAGGACTAGAAGCATAAGACATATGGCTCTGGCTGCTTTTATGCTGCTCAAGCCGATTCTCAGCAGGGGAGATGTCAGTGACAGGGATCTTAGAATTCATACATTTCTTAAGGCTAATAGATGTGGGGAAATCAAGCATCTGACTTATCGAACTGGAAATATCATGCAGGAAACTTGAAGAGTAATCGAGTTCATGTTCAGAAATTAGAGGCTCTGTCAAATTGGTTGAAAAACTGCTAGAGTCGGGAAAATCATTTTTAAGACTATTACAGATATTTGTGGTAGTGCCAAGAGAACGGGGGATAACATTTACCAAGTTTTTAGAGGGGACATGAATTACAGGACTTTCAGTGCAGACACTATGTCCTCCAATTGGGCAAGATGTACAATAATTTACATTATCTGGGAAAGATACAGTAAATGTTGTGGGAATATTAGGTAACGTACTTTCATAATCAGGAATTTCACTAATGTGAAAAGTCTTTGTAGGGGCATTGCATATAGAAATTTCGCTGGATAAATGGATAATTGAGTTGGGAACTTCCCGTTCCATGTGACTTGTAAGAACATCATTTTGGGTGGATTCAATCCCATCAGAAATGTCAGGAGCTGAGACATTTTTTGTGATTTCAGGATTTATTATCAACATGTCAGTTGTTTCTGAAGCACATATTTCAGAAATTTTGGAATTATAAAGATCCAACCTTTGATAGATGGAACCACAAGTTTTTGGTTCTTTCAAATCCGGAACAAAAGATTTCCTTTCCTGCATCTCTGAAAAAATTGTTGAATCAGCTTCACTACTTTCAGAAGAGATATATGAAACCAAGGTGCTTGAACTGATAGTATCTTCTGGCTGACATTGGTGCCTGTGGCCTTGCCTCCAGTGAATTATCTGACACTTTCCTGAGCTGTGCAAACACACCAAGAAGCTGTAAGTCTTCATAAAGACATAAGCACTCAAAGGAAATTCATACAGTTAAACTAGTCTATGCAAAGGTATTCATAGACATTTATATGCACTCTTTTAAAAGAACAATAGGAAGTCCATGTCGTTGAAAACAGGCCAAGAAAGCTCGTAGGAGAGCACACCATCCTACAGGAAGAATGTTGGACTAAAAGCTTGTTGGAGTGCACAGGGAGGAGCATTAAGCCCTAGGAGAATCATGCTTGGAAAGCGTTTGATCCTGGTGGTTGGATAAAGTTTGAACCGTAGTATGAGAGGTGCACATCCTTGTATTGTAAAGTGCTCCATGGAGGTTTGACTTTTTGGTTACTTGCAAAGACAAAGGTCCTTGTTTTATGTTAACCCCTCTCTCTCTATATATATATATATGGAAGAGAACTTTTGGTGTTACATCAACATTTTGATAGGGTTTGTGATGTAAACCACTGGAGAAAACATGAAGAAGAGAGAGACATCATGGATGTTCTTGGAGAGCTTGCACTTGTGAGATGCTAGGTTTACACTTTGTGAGACACTAGGGTTTGTGAACTATGCATGTAAACCCTAGAAAAGAACATTGCAGTAGAGGAAGCGATGATTTGTCTTGTAGAGCTTAGCTAACAACCTGGATAATATTACAACCTTGTTCTTGTGTGATACATGGAAGCTAGGGCAAGATCATTGGTTGCCTTGTGAAATTGGGTTAAAAGGTAATGAAATATTGCTGCTGTAAACTAATCTTCCAGCTTCAGCCCTGAGGTTAAAATTTCACAGTATATAGATCCTGGAACCTCGGGTAAATCAGGTGAAAATTATGAATTTGCATTAAAAGGCTGATTCTCAAACTGTCTCCATATTATTGGTCTAAATCTTGAGGATTTTGTACCACTACCAGCACAAGCTTGCCTTCTTCATCGAACATAGGTAACTCAATTAGTGCCCAATTTCTCTTTTATACCTTAAACTTATCTTACCAGATCCGTCAGGTCTGGATGCTAGATCTGCAGATCCCTGTTTTAGATCCAGGAAGGATCCATGAACCAGACGGATCCTTTCAGGCTCAAAATAGACCCCAAAAAAGGAAACGCATCCTGTTCCAAAGATATTTCATCTTGATTTTATGTTTTTGGTATTGTTTGAAGGTTTTGGCAATTTTTTAGGGTATTATATAAGAACCCTATCCAACTTCCAAGACATCAGAAAATGATCTGTTGGACTTTAGTGAGCAGTTGCTACGCTTTGAAGTTTGAAGTAGTGATTAGACCTTAGCAAACATAGCAGTCAGCGCAATTTCAGCAATCAGGCGCACTCAGGGAACAATGACAACTAGGGACTAGTGAATAGTGGGAGCAATGAACAGAGATCAAACTCTACAACCTACAGGTCAGAAGTATGTTCAAATAGATTAGTTAATCGGTTATCCCAGTAGGACCATAGCCTATATTATGTACTGTTTATTTCAGTTTCTCTTTGGCATGAACTTTATTGTAAAACTAGGTTATCATGAAAGAAAAGTAGGACACATTTGCTATAGTACGGGAAAAATAATTGATTCATCGTAGACTGAAAAGAGGATTGTTTGACAACACAAATGACATCACCTTGAACACAAAAAAAATCCCCATGGGTTATGAATGTTCTCATCAATGCACGACTCTAACAATGGAATGCCTTTCAATGTTTAAATATTATGATAGAGCATAGACATGACCTTTTTTATTTTTATTAACTTATTAAAATTGAATTTCATAAAAATCAAGTTTGTCTTGAGCCTACCTTCTCAAATCATCCCCATCCATCAATCACAAAGATTTTTGTTGAATTGACTATGAACATATCAAAACACACTTGGCATCTTCACTTCTAACATTGCTTCTCAACAGGCATCTTCTCTAGTGTTGACAGTTTCAGAAGCCTTCATTGTTATTTCCTATTGCCAAGCATGAGAGTGAAAGGTTTGCTTATATCCCAAGCAGGTGTCTCTTCATGGAGAGTCATGTCTCATTTAGACATGACTCTTCAACCTAATTGCTAATTAACTGATCATTATTTATGACTATTATCATTTACATTATTTTACATTATTTCCTATATATTTATTCATAGCATACCTATTGTAATAGTAGCTTTAATCGGATCTTGGAGAATCTTTCTTTTTCAAACAGTCTTGGGCATAGTAACCATGCTTGTGACAATCAAAACATTCGACATCCCTTAGTCTTCTATAAGAGTCCCTTGAATCGGGAGAGGACCTTTTCGAACTAGATGAATTCCTTTCCCCCTTTTCCTTTTATCTTGAGAAGCAAATGCGGCGGGTTTTTCTTCTCCGTGCTTTTGAATTCTCCCTCTTGAAATCATCCCAGATTCTTCTTGAGTGAGCTTTTCAACAAGTTCATCAAATGACAGAAAATTGTTGTTGTTTCTAATGGTAGAAATGAAGGTTTCCCAAACAGGAGAGAGACCTCTAAGAGTCACAATAACCAATTCCCTGTGAGGAACAGTTTATCCAACTCTCTGCAATTGATCTTTAAGACGAGAAATCCTCATGATATAGGATTGCATAGTCCCTCCTTTATTCATTTTCGTGTCTTTCAGTTGATCTTTCAAGGTGATGATTTCATTCAAAATGCTGACTTCATACAAGCCAACCAACTTATCATACATATCCTTAGACTTATTCAAATTACCAGCATAAGCAAGTAAATGATCTTGTAAACCATCAACGATAATTTGTTTTGCTTTTAACTCACCTCTCATGTGCTTGTTCTTGACAGCAGCAGAAGCATTCTCCGTAGGCTCAAGTGCTTTTCCTTGAATGAATTCCAAAACATCATTGTTATCAACTATGATATCCAACCTGACCTTCCATGCGGCAAAGTTTGATGACTCACCTAACTTCTCATGTTCCTTGACGAATGAGGAAGACATCTTGACTTGATTAAATAGGCTCCTTCAACTTTGCAACGATGATTGCTTCAACTCTTGTCTCCTTATGGGCTTGTCCTTCACCTTAGCTCTGATACCATGTTCATTTTTACACTACTCTATTCTATATCAATTACTTTAGCCCAAATCAATTCTTCAATTAGCAATCTTTTAAACAATAATTAATTATTCCATTCATCAACAGTAATTGAAGATAGAACAGTAAACGCAATGACAAATAGGAGAAAATCAACACATCAACAAGAGACATCGGTTCGGTCAAAGACCAAGGAAAAAGCCCACAAGGGGGGGAACCCTTTGAAATTCTTCTTCTATTAGATTGTCATAAAATGTTCAGCAGAGAGTACAATGAGAAATATCTATCAACAAGAGTCAAAGTCAAAGGCTTTGACTATCAACCAAGTCAACCAACCATAAATCCAATATACCAATGATGAAAAGTCAAATCTGGTCAACTATCTAAAATCTGCAATTTTGTCCAAGTCAACAGCAGTCAAAGTCTACCCTAACCAATCCACAACTGTCAATGATCAACCCTCCAACTAACTTGGTCAAAGCAGCAATAAATGCGGCCTTGAATGTTGGTCAAGTTTAGCCCAAAACAGTCAAAGATATCCCTGTCAAAATCGGTCAAACGAGATAGAGAAAGTTGTTAGTGCAATTTCTTGCGGTCAAAGTCTGCAGTCAACACTAGGTCAAATTGTCCATATTTTCTCGGTCTTAGTGCCAGTCAACTCGGCCTCTGAAAAACGAAATTTTCACACTCAAAGCAAGTCAAAACATGAAGGAAAACTCAATCAAACTATGGTCAAAATCTGCAATTTCCTGTGGTCAAAGTATGCAATAGTTCTGTGGTCAATGTGCCCAGACATCCTCGGTTTTTGAGCCAAAAATTGCGGCCTACCAAGACATAAATGCCCTCAAAATATCGAACCAAAATTTAGCCCAGAAAGTCAAAGTCAACATTTGTCAAAGTTGCAATTTGCTTCAGATTTTGTCCACCTAAAATTTCGTCCTTCTTTTCTAGCCCACACGTGTGAAGGGACCCTGCAATTTGTACGAACCAATGAGGAGAGGAGAGATGAGAAGTTGTGAGTTGATCTGTGTCCAAATGAGTTGGAGGTCACTTGTATTTATAGGCATTGGAGGAGGGATAATTAGTCTCTCTAGGCCGACTTGACAATTTGTACAACTGTGGACTTCACTTCAAAAATCCACTTTCCCTTGTCCAAATCAAGTGCTTCAAAAGTCAAAATCAATCCTCTCGAAAGGAGGAATCTAGTCCCATGTTCGGAATTTGTCACTGTGCTACCAAAAATTAACAGCCTCTAGAAAGTCCCACGTACCCTTAAAAGTAGGACAGCTCTCTTTGACTAAGCATATCTTCCTCCTGGATCACCATTTCTGAAAATTTCAAGGGGCAGGAGAAGTAAAAATTGTGATGCTTTATCTAGGTACTCCAATCGATGACCCTCTGGGAACCTGTGCATTAAGATATGCAAAGTACTTGGGAACTGCAACGTATTGGAAAATGTGAGACTATCATGTTGAAGAGCTATAACATGATGAAAAAAACAAGGCCAAGGAATTCCATACAAACCCAATAAGACAACCAAGTGGGAAAACATAAGTGTGTCGGGATCAAAAGGATAATGTAAAGGAAGAGTACAATAGGAAATTACCTTTACAAGGCTAGGCACTAAGTGGTCCTGTAAATCATGAGTACTAATAGATCCACCTCCAAGATGCCCGCATACCATAAGGATGCCCATCATAGTAGAGTTACTACTCACCAAGGGGATGTCGGCAATACCATAAAACCAAGCACAATGGAAATTCAACTAAGAAGATCGGCCATGATTGTCCACATACCGGGGATCTAGGACACACTCTCACATGAAGATCATCCCACAGGGATTTACAGCGCTTTAGACTTCCTTTCCTTGGACTTACGATGGTGATGCCCAAAAATTAATCTGTGCATATATGTAGACCTACTGAAAGAGGGTAATAGGTCCATCACAGCAATTATGAAGGCTATGATTCATGAGTTAAATTTGCTTCTGTGACTTAGGGGGAGGCATGCAATGCAACTATCTAAATTCTATATAAGTGCTCTCGTAGGATATTGAAGGACAAGGTACCAAAAGAAGATTTTATTGGTGAGTCACATTTTAGGGTATTTGGTTGTCCTATGTATATTCATATTCCTATTGAAGGAGATCCAATCTTGAACCTTCTAGCATAAAGGGTATATTTCTTGGTTACAATGAATCCTCCAAGGCTTCATCACATCCAAAGACTATGTTGAGACAAGTTGTGAAATTGATGAGAATGCATACCGTAAGACATAGGAGCCTCTCATGGAGGTCGAGGAGGGAAAAAAGTTTGTCCCAAGTAATAGTCTATAGATTTCAAAAAAAATAGATTCGACCATTTTACCTTCTAGCTCATCTAGGAACCATGTTTTTGGACAAAATGTCCCTAGAAAAACCCCGAAGGGAAAACCAGTTCTTCAGATCTAGGGGTCTTATTATTATTCAGCAAAATCTACAATTGATAAATATTACAACACTGCTTGCCAAACCCCGGTAAAGCTTGAACAAAATATTTATTCACCTCCACAAGTCGATCTGACCATTGGAAGGCTCACAACCTCCCTCTGCAACCTAACACGACCTCTCCTAGAAAATATGACCTCACATGTGCGGCTCCTATGGCTCTCTAATGCCCACGAGCTGGAGAGAATTAGCCTCCTGGCTATGTTGACAACTCGTACAACCCTCCTAACAATCTGTACGACCTCCACCTAACAATCTAAGCCTCTCCTGAAACCCTCATGGCTTCAATAACTTGGCCTCCCCCTGACAATATCAACCTCTCCTGGAACCCTCACAGCTTCAATAACTCGGCCTCCCTTGACAATCTCAGCCTCTCCTAAAACCCTCATGGCTTCAATAACTCAGCCTCCCTGTCTGCAAAAAAATGTTGTGAGAATTCCTCCTCTAGATCTCAAAAACTGGAAGAATATTGACAAAAGAAAACTCAAAAATATTCACTGCTTCAAATGTTGCTAAAACCCTCGTTGTTGTCAAACCCCACGCTATCATTGCGCCCTCTTCACGGCAATGAATGATCTCCAAGATTGCCCATCGATTTCCTTTATAATATGTCATTGAGAAATCAATGGCCAAGATCTAGATCTGAAATGATCTAATTGATGGCTAAAATCACTTGGAAACTTTACTAAAAGTCTCTAGAGGAAAATCAACCATTGCTCAATTATTACTAATTAATTAATCTATTTCCCTAAAGTTAATATCTAGGAAAATAATTATAACTGATTAATTAATTTAATTAAGACATTTCCATTCAACATAACAACTTGGGCTTGGAGATATTTTTCACTCTTGTGTTCCTAGCCTCACTAACACCACTTGAGGCTAGAACACCTATCCAAGCTACATTAACCAACACTTCGTCTTAGCAAGGAAGGTGTTCTACGTTGTACACCATCATGCTCCATGATTGCATTTGGAACACATGTCACCTTGAGTACCCCATGGCCCATTTCACTATGCCACAACTCTCTCAGACTGTTGCTGCAAGCGATGAGTGCAAACTCATCCTCTATCCATCTAAAAAGGTCATTTGTGACTGTTGTTGTGGACTTCTCGCCCTTCTTGTCACCTTTCTTCTTGTGTAGGAAATTACTACAGTAATGGCCACACGCGTGACAGCCATAGCACTTGATCTTCGACATGTCCTTCTTCTTTTCCTCCTTGGAGTTGGACCCTTTACTGGATCCCTTCTTTGCTTTTCCCTTGCTCACAAGAGAAACATTCTTGCTTTGATCTCCCTTATGCTTGAAATTGCTGCTAGTACCACTATTTCCTTTCACAAGGCTCAGTCAAAGCTCCTCCTGTGTTCCCAACTAGGAAAATCAGATCTTCCACTAACCAGTTGCACGAAAAAATCCCATTGCTTCTGAAACCCATTTAGGGTTGTTCTCACAAGCTCTTCGTCATCGTCCTTATCTCTAATGGTTGCTAACTCATCTTTGATTTTCCTGATGCGGATGAGATAACTAACAACATTTTCTCCCTTATTTTGTTTGGTGCTTTTGAGCTTCTCCCTTAGGATCATTTTTCTATTCATATTTTTATCTTGGAAAATTGTGTGATGGCATCTCACAATCTTCTTGGTCATATCTTCTTCTCCCAAATGTGGAACTACGTGGTCTTGACCCCACCTAGAATAATATGCCCAGTGTTGGCATCATCTTTCAGGTACTCATGCAACATGATAGGATCTATTGGTACAACAATATGTGTCATAGAAAACTCCTTTAGCCCATCCTCTTCTAAAATAAGATAGCACTATTAGCCTCACTCTCTTAAAAATCAATAATAAATCCAATTAAATAAATAAAATCATGAAAATTCCTCAAACTAAGGAATCTAGTTTGGATGAGAGATTCTCTCCAACTAGCTCTCCTAAATTAATGTGTAAGTTGAGAAATTGTCTCAACCAAGAGAGTCTAAGATAGACGCACTATCTTAAGACCACTTGCTCATGTATTTAACTGTATTATTAAATTATTTGAATAAGAGAGAATTACATGAGCAGGAGAGACCACATGATGGCTCTCTGCCTTTTCCGCCAGTTTGTCTTTTGTGTGTCGCTGCTTTGATTATTGTGTGTTAATTTGTTGTGTGTTTAATATGGCTAAGTGGTTTCTACATGTGGTATCAGAGCCATGGTGAGATTTGTGAGAGCCAAGCATGAGCTTAAGGTCTGAGAGTCGAATATTTTATGTTTGGAATTAAATAGAGAGTTGCGATGTTGTTAATGAACATCAATGGGGAATCTATGCACTGGTGATAAATCTTCCTTTAGAAATAAGTGATGCCTATGATACTTTGGATCGTGGATCGAAGAACAGAATGATAATTTTCCATGGAGCTGAGATTATGAACCAATCAATGTATTAATCAATCAACAGTGATCTGAGGACAGTTGCAGTCAGGGCTTCCATTTCTCCATGAGGTGCCACAAACATAACAGAATTCATGTCGGCACCTGCAAGTAATGTGATTACATCCATAGATCAATTCAACCATCGATTTGCACTTTCCACAGCGGTGCCAGTTACTATTCTCGGCAAGCTTGAGAAGCAGAAAATCCGCTTCAGTTTTGTCGGTGGCAGGCAGCATTATAGATTTTCATGCCATGGAGCCTTGCAGTGCGCACAGAACAACCTGTTGCAGAAGGGGCATTCCGCCATTTCCACATCCTCCACATCAAAGGATCCAAGCGCACAATCATATAACATTTCCTTCACAATGAATTGTGAGTCTGGTCTTATATATTTATCTTTGTGCAAACGAGAGCACTCCAGGAACAAAATTAAAGTCGAGGAAGGAGACAGTGCTAGCTGATGCTTCGAGGAGTCACTTATTGTGTGCCATAGACGTGCGCCTTATGATGTTACACCACGAATTAAAAGTAGCTTTAGCTCGTGCTACTGCTGCTGGATTTTCAGTTGGACAAATGGCTAATCTCATGGCTTTTTCTAAACGGTTTGGAGCAAATCGCTTAAGGTGATCATATAGTAATGGAAAAAACTTTGATTAAGCGAGGAAACTCAATTTCACATTTTCCTTTCAATGGGTTTTCCTTTGAATTCTCCTTCGTGACCATAATGTTATCCACAGGGAAGCATGCACCAAGTTTGTGGTCTCATGTCAACAAAGAGAGCAACAAGTCTCCCTGCAGATAGACAGTACACATAAAACATTGTCTAGCCCCTTCTCAAAATACGGAGATAAAAATTCAAACCCTGTTGGATTGGTACCACGCCTGCGGAATTATTTACAACCGCAATGGTGCCGAGAACGAGGTCATTTTTCCATCTCTTGATATACATTTAGAGGAATCGCAGTTGTCTGTATAGATCTCATTTTTCTTGATGCATACTACTGTTCAAATATTTTGATGGAGGCTGCGTTGAAATCCAAAAGGAAAAGGAGTAAATAATCATTGAGATGGAGTGGAGGAACGTGTGCCAATACAAGTGTTGAAGAGAGAAGCACCCAGTGGAATCTGCAGTGCTTAACAATTAAAGGAGGTATATTTTGTTTTTAAGTGGAGTGATAAGGTTATGAAAGCATTTTTTAAAGATTTGTAATCATGATAAATTTATTGGAGTCATAAGATGCATATTTTTGTATTTGGAGTGATAAGTGATTTTTTGGAGAAAGTTATTGTTGTAATCCAAAGTAATTTTTACTTTGAGAAAGATTGAGTCGGTACAGGCAGTTTTTGAAGATAACTTGCTTCCAAAAGTTTGCAAGTATGACATTCTCATTGAGAAGTTTACACTACAAAGTTGTGACATTGAAGAATGATGTACTCCAATAATTAATAAAATCATAATTTTTGTGGTGATCGTGTCCTAGATCCGCCCGAAATTGAATAAGGGGATCATAGGTACACTCTGTGTCGTGAATGTGCTTGCATGATTTGAGTCAAATTTGTAAAACACTCTTTTTATTATGCTTAAACAAAACAACTACATGCACATAAAAAAGTTTACATATACAAGTCATCGATCAAGCTCCTGAAATCAAAGCTCCCATAATCAATTAAGTTCATAAGCACAAAGTGTCACATCATCCACTTGATAAAAGTAATATTCTGCAACAACATTTCACAACAGCTAATTCACGCCATCAAGTTAAGGACGCTACAAAAATCAAGCATTTCAAGCCAAGACGACATCAACGTCTTCAACACTTTTTGTATCACTTGCAGATAAACTTTTTTTTGAATTGTACGGGTGCATTTTCGGTTGTAACCGACACCCTCATTTGATTTGTTATAGTGCATATATTAAGTCAAGTCAATTGTCACTTGAACATTTATCATTTGGGTGCATTTTCGACAGTGTTTGACACCCTTTCCTTTTTTTACAAATCATCACATTCAGTGAGTACATTCAAGAAATCACAAGTGTCAGTAATCAATCAAGCAAGTTCAAGTGAGCATCAAATCAAGCCAGTGTTTAAAGCAATCATCATTCAAACAATCAAAGCAAGCAAGTTTGAAAGCAAGCGAGCGTGCAACAATCAACCAAACATCAAGCGAGCGAGTTCTACAAATCCAATAAGTATTAAAAGCAAGCGAGCGTGAATTCCAACAAGTTCAAGACAACAAGTATTTCAAGCAAGTACAATAAAGCAAGCGAGTGTGTCATTCAAACAATCAAAGCAAGTGAGCGTGTCAATCAAACAACCAAGCAAGCGATCGTGTCAGCATCAAGTGTGAAAGTTCAAAGCACGACATCTACAACAAACGAGCCAGTGTGAAGTTGATTGAAGCATTCACAAAGTGTCAGTGAAGCATTCAAGCAAAGCGATCGTCATCAAGCGAGCATGACATCAAGAGTTCAAACAACCAAGTCATACAACTCAAGCAAGTGTTTAAAGCATCAGCAATCAGCAAACAGTACAAGTGAGCCTGTCATTCTAGTGATCAACTCAAGTGAGCAATTTTTTCAAGCACGACTTCTACACCAAGCGAGCTTGACTTCAAAGTAAGCAAGGCAACATGGCGACACACATTCAGTTGTCCCAAATTCTTCACAATTTGATTTTATCATCATCTGGCGACATGGTGAACATCAACAAAACCACTCTTGCTGACATTCAAGTGCATCTTCAACATGCACATGAAATGATTGAGTTCCTTCAACTAGAATCGCAACAGCAAAGAATTGAGTTGCAAGAGAAGTGTGTTGCTTCCAAGTCTTTTCCATATACGGCTGATCATTCGACTTCATTCATCCAACCAGCTTCAAGTGTTGAAGTTGTTCCAATTCAACTTTCTTCCAAACCCATCATCAATCCATGGGAAGAAATTCAAAGTAATCGAAATCGACGTGGCTTAGGATATGTCAAAGATAACGACAACTTACATATCCCTGATTATTCACAGCCCATTTAGTTCATCGGTGCCGAATTACTTGAACAAATCACCTCAGCAAGTTCTTAGCAACTTGCAGACCGACGTCAATACACACAAACTCAAGTTGCAGACAAACCGACATGTTCTCATTGTCAAAGAACCGGTCATCTGGAAAACAAATGTTTTGATCTCCATCCTTGTAGCCATTGCGGAAAGTCAAATCATACATCAGAGAAATGTTGCAACCAACGACAATCAGCCAGATTGAAGATAAATTATTCATGGATTGATCCCTGGGAATGTTCATCCACAGCCAAAGGATTGTACAAGTTTTACAATCGGATTCACTCACACATATTGCAGCCAATAGTCAATTGAAGATGGTACTCTCATGCACCTGAAAGCGGAAGTACCATAGTGAAACTCTCCTACACCTAAAGGGGGGGAAGTTTAGAGTTCAGATATATTTTGGAGAAGATTGCCTCTCCTTTCAACTGACAAAGGGGGGAAAATTTCAATGAAATTGACAAGTGGTTGTCCGATTGAAAGTCTCGACAACATCAGCAAAGCATCCAGTGGGCATCTTCATCAGCGAGTGGGCGATCATCATCAGCAAATACGCCAGTGGGCGTTCATCAAATTGTGTTAGTGGACACCAAATGTTGTTTTCAAGCAAAGGACAGTTAGATCCTTTTGTGGCTTCGCACATGATGGAGTTGTCAAGCGACATTCAGAGATGAATCAGACATGCAGCTGATTCATGTTCTCTTCAGATTTGAGTTTTTTCCAGCATCCAGCTTCGGCAGTTTTTCAAACAAATGTTTTTTGAGGATCAACTTGAGAACTTGGAAGATGGTTCCTTGTTCGTTTTGGATTTATCATTGAAAGGGGGAATGTTAACCTCACTCTCTTAAAAATCAATAATAAATCCAATTAAATAAATAAAATCATGAGAATTCCTCAAACTAAGGAATCTAGTTTGGATGAGAGATTCTCTCCAACTAGCTCTCCTAAATTAGTGTGTAAGTTGAGAAATTGTCTCAACCAAGTGAGTCTAAGATAGACGCACTATCTTAAGACCACTTGCTCATGTATTTAAATGTATTATTAAATTATTTGAATAAGAGAGAATTACATGAGCATGAGAGACCACATGATGGCTCTCTGCCTTTTCCGCCAGTTTATCTTTTGTGTGTTGTTGGTTTGATTATTGTGTGTTAATTTGTTGTGTGTTTAATATAGTTGAGTGGTTTCTACAGGCACTAGATCTCCAGACACCAAAGTTCGATGCACCATCAACCTATCTTGATTCCTCAATGTTGTTGAAGCCATTATTGAAGCCCTCGAGAGAAAATAAAAATAATATCCCTTCTACCAACTAACAAAAGTATCTGGAAAACCTCACACTTTCGCTTTGCAAGTGATCTCAACTGCTATTGGGCAACTTACACTTCCTCTATGAACTCGCACTACCTTCGGGAAATCACTCTGACAAATTTCTCTGCCTCCAACAACTAGAGAAACCCACTCGCACTGACTCCAAAAAATTGATTTAGCAACTGGTAAACGAAATCATCTTCGGCAACACACACTAGTAAACTCGCACTGGTTAATTCAGCCTTTCTCTTACAGAAAATAACACTGGTAAATTTCCAAGTAAATTTGGAACAAACTAAAGAAATTGATTTGTGTATTAAACTCTTGGTTTTCTCTTCCAAACCCCTATGTTGATCTACTCTGGTAAACCTTTGTGCTTCAAATCTGCTTTGATACCATGTGAAAATTCGATAAAAATATCGCTTATGGCAATCAACCGAAAATTATCCAATGTTTTTAATTCTGAGCAAAATTAGTAAATTGCAAATACTAAATAAAAACACGATTGTAATATTCACAAAAATAAACTGCAAAAACTCTAATAGAAACCAATCACAAAATGGACTCAATATTTTTGGAAAATACATCCTTGGAAAGACCCTGAAGGGAAAGCCAATTCTTTAGATCTGAGGGCTTTATTATTATTCAGCGAATTTTGCAATTGATAAATATTACAACACGACTTTCCGAACCCTGGCAAAGCTCTAGCAAAATATTTCTTCACCTCCACAAGTCGATATGACCATTGGAATGCTCACAGCCTCCCACTGCAACCTGACACAACCTCTCCTGGCAAATACAACCTCACACGTGTGGCTCCTTTGGCTCTCTAATGCTCATGGCCTAGACGAAATTAGCCTTCAGCTATGATGGCAACTCGTACTGCCCTTCTGGAAATCTATATGGCCTCCTCCCCACAATCTCAGCCTCTCTCAAAGAAAACTCGGCCTCACCTAGAACTCTCATGGCTTTAATAACTCGTCCTCCTTGTCTGCAAAAAAAAATGTTGGGAGAATTCTTCCTCCATATCTCAAAAACTAGAAGAATACTAATGAAAGAAAACTCTGGAAATATTCATTGCTTCAACTACTCCTAAAACCCTCACTAGTGTCAAACCCCACGCTATCATTGTGCTCTCTTCACTGCAATGAATGATCTCCAACACTGCCCATTGATTTTGTTTATAATCTCCTGTTGAGAAATCAACAGCCAAGATCTAGATCTGAATTCTGGAATGATCTAATCGATGGCTAAGTTCACTTAGAAACTTTACTATAAGTCTCTAGAGGAAAATCGACCATGTCTCAATTGTCACTAATTAATTACTTTATTTCCATAAGTTAAAACTTCGGCAAATAATTAAAATTAATTAATTGAATTAAGAGATTTACATTCAACATAAGAGCTTGGGCTTGGAGATATTTTCTGCTCTTGTGTTCCTAAGCCTCATTAACACCACTTAAGGCTAGAACACCTGTCCGAGCTACATCAACCAACATTTCTCTATGGGTTTGACCCATATTTTTTGAGTTAAAGGAAAACAAACAAACAAACAAAAAAATCAATAGGGTTTTGTGGGTGAATTTTTTTGTTGTACCTACCAATGATTTCTCACTTATTTCTGCCACAAATTTACCTATTAATTATCAGCGTATGCAGTTTTTAATAGTTCTGATATTTATTTGGTAAAATATTTTTTTGGGTATTGTTAAATTGTTGAGTGAATTAAATCAGGGTTGATAAGAGTTTGAATTGACAGACTTTGAGGAGATGTTTACTCCAATTGCCATGTGTATTTCCATCAAAACCGTTGTCTCATGCATTAGTTTTTAATTGATCTTTATACTAATTGGTTACAAAAACTACTTTTCTAAATGCTTTGATTGAAGAGGAAGTGTACATTAATCATCCACGGGATTTTGAGGTGCATGGAAAAGATACCCATGTGTGCAGATTGAAGAAGGCCCTTTGCAAGCTAAAAAAGGCACCATGTGTGTGGTACTCAAGGATTGTTAAGTACTTATTGAATTTTAGCCTAATCAACATCTCATTCAGAATACAATACTTATTATTTGTTTGATAAATCTAACATGCTTGTTTTGGTCCTTTGTGTAAATGATCTTATCCTTGCAAGTAGTTCTAAGAAACTCGTTGCATTGTCCAAGAAAAAAATAGCCAGTAGAATTGATATGAAGGGAATTGTCCTTATGCATTACTTTCTAGGTCGGAAGGTTTGCCAATGTAGAGGTGAGGTCTTCCTTAGACAAGGGAAGTACACAATGGAGATTTTGAAGAGATTTCAGATACTGGACTGTAACCCTTGGCCATTCCTATGGTTCCAAATTTGAATTCATATCCCGATTTAGATTCAAATTTAGTATATCCTTCTTTGTATAGGAAGTTGATCGATTCCCTTATGTATCTAGTGAACACAATTCTTGATATATGTTTTGCAATGAATTAAGCTATTTTATGGTTAAACTTGGGCAGATTCATTGAATTGCTACGAAGCATGTACCACGACACTTGAAGGGCATAGCTCATTGTGGGTTAAGATATATGGGAGATAGTGAGTTGATATTGCAAGCCTTTGTTGATTGTGATTCGGTAGCAGATGCAAGTGCTAGGAGAGCACTGCGAGTTTTTGTTTCAGCTTAGGATCAGGTGTGATATCTTGGTTTAGAAGAAAGAAGGGGACAATTGTACTCAATTCAACAAAGTAAGTATATGGAAAACAACTCACTAGTTGTGAAGCCTTATTAGGTTTCACAAGTTGATAGTGAGTTGGCCAATTAAATGTTGGATCCTACTATGGTATCATATGACAAACAAAGTTGTATCAAACTCTCTAGGAATCTAGTATTTCACAATTTCTCCAAGCACATAGATATTTGAAACCACTTACTCAAAGATAAAGTCCAAAAGGGAGCAATGTTTTTTTAGTATGTTCCTTCATATTCACAAGTGGCAAACACTCTAACCAAGTCCTTAACAAGAGAAACTTCCAGATGTAGAGACTTGGCTTGATGGAAACCACATTCCTCACAAAGAGGGAGCGTTAGAGTTTTATCTAATGCCTTGGTTGTAGTTCTTGTCAGTTTTTGTAGCATCGGATGTGTTCTAGCCACGAAATTTGGTGGAGAGGCTAGAATACATGAGATCTCCAAAAATCGTTTCTGGAAATTCCACCTAGAGATGACTTAATTAGATTACTAACCAATTTTCTAATGTTTCCTAAGTCTAAACTTACTTTGGAAAATTGGTTAATTAATCATAATATATTAAGTCAACATGAGATTCTCTAGAAACTCACACGGATCGATCCAAAAATGATCTGAGTCACTGATTAAGATTTAATCTTGGCCATTGGAGTCCCAACAGGAAGATATAAGAAGGGATCGATGTGGTGATGGAGAATACACCAGAGTCACTTGGAGAATTCGATTTTCTAGAGTAGCAGCAGTTAGTTGTGGAGAGTTCGAGCTTCAGTGAGGAAGCAGAGACAGTGAGAGGCAAGGTCAGTGAGGTTGGAGGAAGATTTCCAAATCCAGTGAGTGCATTTGCAGAGAGGCAGAAGAGCCACAGTGAGGCTGACACAGGGACTACGCAGTAGCCTCTAAAGGCAGTTCGATTTGCAGATTCGGGAAGTCGTTTCAGTGTTCTGGTGGCAGAAGAATTTTGCAAAGGCCGAGAGAAGCGTTTCTAGAGTCAGTGGAAAACAGAAGAAGCAACTCAGATTGAGATCCAGGTTGTACGAATTAGAGTCTGCGCAGAGCCCACACAGAGGGTGACATAGGGCAATTCGTAGAGGGTTTTAGAGGCCAGTATTCAGTGTCGGATTTGCCTGTGGGGTGAGGAAAAATCCTCACTAGATTTTTGCCAGTATTTTTCTCTGTAGGATTGCTAGATTCGGCATCGAGATTATTGTACTCAAATTTCACTGCTGCTTAATAATAAAACCCTCATCTGTTGCACCAGTTTTCCCAAGTTGGGTTTTTCCGGAAACTATTGTCAAAAAATAACTTGTCATTTTTTATTGTGCACTAGTATTTTTTCAGTTTCCAACGCAATTATTTCCGCAGTAATTTATTTGTGAAGGTTGCAGTGTGATTTATTCAGTATTTATCGTAGAAAATAAATTGTTAAAATTAAATTAACAATTATAAGAATAATTTCTAGTTGTTGCAATAGAATTTTAGTTTTGGAATTTTCACATGGTATCAAAGCGTGAGTGATCAGTCAAGAAGCTCAGAAGCGAAGGAAAGAATTTTGTTGCTCAGAAGGAGCAACAGGCCGAAATTCCTACAAGCTGCTCAATTCATTGATAGGCAAGTCTAATTACTAGGGTAGGAATTCAATTTTCAGCTGCAGGGTTGTAGAAAAGTCGAGTTGCCTGGGATAGTGATCCCAACAGTTAGAGGGAGTATCAACAGCTTAGATTTTCGGTGAGAAGATTCCTTGGTTGGACGCAAAGGGTTTTGCAACAATAGAACGAGCGTCGGGTGGAAGAGAAAAGCACACACAGTAGAGGGAAAATTTCTCTCAGGGAACTTCAAGTCTCAGAAGTTCAATTTTTCCAGGCATATTTGTGCATTCCAGAAGGGAGTGCGAGTAGCAAAGCAGCAGCCAAGCAGAGGGAAAGAGGGAGTTTTCGACTTGATCAAAGATGGCCACAGCGGGGCTTAGAGATCAGGATAGGTTGGATGGAGCTTCCAACTATGTCATCTAGAAGGCTAGGATGTCCTTCCTTCTAGATGAATATGGCCTGAAAGCCTACATAGATAATGTGGTGGCAGTTCCCCAGGATGCGGATAAGCTCAAAGAATACAGGAAGGAGATGGCAAAGGCAAAGCGGTTGATCTTGGATGGAGTCCGAGATCATATAGTCTCACATATAGCGGCCAAGGGAACGACCAAAGAGATGTGGGATGCTCTCTCCATGCTATACTAGGGTACTTCCGAGCAGCGGAAGATGTTCCTGGAAGAAAAGCTAAGATGCATCAGGATGCAAAAGGGGGAAGGCATAGATCCCTTTCTCACCAAGATTCAGGAAGTCTGAGACTAGCTTGCAGTTGTTGGGGTAGCACCTCAACCTTCAAAGCTAGTACGGTTGGCACTAAACAGTGTCTTGGAGGATTGGCAAGTCTTCGTCCAAAGTATATTGGGCAGAGATACGCTACCAAGATGGGACAGAATGTGGGTTGACTTATAGCAAGAGGAGCTGAGGCGAGCTCTTCTAAAGAGCTCCATCAATGGCAATAGTAGGAGCAGATCGAAGAGTGTAGAGGAGGAGGAGAATGTGGCTTTTGCATCGAAGGGTCCCAGTCAGGGGAGAAGAAGAAGAAGGACCTATCTAAGGTCAAGTGCTTCAGGTATGGCGAGTTTGGCCACTACAGTGCCCAGTGTCCTCTCGGGAAGAAGAAGCAGGACAAGGCGACAACACATGTTGAGATAGATAGGTTGTCCTCCAGGCTTCGTGATGATGGCAGTCATACCTCCAGGAGTGAGGTGGGGTGACTTGGAGTTGTAGCCCTAGAGAGCAACACAGATTGGGCATGGTCCTTGAGGATTCCACCTCATGGATCATTACCTGGTTGCGAGGGCCCATAGTATTCAATAGTAGTATGGACTAGTGGCAGTTGATGCAATCAGTACCAGAGTGAGTTGCACACTAGTAGCTGTCAGATGTTGAGGAACACAGTGCAGTGTTTATAGCACAACAAGTGGCTTAGTAACAGAGTCAGCAGCAACACAGATTCTTCAGTGACAGTGTAGATGCTAGTAGCAGTCAGAGACTCGGGAGACAAATGCATCATAATGAACACAAATGCTTTAGTATTTTTGGATGCTTCTCAGTTGCAGGAGCAATAGATGAGAGGGAGTTGCATTGCAGACGCAGTATTGGCAACAATATGGCAGTGCCAACAACAACACAAATGCAACATCAGAGTTGCGCAGTGGTTGGTGGGCAGTATGCTAAGACATCAGTGGTGTGATAGGAGGTGATACAGAGACAGGGTGTTGTGGCAAGATGTGCAACACTATAGAGAACATAGTCCTCGCTAAAAGGGAGTGTTAGTTTTTGTAGCATCAGATGTGTTTTAGCCATGAAATTTGGTGAAGAGGCCAGAATACATGAGATCTCCAAAACTGTAAGAACTGATAAACAAATGTACAGAAAACAATAATGAATTTTAAAGCATGAACCTGTAACATTTTCATTGGACCTGACAAAATCAATTAACAGGACTGTTGAGGTACCTGCCTGAACTACTGCAGTTCAAGATGCCTCTGGCTATGCTGCTACAGTTACCAAGAGATTGATTCCACCCAACCAGACTGAGCAGAGCCTTGCTGCTCAATTCAGTAAGCTTTTCAACAGAAGTTGATTGTCCCCTGTGCCCAGAACCTCAGAACGCTCAAGCTCTTCCAATGGTTGATTCCCTTGCCTTTTGAATTCTTCCTCCTCGTTTTTCTCCTCCCTCTCAACCCATGACCTGCGGTTTATATCCTCTGGTTTGGCGGTGGCCGCCCTCCCACCTACAGCCACCGCTCACCCTGCTAATGCCACACCTCCACCAACGTATCCCCTCCTGGTCTCGATTCAAGTCGTGAATGAAATACGCCTTTTTGAAACCATAAGATATTTATTAGTCTTTTAAGATGACCATTACATTGTATATTCACGTATCATTAAACATTATAACGTTTATATATATATATATATATATATATTTTATCATATTACATTGTTTTATTTATATTTGTTTTAATATAAAGTTTAGAACTTTATACTTGGATCTTTTTTAATTAATTATTTATATTAATACTTAACCTTTATTTTATTAATTTATTAATATGATTTTTATCAATATTCTGGAGCATATAATATATATATAGTCCTCTTTGATCTAACCATACATTACGCAATATTGATGAATGAGTAGAACTTCTTTTCCCAAAAGGGTCATGGTATTTAGCACTTATAATCAATTTAGTATAAAATACTAGTGCGGTTTATGCGACACGTGCATATGTAACTATCATATGCATGTACCGTATACCTGCTATTATGCTTGCGTTCTTTGTATTTATAGATGGGTCGTTACATACACTCCCCCTTCTCCCGAAGTTAGAGTTTTTATCTTATCTGATTACTTATGATAGTAATTAGTACACCCTTCTTAGGTTTATAAATTGAGGTTTAAAATTTTTATTTTTAATATAAAGAGACTATAAAATTAGTGTTTTAGGTTTATGATTTTAATGGACATGTCTTGCCCTATCCAGGTTCCCATGCTATTCTAAAATCATCCTATCCTTCCTAATCTCTTCCGCTCCCATCCTATCCGTCCTCTACTGGAGAATGCCATGGCGTCAGTTTTACTGACCTAACCATTCATAAACTCTAAGGTGACAGTGTCGGTTATACCAACCTGATCCCCAGTAGGCATCTAGCAGTCATTATCGCACGTCTAGGGGAGCGTGATTCGCACAGTCCTCCCATGACTCCAGGGTTTGGAGGATAAACGGTGGGCAACACCTCCACCCCTCCCAGTAGAATTAGGGCTAACATCCTATCATAGAATCACTTTGAGCTTTAATTGTTCTGAGGTTCTGTCATCATATGGTCATCCTAGTAACTGTTTATTATCTGCAATCATACACTTATCCATGCATTCGTAAAATGTGCATCAGCATATTCAAAATAACTCGTGTATTATTCACATATGTCATTACAGTATAACATATTTTGCCATATTCTATACATGTCGTTTGACTTTCATTTAAAATGTAATTATTCACTGATTTCTATTCCATTGATCATATTGACATGTATAAATAAAACAGATTTATAATATCTTAATTTCTATCAGAAGTAAAATCATTTAACTTCCTTAAACTTTACTTTGACAACATAATTTAGTAAGATCAACAACATATATCGTTTTGGTATCCATGTACCAGCAGAAGTTAAACATATATTATGTCACAAAATTTTACGTTTATATATAATCATTCAAAATGGTTATGAGTCTCTGATTGCAGTGAAGTAAATATATACTATACATAGTTTAAAGTTCTTCAAAATTGACATAGATTAGGGTATCTTTGACATATGTCCTCTGTATTTTCCCAAGTAGCTGATCCATGACTATATTTGTCCCATTGGACCTTAACTTGGTCCACCAGGCGATTCCTGCGCTGTTGAACCCTACGTTCCAGTATACATAATGGTTCGACCGATACGACTCCCTCGTCCGATACCTGCAATTCCTTCCATTGAAGGTTATGAGATTGATCAGCTATACAATGTCTTAATACAGAAACATGAAACACATTATGAATTCTATGCAGGTGAGGTGGCAGGGTAAGATGATAGGAAACAGGTCCAACTCTTTCCACGACTTTAAATGGTCCAATAAATCGGGGTGACAACTTTGTCCCTTTTCCGAATCGAATAGTACTTTTATTCGGTTTGATGCGAATGAAAACCTGATCCCCTACTTCATACCTCCTATCAGTTCTGTGAGCATCAGCATAACTCTTTTGTCTATCATGTGCTTCCTTTAATCGTTGCCTAATTTGTCTTACCTGTGCTTCCATTTCATGGATTAATTCTGGTCCTATTATCACTCGATCTTCTAAGAACCGATAAACAGATGTACAGAAAATAGTAATGAATTTTAAAGCATGAACCTGTAACATTTTCATTGGACCTGACAAAATCAATTAACGAGACTGTTGAGGTAGCTACCTGAATTGCTGCAGTTGAAGATGCCTCCGGCTATGCTGCTACAGTTACCGAGAGACCGATTCCACCCAGCCAGACTGAGCAGAGCCTGGCTGCTCAATCCAGTAAGCTTCTCAACAGAAGCTGACTGTCCCCCGTGCCCAGAACCTCAGAACGCTCAAGCTCTTCCAACGGCTAATTCCCTTGCCTTCCGAATTCTTCCTCCTCGTTTTTCTCCTCCCTCTCAACCCATGACCTGCGGTTTATATCCTATGTTTTGGCGGTGGCCGCCCTCCCACCTGCAGCCACCACTCACCCTGCTAATGCCACGCCTCCACTTACGTATCCCCTCCTGGTCTCGATTCAAGTCGTGAATGAAATACGCCTTTTTGAAACCATAAGATATTTATTAGTCTTTTAGGATGACCATTACATTGTATATTCACGTATCATTAAACATTATAATGTTTATATATATATTTTATCATATTACATTGTTTTATTTATATTTGTTTTAATATAAAGTTTTATTTATATTTGTTTTAATATAAAGTTTAGAACTTTATACTTGGATCTTTTTTAATTAATTATTTATATTAATACTTAACCTTTATTTTATTAATTTATTAATATGATTTTTATCAATATTTTGGAGCATATAATATATATATAGTCCTCTTTGATCTAATCATACATTACGCAATATTGATGAATGAGTAGAAATTCTTTTCCCAGAAGGGTCATGGTATTTAGCACTTATAATCAATTTAGTATAAAATACTAGTGTGGTGTTATGCGACACATGCATATGTAGCTATCATATGCATGTACCGTATACCTGCTATTATGCTTGCGTTCTTTGTATTTATAGATGGGTCGTTACAAAAACCTATAAATCGTTTCTGGAAATTCCACCTAGAGATGACTTAATTAGATTATTAACTAATTTTTTAATGTTTCCTAAGTCTAAACTTAGGAAAACTGGTTAATTAATCAAAATTAATTAAGTCAAGGTGAAAATTCTCTCGAAACTCACACGGATCGATCCAGAAATAATCTGAGCCATCAATAAAAATTTAATCTTGGTTGTTTGAGTCCCAACAGGAAGATATAAGAAGGGATCAATGTGGTGATGGAGAATACACCAAAGTCACTTGGAGAATTCAATTTTTCAGAGTAGTAGTCAGTTGCCGGAGAGTTTGAGCTTCAGTGAGGAAGCAGAGACGGTGAGGAATCAGAGACAGTGAGGGGCAGAGGCAGAGGCAGTGGCAGTGAGGCTGGAGGAAGACTTCCAGATCCAGCGTGTGCATTTGCAGAGAGGCAAAAGAGCCACAGTGAGGCTGACGCATGGACTACGCAATAGCCTCTAAAGGTAGTTGAATTTGCAAATTCAGGAAGTTGTTTCAATGTTATGGTGGCAGAAGAATTTTGCAGAGACTGGAAGAAGTGTTTCCAGAGTCAGTGGCAAACAAAAGAAGCAGCTCAGATTGAGATCCAGGCTATACAAATTAGATTCTGCATAGAGCCCATGCAGAGGGTGACGTAGGGCAATTCGTAGAGGGTTTCAAAGGCCAGTCTTCAATGTCGGATTTGCCTGTGGGGTGAGGGAAAATCCTCACTAGATTTTTTCCAGTATTTTTCTTTGTAGGATTACCAAATTCGGCATCCAGATTATTGTACTCAAATTTCACTGCTACTTAATAATAAAACCCTCATCTGCTACACTGGTTTTCCCAAGTTGGGGTTTTTTCGGGGAATTTCGTCCAAAAATAATGGTGTCCTTTTTTATTGTGTGTGTGCTAGTATTTTCTCAGTTTCCTGTGTTATTATTTCCGCAATATTTTATTTGTGAAGGTTGTAGTGTGATTTATTCAATATTTGTCGTAGCAAATAAATTGTTAAAATTAAATTAACAATTAGAAGAATAATTTCCAGTTGCTGCAATAGAATTTCGATTTTGGAAATTTCACAGTTCTCCCACAACAACAGTATAGCATTTACAACAAATCCTCATTCACCTTGTTCCCCATGCGTAGTAATGATGGATGTGACTTAAAGTGCATTAGTGAGAAGGGTGTAGTTATGTAGAGCATGGTAGAGGCACTACCTTTAGAAAAATATTCACTTTTAGCATGTTTTTCTAAAATTAGAAGTAATTAATTATTTTTAAATTTGGAAAGCACATGGATAGAAATCGTTTTTCCAAGATGGGAACGTGCATGCATGCATGTTGTTTTCATTCTCTACTGGGCACAATATCCTAAGAAACTTATTCAAACAAGTATTCACACTATGGATAGTCACTTTGTCTATCTGTTCAACCATGTGATCTATACAGGGTTTCCATGGTCTTGGTTGCATCACACTATCCACCTAATGCACATACTACGCTTATCTCAGATCCCAATAAATACAAGACAATCATGGTTGGCCACACTTTCTCAAAAACTCTATGCTACTACCCTCCAATTAAAGCTCCTTGGGAGCTTGGACAAAGACAACTTAGAGCTAGAAGATAGTCTAGAATCCAACTTGCACACCAGACTATTGATCACATCCTAACACTCAAGGGCATCATTGAAGATGCATGGCATCGCTAATCGAGAGTTCATTGCTACTTTGTGGAATTTCAAACAGTGTTTGACTCTGACCCCTAGGAGACATTGTTCCAGAGGCTTAAAGACTACCATTGTGCACCTATGCAAGTCAGTCCTTCATCATCTTTGCATAGCATATAGGTTATCAAATTTTATCAAGAGCACTATTGTAGTCAAACAAGGATGCCCCTTGTCGCCCACATTATTTGGGATCTACTTCAACAAGCAAGAGTCAATCCTGCATGAGCACATCTTTGACAAAGATTGTTGCCTTTTCCACTAGGTCATGTTATCTATATTGATTTTGGTTGATGACATGATCCTCTTACTGTCATCTCTGGAGTGTTTGCAAAGGCAAATTGATGCCTTAGCCCTTTTCTGTGACCTGCATCAATTGACAATCAAATTGGATAAAACCAAGGTCATGACCTTCAACAATAACGAAGACCCTCTTCAATCATCATTTTTTTACAGAGGGGTGGAGATCGAGAACACCAACACCTATACCTAATTTGGGGTAGAGCACACAAGACCTCGCTTTATTCTACAACATACACTTCAACCCAAAGTTAACGAAGGTTACGAATCCTTAGCCTTTCTAAAGAGATAGTGTTTCCAAAACCATTTTAAGACATATCATCCAAGATGTCTCCCATGGACACCCTTATATGGCCCAGATTTTTCTATGGCTCAAAGGTTTGGGGGCCTTGTTTACTAGAGTCTAATTGTGCCTTAGCAGAAATAGTTCAACTCCTCCTTTTCCACATCATTAAACACAAGCAGGCAATCCTTTAGTTCATCATCCTTGCAAAGTTTGGTGTTTAGCCCTTTTAACACCCTTATCTGGCCCAAAGTTTTATATGGCTCAAAGGTTTGAGGGCCTTGTTTACTAGAGCCTAATTGTGCCTTAGCAGAAAGAATTCAAATCCTCCTTCGCTACATCATTAGATGCAAGTCCAGCATCCTTGTATAGTGTGGTGCTCAGACCTTTTCCCTTGGGATATTGTTCAACCTTATCTCACTCCCACACCACATTCAACATTTCACTAATTTGTTGAAGGGGCACAAACGATATCCCTACTTGGCCTACTACTCATAAGAGGCCATTACCTCTACCAATCCTCCAAGTTGTACTTGTTGCTAGTATGTTGAAGGTCTCAAACCTTTTAGAGTCTATTATATTACAATGGATCGAATCCCTCTGTTAAAATACTCCATTAAAGTGATTGGCCACCTCTCACCTATCAAATAAGAGATGAACAAGATCATCAAAGATGATATTTATAAGTAGTTTGTGTAGGTCACTTGGATAAACCCTCAAGGTGGGTTATGTCCAAAGATGGCCTTCTACATTGAGCATTTCATGGATCTAAGGGACAAAGTCATTGTTCAACCACTTTACAAACTTCACCACAAGATGCACACTCTTCATATCCCCCTAAGCTAGTTCAAGGTGGGATCACATAGAATTTAGGTTAAGATAGACCACCAAATTAACCGATCAAACAATATTTTCCAAATGTGCCATCTTTGAGGAATTGAAATTGAGGAGCACTTCATCTTCTGTTGTTCGGTTTACTACAAGATTTGTAGATGGTTCCAATATCTTTTCAAAGAGCTGCATACTCTAGCTAGTTTCTTCAAGTACCTTAACTAGAGATACCTAGACTCATACATGCAAAAGACCCTCTGTCTCCACTCTCACATCCTCTAGCGACATTTGCATCCTGGGCCAACTCTTACCCAGAAGATCACTTCCATTTTTGGACTACTCCCACCTACCAATGGCACCAAGAGGTAGATGGATAGCAATCTCATCCCCAATCCCATATTAGTGCAAACCCAAAGATCCATTTCCACTTTCTTGAGACCCCAGAGGCATTGCCAGTCCAAGCCCCATACCAACAACCAAACCAACAATAAGACAATACCTTCCAAACCAAAGTCACCAGCTCACTCTTCCAAGAAGTAACATAGTATGTAGTCCAATTCCTCTTCTAGTCTTTCCTTTGGACAAGCATCTGTTTTTAGTTTTCTCCATTCAGCCTCAGATGTTAGGAGAGATGATTTTAGCAAACTAGATAGGTATGTACCAATTGTATCATCATTCATAGATCCACTCACCTTGTAGGCTTGTACATCTCTATCATAGACTATATCTTCATCTTCGAAGTTGCTTCCCAGGATCTAGAGTAGTTTCATTCTTTCCTTTCTGCATCTTGCTTTTTATAGAAGCCGCCTTAGTGCTCCTGCTCTGTCTTGACATCATTATATCTAACAATCCCATTGACCTACCTCTGTGGTTGGACATTAATTCGATCATCTTATCTTCTCTAGGTAACGAGGGTTAGGGATTTGGCTTCATTAACTTAGGGGACATGCACTATAACCCAAGTTAACTCCTAGACTATAAAGGAGACATACAGCAAAACACTATTTTTGGGAAAAAAAAATTATGTAGTTTTCACTATACGCTATATTCTATTGTAATTTTTGTTACGTGGAGATGTGATTGATTGCTGTAATATTAACTTGCTGCCATAATTTTCGATGTGATGCATTGGTAGATCTAGCATTCCTTGCAATTTTGAAAAAATTTCAGTTTACAATTATGGATGATTCGGACTATCTGTATCATTTTTTGTAATCATGTGGGGCTTTTCTTCAGCTCAATTTACAACCATATGTATTTGAAGATTTTATATTTTCTTAATATAAATCTATGTCGGTTTTTTTCTCTGAAAAAAAAAAAAGTTTATTTAAGAATGCAGGTCTGCTTAACCATGAATTGAAAAATTTTACAAAGGCTGGCAACATTTGAATTCAAATCAACATCTTCCTCTTGGATTGCTGATTATGGTGTTTATCGACAATATTTGCCTTTCTTATGGTCGTCTATTTATTCTTTGCTGACTGAAAAGAAAAGAAAGAAATATAATCAAATGTGATAACAAAGTTAATGTTTTCGATTCAACTACAACTAAATGAAGAAATTAAGGGAAATTTGATCAAGGATTCCATGAAAAGATGTCACAATTTAGATTAATTGTCACGATAATCAATCATTTCACTTACCGCATCCATCTCTATATTTGGAGGTCTACACAATTTAGAAGAGAATGACTTGTAATGTACTTAATATATAAAATATTTAGTTTTTAACATCATAATTTTAGAATTTGGAATATAAGAGATATAATAAAGGCAGGCCTTTAAGTTGTTTGTTTTGTATTTTTTTAATGAGGAGAATAAATAAACCTATCACCGAAGAGACTTGAGATTAAACTAATAAAAATGCCGCTATAATAAATTAAATCCTTAAATTATCATAAACCCTATTTATGATAAATGGACCCTTTATAAAAGAACACCACCCCTCAGACTTGTATTAATAAAGCGGGGAATGTTTATTACACGTTTGCGTATATCAGTGGCTTTTTTTTGTCAGTCGTTCATAACCAAAAAATATATATATATATCAAAAATACTAACGTTTAATTACCAGCCACATTGAAACGTAAGACAACCCACTAAGAGGAAAAAACTTCAAATGCACATGTCAGATCCATACTAATAATAATGCAACCCGGGTTAGACAATAAAGTCATAGTAAACTTTACTAACTTTATTTGCGATTGCCAAATAATAATGCAACCAGGGATGGACAATAAAGTCATAGTAAACTATATTGAGTACAGTGACCTGCTGTGGTGGCGGCTAGAGGGGCGGACCCCCCGACCGTGGGTCTGCTCTTGCTAAAATCATAGGATCTTAGCATACCCGACTTGCAGGTGGTTGGTTATGCTCTTGGTGTTATAGTGGCAGCTATGAGGTTTGATCCTGGGTCTCCCGTGGATTAAACTTGATAGTTACCGATTCACCATGTGGTTAAAAAAAAAAAATTAAGTCATAGTAAACTTTATTTGCGATGGCCAAGGCAGGATTTTAGCAACCTATTTTTCTACTGATGATTATTAATTTAGTATTATAATATTTATAATGTTTAACTTTGAAAAATAAATATTTATTTTTCAATTATTAAAAAATTGGACTGGGGGAAGCTAGGGTTGGAGTTGAAGATAGGGTTTTGGATTCAGGGTACCATGGCGGGGAGTGCAGGGGGAGTGTTGCTCCCACCTAGAGCCGAGCAATCACAGGAGGAAGTCAAGATGTGGGAATGAAACATTTCAAAAAACCACTAGACAAGATCTCAGAAGCACAAAGTCAAGGGACATCTAGAAGAAGCGGAGATCAAGATCAAGAAGGGAATGAACAAGGAACTAGCAAAGAAAAGGAGAATGGAGGCAGTAGTGAAAGACCGGCTTCCAGAAAGACAACTGGAGTCTGCAAGCCCAAGTCAGGCATTATTCCACGGGTCGTATTGAGCGACCCAGTGATACAAGCTCATAGAGATCATATGACGGAGCATGCAATCATATGCAACTTCATGGGGTTATGGCCGACGGAGAGGGCGTTACAGGTCTGAATAAGGAGCCATTGGAAGCCAAAGGGAGAAATACATTTACATCTGGGTTCTAAGGGCTTTTTCATAGTAGTGTTCACAAGCCTAGAGGACAAAGATAGAGTGTTTGAAGCAATGTTTTTAAAACCGGAACCGGTGACCGGACCGGTCCACCTAATGAACAGGTTTACCGACCGGAACCGGTCTAACCGGGACTGGTTTGGTCTAAACGAACCGGTTTTTAAAAAATACATTAAATAATTAATTTTTAATGAAACAAAACTATTTTTAAGATGTAAAACCATGATTCCAAGCCAATAGAGACAAAATATGCAAAGTTTGCTCATTTATATACCATGCAAAGGTGAATATATCAAAATGGCACCGAGTGCAATACATATCATCGACAAAATAGCAAAATACATAAGAAATGAGGCTCTAAATGGCCTATAAAGTCCAAAAACAATGCTGCAAGCTATGAGGCCATTGGCCTACTACAAGTCTACAGTGTACAGTGTAGACCCCAATTTTGGCTTTACAGCACATATACTTTCCATATATTGTACTGGTTTTGACATCCTATGTCTGAATGGGGTCTCAATTGAAACTCCAATTTTACTGCTTCTTCCTGCATCTGGTATGTACAAAACTGAATCCCCTGGAATTGCTATAATTCCATACTTAGGCGTAATCAACATTCCATGCACTCCAATGGCTTCCACAGTACTGGGTGGAAGACAATCCCAGAGAATGCAGAGCACAGAACCGCCCTTCATCTTCGGTTCATCTTGTGCCTTTGAAACCTTGAGGAAGAGCAGTGAGTTCACAATAAAAGAGTCCGTTCACAGGGTTACAGCCTTCTATCATAGATAAAAGAACATACTCTCTGTCATCTGTCTTTACAGACTCAATTGTCCACTTGGGCTGTTCTGAATCTTTCCAGCAGCGAATATTTTTAGATTGATTGGTACCCAAGAAATGGTGAAATGGTTGATGATCAATATTGATATCTGTTTTTGTTCTTGCATCTGTCTGATCTCCTTCTTTGGGGCTTGGGTAACGGCTGTAAGAAAACCCTTTGTTGTCATTAGTCCACGTAATTGAAGAAAATTTCACCCATGAAAGGACATCGGGTTCCATACTCTTATCTACCCTCCTTATAACGTTGTTGTTCAACCAGTCACTGCCATTGGTACTCAAGCCAACAGCCAAGAATTCCACATTTTCACTGACTTCGGAGAAACTTAATGCTACTGTTCCATCTTCCTTCAGCATATTAGGGTCACACAAGACCTGTGCTTTTGCTTCCAAAGTATCCTGATTATAAAGAATACACTGATCTTGAAGCCCAGTGTTGGAGAAATAAGAGTAATTATTGCTAAATTTGAATGGACAGTCATATCGAGGGTGGTCATATAGGGCTGTGATGTGCTTACTCAGTTCACCAGTCTTCAGCAAGGATTCAGTTAAGGCCACTTGCCTCTCAACACAATCTTTGAATTCCTTTGAATCAGGATCTTCCAACCTCCAGTGAAATTCATTTGCAGGCTTGTCCTCGCTCCCACCAATGTGCTGTCCATAAACCGGCCGGTTTAGGACGGAACCGGCCGGTTTGATACAAACCGGCCGGTTCCGTCCTAAACCGGCCGGTTTTGACCGGTTAGGGCCAGATTTTGGGCACAGGAGGGAGCTGACCGGGTTTATTAGGCCGGTTCGGACCGGCCAGCTATCTAACCGGCCGGTTTGACCGGTAACCGGTTTTTGTGGCCGGTTTTTAAAACTATGGTTTGAAGGGGGGCCCTATTTCTATGTTGCGGCAGGACTCTACATGCAGCCATGGATGATGAACTTTGTCCTGGAACGTGAAACATTCACATCAGTACCGGTTTGGATCAGACTATATTCCCTTCCTCTGGATTATTGGCTACCAGAATCTTTGAAGACCATAGGCAACAAGCTGGGGCATTTTCTAAAGATCTCAAAGGCAACTCTGAAAGGAAGGTATACCTCCTTTGCCCGAATATGTGTGGAAATGGATCTATCTGGGGCCCTTCCGAAAGCGATAATTTTAGAAGTATATGATGAAGAATGGGTGCAGACAGTGGACTATGAGCACATACCATTCAGAAAACCACTGTGGAGAGAGATCACAAGGGTTTCACCAAAGTCAAGAGCAAAGGAAAAGGGGGAAAGCGTCCACACAAGAAGGAAAATGAGGATAGACATACAAGACAAAACAACTTCAAGATCCTGGAGGAAGAAGAGGGGAACAAGGAGACAGTCCAGGACATGGAGAATGCAACAAAGGAACAGGATAAGGTAGCTGACATGGAGGATATCATAGTAGACAACCAGAAAAAGGATGATCTACCAAGCCTGATGGAGATCAGTAGGGACCAGGAGATGACTCCAAGTGAAGCAGGAACAGAGGACCATGAGTTACAGGAAATTTTGGATAAGGAAAAACTAGATCTAGAGAAATTTCTGGAACAAGGAAAAAAACATAGGGGTGGACTCCCTGCCAAAAGAGGACTATGATAGGGTACAACAGCTCTTTCTCTGGAGGTCACAAGCGAAGGGAGTTGGAGTCAAAAGAAATCATGAAAGCCAGGAGCCAAGTGGGGTCAAGATGATGGAGAATTCTCAGGCACAATCTCCAAAGAACTCAGGTAGGAAAAGAGGAAGAAAGAGACAGAATGAACTGCTAAATGAATGTGGAAAACTGTTGATCAACTCAGGTAAGATGAAAGATCTTACCAGTTATTCCTTTACTAACCTTTCTTAATGAAGTTCACAACCTGGAACATTAGAGGCATAGGGAGTAGGAGGAAACAAAGAAATCTTAGTAACAGAATGAAAGAAGAAAAACCAGACATGGTTTTTATTCAGGAGACAAAATGTTCGATGGAAAAGATAAGAGATATTCACAATAAGTGGTTATTCAAATATGAGTATTTAGAGGTTAAGGCAAATAACATGGCGGGGGGGGATTCTCACTTTGTGGGACCCACAGAAATTGGGAATTCTGGATGTTGAAGCATCCAAGAACTATCTCTCCCTGATATGTCAACCTGTAGGGGACAAGGAGATATACATGATTACAAATGTTTATGGACCTCAAAAGCAAGCAGACAAACTCAAGCTCCTCACCTCCCTGGAGGAACTAAGAGCGAGACATCCCATTTTGCCCTGGATCGTTGCAGGAGATTTCAATATGATAAGATCTCTTTCGGAAAAAAAAGGAGGCACTAGACAGCTGGGCAGAGACTCCATGGCCTTCCAGAACTTCATCATGAACATGGGGCTGGTGGACACTGAAACAATTAATGGAACCTTCACTTGGAACAACAAAAGGGGAGGGGCTCATCAAGTTGCTTCCAAACTTGATAGGTTCATGATCTCAGAAGACCTCTTTCTCTCAGGACCTACCATGACAGCCTCCATTCTACCCTTTGGAGGATCAGATCATTGGCCTGTACAGCTGTAAGCCATCTTTATGGGCACTCCGAGAAATGGACCTTTCAGGTTTGAAAACGCTTGGCTCTCACACCCTAATTTCACTAATAACGTGGATAAATGGTGGAGAGAGGAGTTGAATATTCAGGGCACAAAAATGTACATGATCCAGCAGAAACTTAAACATATCAAAGCCCGTCTTAAAGTTTGGAAGAAAAATGAATTTGGAGATATCTTCAAAGCCAAAAGAGAAACTGAACAGAAGCTCCAGGAGATCAATCAGATCAACATCACAGATGGCTTCACCGAAGAGCGGCAAAAATTAATTGACTCTTTGTAGGAAGAATGGGAGGATCGATGCTTACAAGAAGAAATTTTCTAGAGGCAGAAATCAAGGATACAATGGATTAAAAAGGGAGAAAGAAACACAAAATTCTTCCACAAATCCACTATAGCTCACAGGGCACACAACAGAATCACAAAGATCAAAAATTCTCAAGGCATTGAGCTTGTTCTTCACAATGATATGGAATCGATCCTTGTTCAACACTTCTGTAATATTGCAAAGGAGTTGCTGGAGGACAGATCTAGGTTCATTGACCATTTCACTCAGTATATCCCTCAACTAGTTACCAGAGAGGACAACCACAATCTCAACAGGTCAGTATCAGAAGAGGAGGTCAGTGAAGTGATTAATGAAATGCAGAATGGAAAAGCACCAAGCTCGGATGGATTCAATGTAGACTTCTTCAAAGCCTACTAGGAAAGTGTCAAATATGATATCCTCGAGGTTGTAGAAGACTCAAGAAGATACTAAAGGCTCTGAATGCACCTTCATAGCTCTGATTCCAAAGTAGGAAAATGCCATGACTTCGGATGGTTTTCGGCCCATAGCCTTATGTAATGTGGTGTATAAAATTATCTCCAAAGTAATAGCCAATCGACTCAAACCACTTCTACCCTCTCTCATCTCGGAGGAGCAAACAGGCTATGTGGAGGGAAGACAAATCCTCAACAATATCATCCAAGCTCATGAGGCAGTACACTCTCTCAAAAGCAACAAACAAGCTGGTATGATCATTTAGTTGGACCTAGCGAAAGCCTATGATAAATTGAGTTGGGCATACATAAGAGCAATTCTAAAAGCCTATGGTTTTGACCAGAATTGGATAAGATGGGTCATGGCATTAGTTACCTCAACCAGTTTTTCCATACTGCTTAATGGAGCTCCATCAAGGACCTTCACTCCCTCTAGAGGGCTCAGACAAGGAGATCTGCTTTCACCGTTCCTCTTCATCCTTATGATGGAAGGGCTAGGTAGAGCGATTAAAATGGCAAATGTTGAAGGACGAATTCAGGTTATCAAACTCACCGTGGATGGAGAGGCAAACACTCATCAACAATTTGTAGATGACACAATGTTGCAAGGCATACCTACAGTCAAGGAAGCCAGAGCAATCAAAAACATCTTAAATGACTTTGCTATGGCAGCAGGCACAGAGGTAAGCCTTAACAATTCCAAAGCTTTTTTCTTTAACACTAATATTGATATTCAGAGAAACATTACCAGAATTCTTGGATTTCAAAGAGAACAGCTACCTTCCAAATATCTTGGCATTCCTCTTACTGACAAACCGCTAAGCAAGAAAGTGTGGGAGCCAATTTTAAATAAACTTCAGGACAAGATCAGAAAATGGACATGTAGATCACTAAATCTGGCAGGACGCCTTGTGCTCACACAGGCGGTCTTGTAGGCCATTCCCATTTTTATGTTTTCAGCTCTTCCTGCTCCTCAAGGTATTAAGTAGCAAATAAGAAGCATACAAAGGGACTTTCTGTGGGGCAGAGGGGAAGAGAAAAAGAAGTGGGCTTTAGTAGCCTAGGACAAGCTTTGCAAGCCGAAGAGCCATGGTGGATTGGGGCTTCATGATCTTGAGACCCTCAGCAGAGTCTCGGGAGCCAAGCTTTGGTGGAGATGGGTTAAGGAACCGAATGCCCCTTGGGCTAAGCTTTGGAAAAAAAAATATGCCAAGTACTGGCAGGAGAAGGATCACATCAGAATGTCAGGGCAAATTAGGGGCTCCCATATTTGGAAGCTGGCCTGGGATAATAAAAACATTGTTCAGCACCATTGTTTATGGGAAATTCGAGCAGGGGATCTTGCTCGATTTTGGGAGGATAATTGGCAACATGAACCCAATCTTTATAGGGATGAATTTGCAGATCTCAAAAGTGACACAAACAGCAAAGGTATGGTTCTGGTAAAAGACTTCTGGGATCAGGGAAGGAATAATGGAAAATGGAGGGAGTGGAAGGATCTAGGATACAGTGATGAAAACCAACTGAAGACCAAGGCAGAAGCTCTCACCCAGGAGTTAGAGCATAGAAGGATTCTTGTTTCTTCCTCAACAGATCAATTAAGATGGGGAAAGAACTCTGAAGGCAACTTTAACCTCAAAGAGGCCAAACAGGAAGTCACAGGATTTAACTTTGTGAACCCTGATCAGATCTGGAAGAAACTTTGGCAAAGTCCGCATTGGATGAAAATAAAGCTATTCATCTGGCTAATGCATCAAAGGAAGATCCTAACTTGGGAGAATCTCCTCAAGAAAGGCTTCATTGGCCCTTCCAAGTGGTACCTTTGTGGCGCTCATGAGGAAACGATTGAACACCTTCTCAACCTCTGTCCTTTCACTTCAAAGGTGTAGGACTGGGTGGCCGCTATTTTTAGACAAATTGATAGGGATAGTCTCAGCATATCCAACACTCTAAAGAACTGGAGGAAGAACTTATTAGGGAATGAGATAGTTAATAAAGCCTGGATTCTGGTTCCAAGTTTTGTCGTCTGGAATGTGTGGAAAGAACGCAACAGTCGAATCTTCAAAAACAAAACAAACAGGCCCCAACACATAATTGAGCAAATTCTAAGGCAGCTCAAAGACACAGTAAGAAGCTTGCTGAGGACCCTTCCTAAAGATCCTCCCCTGCCCCAAGAGGAGAGTATTTTACTTCACTTGGGTCTCCAGTCTATCAGCCCTCTAGGAATAATGAAGGCGGTAAGCCTTATAAACAAGTGTGCTACCATTTGGAAGCCTCCTCCTTATGGTTTCTTAAAGGTTAATATTGATGGAGCAGCTAAGGGCAACCCAGGATTAGCGGGCTTTGGGGGTGCCATAAGAGACGATCAAGGACAAATTCAGATAATCTTCCATGGCCACTTGGGGAAGGCCACAAACAACATGGCTGAGCTCATGGCATTAGAGCAATGCTTGGAAATCCTGGTGAATTCAAGTTCACACAATGTTATAATTGAAGCAGATTCGGAATTAATTATTAGAGCGGCTAAGAAAATTAGCAATGGAACCTCTCCAGATAAAGTGTCAAAGCATTGGAAGCTTTTGCAGGTTTTTTACCACATCTATTCTCACATACGATCCCTTAAAACTATCAGATTTACTCATGTGAAAAGGAAGGCTAACATGTTAGCGGATCGTTTGGCGAATGAAGGAGTCACAAATAGGGACAAGGATTCTAGGCATGCTTGGGATTCGCTTCCCCCAGGTAAATTGCGGGAGGACTGTCTCTGTCAGGCTACCCAGGATATGGAACTATGGACTAACAGGTTGGATCAAAGGGACCCTGAAGACCAGCGGGAGGTCGGAGAACTCCACACAGACTAACCCACCTTGGTTCAGTTATTTTCCAAAGTCTGGTTTCCTTATGATTGAATGATGAAAGGATTGACTCAGATAGCTCCACAGGATGGGGTAGCCCTCTTCATTTGGCTTAGGTGGTGGTTGACAGAGAATCCAGGTGAACGGGATTGGCTCAAGAACTGCCCGCTGGACGGAATTAAGGAAAACACGTGGCGAAAGGACGTGTTTGGTTTTTTTGCAAGTCAACCGGTCCAATACCACAAGCAGTATATCGGGCGGGGTCTGAATGGTTTTCGGTTTTTCTGTATTTGGCTCCGATTCCACTCTTTGAGTGACACGTTGCGGAGCGAGGAGAGAGAAAACCGCCCTCATTGGGCGGTTAACTCTCGTGCTTCTTGTCCTTCCAATATTCAGGATGACCGTTGGATCTTAGTTAGTTGATCAACGGTGGCGATTGTGTGTGCGAATTGGTCGGACCCGAAAAATGATTAGAGTGTTCTGCTTTTAACTTCTGTCGGGTCCATTTGACAGTTTTCAGTTTGGCTTGTGGTGGGACCTCTTGTGAATTCAAGGCAAGTCATCTGTGGCCTTTGTGACCTCCAGTGCGATGGACTTTCCCTCCAAGGTTTTCGAGGCTCATTTGATGCACGGAAGCACTGCCAGATGACCTTGTGCTTTGTTTGGCGGTTCTCCTCAGATTTCCGATTTAGGTTTCTATTAGTTTTGGGTGATTGTTTTGGTTCGGCCTGCCCGGCTGACTGTTGAACTTTCGCAGGGCGGGTGTGGCTCCTTGTAAATTATATATATTTGGCTTAGTTTAATAGAAGGTCCGAAAAAAAATAAAATAAATAAATAAATCATTTTTTTAATTTCATTGAACCATCATTTTAAAGTCGTTCTTTGTACAATATAATGTTGTGTAATATTCATGCATAATCTTTAGATATTTGTGTAGTGGTTTTTGTTATTAAGCTTTGCAGAAAAACAATCCAAAAATAAAATCTTTGAAAATAGCTCACGAAGGTAAGTGATATATTTACCATTAGTTACTTCCTACCGTAATTTAAGCAAGTCTTTTTATAAAAATTGATAGGAATAAGATGTAAATAAATATATTTATCTAGAATTACTTCCCACCATTATTTTTGTTTTCATCAAGGCTTTTGTAGGAGTAACACTGTAAATGTGTAGATTTGCTAGTGGTTACTACCCACCAAAGTTTATGCAAGTCTTTGTGCCTAAGCAAGCAATTAATTTATCCACTTCACTTCCCAATTTATTAGTTCATATCAAAGCAAAATTATAAGATTCTATACCACTATTAATTTAGCATTGACGAATATCAATTATAATTTGTTATGCAAAATTTTCCCCTCATCTTAAATAAAAATAAATAAATTACCCTACAACACTGGTTTCTGAAAAACAAACATTTAAAAAAAACCACAAATTACTCAAACATTTCTGAAAAATAAACATTTATAAAAAAAAAACCACATTACTCAAACTAGTATTAATGAAATGTCAACATTAGTAATCACCATCAATAAATCATCCATTTCAATATCTGCCAATTCTTTCAATTCAGCTGTTTATAACCGAATCATCTTGGATATAAAAATTATCAAAAATATTAACGTTAAACCACCCAAAACATTCAAAAGAAAAGGGCGGAAAGAATTTCAAATGCCCGTCCGATCCATATGAAGAACAATGCGACCACGGATAGACAATTCTCTAAAATCCTAGAAAAAAAATCATTAGACATTCCTTCCAAAGATCTCATCAATTAATATTTTGTGCGACATAAAAAAGGAATAAAACAATAACCGATGACGAAAGCAGACCCTCAAGCCCCAGACCTCCAATCAGGGCCCACCCAAGTTTGCTGAGGTGTATCCATCTCGAGATAAAGATATTTATTATATATATAGAAGTAATTACAATTTATTAAAATCTATAAAATTTATCTTAACCACAGATTTAATATAAATAGGGAGGGATCATATAGTGTAAATTTATTTTAAGTGAAAAAAATGATGTGTACATTTTTATTATTTATTGGATTTATGGGTATTGAGTCATCTTATTAACACACATTAAACTGGTTTTTTTATTATTAATATATTTTTAAATATATGTCAATATCAATTCATATTAAAATATTTTACTCATAACTCACATTGGATATTTTATTCTATATAACATTAAAACATTTTCTTATTAACATTTTTTTCCTATATAGATATTAATTCATATTAAAATATTTTACTCATAACTCACATTGGATATTTTATTCTATATAACATTAAAACATTTTCTTATTAACATTTTTTTCCTATATAGATATTAATGAAGGTTATATCACCATGTTAAAATATTTTTGAAAAGTATAAAGTTTAAACATCTTACTCACTTATTTTTTTCACTTCTAATTACTTCACCTAAAATTATATTAGGTCATATGGACAACTAATTAAATATGCATAACATATTTTTTATTTTTATTTTATTTTTATTATGGCGGGCATTGTTTTTCTATTTGGAGAATATTTTATTTTTATTTTAAGAGGGACAGACATACTTACACATCGTCTTCACACTGTGCTATAGAAGAAGCCTCTCCACTCAAAAATCTATCTAATAATTTCAAAATCAGTTTGTACATAAGAATAATAGTTTGAAAACCAGAGAAGATAAAGTTTGTATATGGCAATTAATTCAAAATCAGAGGGAGTAGAGTTTGTACATAAAAATAATAGTTTGAAAACCAAAAGATAAAATTTGTACATGGCAATAAATTAATATTGGCATGTTGTAATGTGCTAGAGGGGTAGGCTTTCCTTTGAGTGACACCAATCTCTGGACATCTAGACCCTTGCCAAGTCACAAGTTACTGTGAATATTGGCTTACAGGCTGGTCACAAATTACTGTTAATATTGGCTTGAGAGCTGGTCGCAAGTTATTGTTAGTATTGGCTTGAGGTCTGGTCACAAGCTTCTGTTAATATTGGCTTGTAGGTTGTCCATACTAGCTCCACCCAGTTTTATGGCTACAAGAATTATATACTTATCAAAAATTTGTAGTACATGCTAGAGAAGTTAATTAGTTTAGTTTAAGTGGTTAAGTAGAAAATTGTTCTCCTCCCAGGTTCAGTGTTGACTATTGATCTGGCCTTGAACCCTGAAAAATCTGGTGTACCATAAATACTATCTTCCCAATGAAGGGAAATAGTCAGTAAGCTTGTCTGAAATATATATATAAAAACTAAAAACTGGTAGATCAGCGAGAGTGGTTGAGTGCTTAAGTTTATATAAAAGTTTCAGGGTCAAATCCCCTGAGCTGAATGCTGAGCTGAATGCTTCTGTTGCATGTATCACCCCATGGATTTGATTTGAATACTTCTGTTGCATGTATCACCTCATCTTTGTGCCAAGTTAGACACCATAGTCAGCACTAATGAGTTTAGATAGGATATCATCCTCCAAATTCCAAAAAGTGACAGTAGGTTACCCACAAAGTCTTCCTTGGAAATAAAAAGAACCTGGTGGACTAGCTAGAGTGGTTGAGTGCTTAAATTCATACAAAAGTTTCAGGGTCCCCTGGGCTGAATGTTTTTGTTGCATGTATCACCTGCAACACCCCCATCACCCCATCTTTGTGCCAAGTTAGACACCATAGTCAGCACTAATGAGTTTAGACAGGATATCATCCTCCAAATTCCGAAAAGTGACAATAGGTTACCCACAAAGTCTTCCTTGGAAACAAAATGCCAACCAGTCACCGCCGCACTTAATGTATTAACTGCTCGGTATAGGCATCCAAAGCCAAAGTGTGCCTAATAATGAAGTATGGTGATTAACAGTAAAAACCAAAATATGTGTTTAGCTTCTATTTTTCAAGCACTCGAATTGTGCACAAGACTTTGCTATTCACAAAGCGTGAGGACTGAAACCGTAGATTATGTTCATTACGGAAATGAACAAGGCTCTGCAAGTACCTACATATGCTTAGGACTACCCTGAGTTCATTTTATATGGGTATTTCAGAAATAACCTGTTTCCTGTGGGATTTCAGAAAAAAATTATTCTTTGCCTTTCTTATGGTCGTCTATTTTTTCTTTGCTGACTGAAAAGAAAGAAATATAATCAAATGTGATAACAAAGTTAATGTTTTCGATTCAACTACAACTAAATGAAGAAATTAAGGGAAATTTGATCAAGGATTCAATGAAAAGATGTCACAATTTAGTTTAATTGTCACGATAATCAATCATTTCACTTACCGCATCCATCTCTATATTTGGAGGTCTACACAATTTAGAAGAGAATGACTTGTAATGTACTTGATATATAAAATATTTAGTTTTTAACATCATAGTTTTAGAATTTGGAATATAAGAGGTATAATAAAGGCAGGCCTTTAAGTTGTTTGTTTTGTATTTTTTTTAATGAGGAGAATAAATAAACCTATCACCGAAGAGACTTGAGATTAAACTAATAAAAATGCCGCTATAATAAATTAAATCCTTAAATTATCATAAACCCTATTTATGATAAATGGACCCTTTATAAAAGAACACCACCCCTCAGACTTGTATTAATAAAGCGGGGAATGTTTATTACATATTTGCGTATATCAGTGGCTTTTTTAGTCGTTCATAACCAAATCGTTACGGAAAAAAAAAAAAATTTTTTTTATCAAAAATACGAACGTTCAATTACCAGTCACATTGAAAAGTAAGACAAACCGCTAAGAGGAAAAAACTTCAAATGTACCTGTCAGATCCATACTAATATAATAATGCAACCAGGGTTAGACAATAAAGTCATAGTAAACTTTATTAACTTTATTTGCGATTGCCAAATAATAACGCAACCAGGGGTAGAAAATAAAGTCAGAGTAAACTTTATTAACTTTATTTGCGATTGCCAAAGCAGGATTTTAGCAATGATTATTAATTTAGTATTATAATATTTATAATGTTTAATGTTTGAAAAATAAATATTTTTTTTAATTATTAAAAATTTTTTTTCAAATTTGATTGAATTATTATTTGAAAGTTGTTTTTTTATTATATAATGTTGTGTATAATTGTTTCACATATTTTATGTCATAATTTATAGATATGGCTATAATATTCATGCATTTTTTTATTATTAAGCTTTGCAGAAAAATCATCAAAAATAAAATTCTTGAAAATAGTTTACGGAGGTAAGTATTGTATTTACTACTTCCTACCATAATTTAAGCAAGTCTTTTCATAAAAATTGATAGGAATAAAATGTAAATAAATATATTTATCTGGAATTACTTCCCATCATTATTTGTGTTTTCATCAAGGCTTTTGTAGGAGTAAAACTGTAAATGTGTAGATTTGCTAATGGTTACTACCCACCAAAGTTTATGCAAGTCTTTGTGCCTAAGCAAACAATTAATTTATCCACTTCACTTCCCAATTTATTAGCTCCTATCAAAGCAAAATTATAGATTCTATACCACTATTAATTTAGCATTGACCAATATCGATTATAATTTGTTATGCAAATTTTTCACATCTTAAATAAAAAAAAATAAATTACCCTACAACAATAATTTCTGAAAAACAAACATTTAAAAAAAACTACAACCTTACTCAAACATTTCTGAAAAACAACTTTTATAAAAAAAAACCACAACCTTACTCAAACTTGTATGAATGAAATGTCAACATTAGTGATCACCATCAATAAATCATCCATTTCAATATCTGCCAATTCTTTCAATTCAGCTGTTTATAACCGAATCATCTTGGATATAAAAATTATCAAAAATATTAACGTTAAACCACCCAAACATTGAAAAGAAAAGGGCGCAAAGAATTACAAATGCCCGTCCGATCCATACGAAGAACAATGCGACCACGGATAGACAATTCTCTAAATCCTAGAAAAAAATCATCAGACATTCCTTCCAAAGATCTCATCAATTAATATTTTGTGCGACATGAAAAAGGATTGAAACAATAACCGATGACGAAAGCAGACCCTCAAGCCCCCAGACCTCCAATCAGGGCCCACCCACGTTTGCTGAGGTGTATTTATTTCGAGAATAAAGACATTTCTTATAATTACAATTTATTAAAATTAATATAGATTTATTTTAAGTACAGAGCTAATATGCGTAGAGGGATCATATTTTTTTAAGTGTAAATTTATTTTAGAGTGGAGAAAACAATGTGTATATTTTTGTTGTTTATATTGTACTTTTGAATGTTATAAAAAAAATATGATATGGGTATTGAGTCGTTTTATTAACTCACATTAAACTGATTTTTTTTATTATTAATATATTTTTAAATATATGTCAATATCATTTCATATTAAAATATTTTATTCATAACTTATATTGGATATTTTATTCTATATAACATTAAAAAAAAAAAATTAACATTTTTTCTATATAGATATATATGAAGTTGATATCAGGTGTTAAAATATTTTTGAAAAGTATAAAGTTTAAACATCTTACTCACATATTTTTTTTCACTTCTAATTACTTTACCTAAAATTATATTAGATCATATGCACAACTAATTGAATATGCATAACATATTTTTTATTTTTATTTCATTTTTATTATGGCGGACATTGTTTTTTTATTTGGAGAATATTTTATTTTTATTTTAAGAGGGACAAACATACTTATTTGGAGAATATTTTATTTTTATTTTAAGAGGGACGGGCATACTTACACATAGTCTTCACATTCTATAGCTGGGACGGACATACTTACACATAGTCTTCACATACTTATTTGGAGGGACAGACATACTTATTTGGAGAATATTTTATTTTTATTTGGGATACTTACACATAGTCTTCACACTAGGCTATAGAATGAGCCTCTCGGCTCAAAAATCTATCAATAATTTCAAAATCAGTTTGTATATAGGGATAATAGTTTGAAAACCAGAGAAGATAAAGTTTGTATATGGCAATAAATTCGAAATCAGAGGGAGTAGAGTTTGTACATAAGAATAATAGTTTGAAAACCAAAGGATAAAATTTGTACATGGCAATAAATTAATATCGGCATGTTGTAATGTGCTAGAGGGGTAGGCTTTCCCTGGAGGGAGACCAATCTCTAGAGACAAGTTACTGTGAATATTGGCTTACGAGCTGGTCACAAATTACTGCTAATATTGGCTTGAGAACTGGTCGCAAGTTATTGTTAATATTGGCTTGAGGGCTGGTCACAAGCTTCTGTTAATATTGGCTTGTAGGTTGTCCATACTAACTCCACCCAGTTTTATGGCTACAAAAATTATATACTTATCAAAAGTTTGTAGTACAAGCTAGAGAAGTTAATTGGTTTAGTTTGAGTAGAAAATTGTTCTCCTCCTAGGTTCACTGTTGACTATTGATCTGGGCTTGAACCCTGAAAACTCTGGTGTACCATAGATATTATCTTCCAAATGAAGGGAAATAGTCAGTAAGCTTGTCTGAATATATATATATATATATATATATAAACTAAAAACTGGTGAACTAGCTAGAGTGGTTGAGTGCTTAAGTTCATATAAAAGTTTCGCTTATGTTGCATGTATCACCCCATCTTTGTGCCAAGTTAGACACCATAATCAGCACTAATGAGTTTAGACAGGATATCATCCTCCAAATTCCAAAAAGTGACAATAGGTTACCCACAAAGTCTTCTTTGGAAATAAAAAGACAACTAGTATATATATATATAAACCAGTATATATATATATATATATAAACCAGAACCTGGTGGACTAGCTAGAGTGGTTGAGTGCTTAATTTCATATAAAAGTGACAATAAGTTACCCACAAAGTTTTTTTTGGAAATAAAAAACAACTGGTATATATATATATATAAACCAGAACCCTGTAGACTAGCTAGAGTGGTTGAGTGCTTAAGTTCATATAAAAGTTTCAGGGTCCCTTGGGCTGAACGTTTTTGTTGCATGTATCACCTGCAACACCCCCCTCACCCCATCTTTGTGCCAAGTTAGACACCATAGTCAGCACTAATGAGTTTAGACAGGATATCATCCTCCAAATTCCAAAAAGTGACAGTAGGTTACCCACAAAGTCTTCCTTGGAAACAAAATGCCAACCAGCCACCGCTGCACTTAATGTATTAACTGCTCGGTATAGGCATCCAAAGCCAAAGTGTGCCTAATAATGAAGCATGCTGATTAACAGTAAAAACCAAAAGTGCCTAATAATGAAGCATGGTGATTAACAGTAAAAACCAAAATATATGTTTAGCTTCTATTTTTCAAGCACTCGAATTGTGCACAAGACTTTGCTATTCACACAGCATGAGGACTGAAACCGTAGATTATGTTCATTACGGAAATGAACAAGGCTCTGCAAGTACCTACATATGCTTAGGACTACCCTGAGTTCATTTTATATGGGTATTTCAGAAATAACCTGTCTCTTGTGGGATTTCAGAAAAATTTTAAACGGTTTTTACACGCTTCTAGCATCTCAGAAAAATTCAACAACACACATGCACATTCTGAACTGTTATAGAAACCCAATTAGATGCAACATAAACTGAATCTGCAATTTTGAAAAACGGTTGAAAGAGTTCAACAGCTAACCAGTATTTCACACCCTTGCACCTGGAACACCTTCTAGTGGTGGTACTGAAACAAACAGCACACTGGTTAAACCTTTGCCTGTCGAATGCAAGACCATAATCCCTTTGCTCAGCTTCAAGTCTACGAGCTTCTTCTTCTGCCACTAATAACAACTTCTTGATCTCGGCCTTCCTCGCTTCTGTGGATTTCCACTTCATGAACGCCATAAGAGTAACGAGAAGAACAGCCACCAAGGCCAGGACTAAGGGTGGGATTTCAGGGTGCATTATTTGCTATGAGCCTGCCTAACCTGCCCACAGAGAGCAGGCCGGTATTCAGACAAAACAATTGGTTGCACTTTGTGGGTTGTGGTTTGGTTTGTTAACTTAAGCCAAGAAATGTCAGCTACGGTCGTCAATCTTACTTATAATCTACATAGTCAACATGGTTTTCTGCAAAAACAAAAACAAAAAACATTGACTCTGCATCATACCCACATAACATGTGAACCAAGGGCAGGCCTTAAATGTAAGGTCATGCATGGGAGTGGGCACAAATGGGGTTCAGTGTTATAACGGTTTGAAAATATTTGGGTTGGACGATAGGAGCAGCTACTCATCGTGGCGTGGCCTGCGTTTATTGCTATAAGACTTCCAGTTCAGTTCGATATGGTGGAGAACCAGGCCCAAGGTAGTCTGTGCCACGTATGTTCTCCCACGTCAGCCTCTATGGTTGGCCTAACGGAAAGCAACAGCAAGGTCATTAATCGAAGTCCAGCTGAACGTCATTGGGGTGAGTGTGTGCTGAGTCAAACAGAATATGGAGCAGTAATCATGACTTATTTCAAATCATTTCTCCATATTCGGCCACTGCAACATGGCAGAACTGCTATTTAATGTACTCCGTAGCTGGGGCCTAAATGTTTTGTACCTTCCGCTTGAAATTGCTGAAGTTTCTGACAACTAGGTGGAAGTGGCAATGTTGCATGTGTTGTGTGCTATTTGGGTGGATGCGCTGAATGCACTGAGCATAAGGTTTTGCCGTAAATTGCAAGGGGGTGTTGCAATTGTGTTGGCTGATATTTGTGTGAATGCAGCGAATGCAATGAACATAAGGTTCTGACGTTGGTTGTGCCGTAATTTGCTTATTATAATGGTGGCGTAATTTGAAATCTTGTGAAGAATAAGAATGCGATCCATGTATATATACATTGTATATACACCCAATTCTGATACTGAAATTTAGCACCACTCATGGAGGTTCCAGATAAAAGGCTTACATGACATGATGACACGTCTCAAGAGTTTGATTCCCTTATAAGGAAACACATTGGGTGGCATTTACACAGTGTATATAGTTTTCAACAGGATGTGCTTCATATATACATTGTATATACAGCCCAATTCCACGTTCTATCAGTGGAGGCGACTTGCATATACACAGCGATCATCCGTACACGTATTTGGTGATTGTAATGGTAGTGTAATTTGAGATAGTGTGAAAAATAAAAAAATGCGCTCCGTTTATATATACATTGTATATGTACCATATTTGTGATACTGAAATCTAGCACCACTCGTGGATGTTCCCAGATAAAAGACTAACAAGACACGTCTCGAGAGTTTGATTCCCTTTCAGCCAAAAACATTGGGTGGCATTCACAGTGTATATAGTTTTTAACAGACTGTATGAAGACTGTACTTCATATATACATTGTATATACAGCCCAATTCGATGGTCTATCCGCGGACGCGGCTCGCATATACACAGTGACAATCAATCCGTACACGTTTGTGCAATCACATTTAGCGGCTCGTCGACCCGCCAAAACCGCTGTTTTTCCGAAATGCTCGGGAGATAAGCCCGAGCAGGCCACCCTTTAACCACAGGGAAAAAAGAACGTGCAGTACAAGTCGGAGTTAACGAGGAATATAGGGAGCTGTAAAAGAAGTCAAATCGGGAAGGTAATTTCTTGGAATCCTAACCACATCTGAAAATGATGGGTCAATAATGATTTTTAAAATAATTTGAAACCTCAGAAGTAATAATGATTTTCTTTGAATAATGAATTTCTGCCTGCCTTGGTTCATAGTTCTAGAGCCACCATTCTTGAATTTAATAATTTATCTGAACTTCTAATGCGGGAATGTTGGATTGAATGCTTCCACATTCTTGAATTTAATAATATATGTGAACTTCCAATGTGGGAATGTTGCATGGGATGCTTCCAAAGGGCATGTTTCCTAGGAAAGTAAACACATATATACATATGCATCGATAGATAAGACATGGATCATTATAGTTAGACAAATATTGTCATTGTGGTGCCTTGTCCCTATCTATTTCCTTTATTATCCATACCTTCTAGTTTGGTTTTTGGATGGTAGTACACCTTCTAGTGAGGTTTCTAGATGGAGGTACATTTATGGAAGAATTGTCCATGGATTAAGCCTTGTTTTTCTCACTCTTTTTTCAAATGCCACATTGCAAATGGTGGGGCTTTGCTTGATTGCACAAGTATAGGTCTTTCATGTCAATACTGTAAAGTTGTCCACTTTTGTCCTTTATATGTGAAAATAAATTGCAACGAATGGAGGTAATGGATCCAAACTAGAGTTCACTTCTTAAAGTTAGGGTTGGTTCACTTTTTGAAATTGGGGTTTCTTTTTAAATATCCATGAAGTCAAACAGTATCTTGATCCATGTAACATTGTAAAGTTGATTTGAAATAATAATGTGCCTTATGCAAGTTGCACAATTCTAATTTGCTTTCTATGGTATATAGCTTTAAGAAGGAAACAAAATTAGTACACAAATAGATATAAATGAGTTTATTATGAAAAAATCTTTGAAGTGTAGTAACTGAAGATTATTCTCTTAACTTGATAGTTTATTTACGACAAATAACGAATAAACTACACTGCAATTATTCACAAACAAAAAACATGTTGCGGAAATAAAAATATGGAACTAAAAAATATATGCACACACACAAAATAAAATGACATTATTATTTTGGACTAAATATCCTCGAAAAAAACCCCGAAAGGAAAACTGGTGTAGCAGATGAGAGTTTATTTTATTATGCAACAATTTGAGAATTATTACCACTGGTTTCCAACTAGCAAACCTCCAACAATATATGATCTCATCTAGCTAAATAAACTGGAGATACAAGATCTCACTTTACAACTCAAAATGGCCATGTACCACCCATGTCCCGACAACTTGCACTCCTTGGCAATTCGCACTGTCAAACTGAGAATGCACATTGCTCCTTAGAATCCACACGCATAGCCCCGAGTATGCCTCTAACTGAGATGTCTTACCTCCCTCTACCTTTGGAAAGAATTATCTTTGCCTTCTGGAGCTAGATCTGGCCTCCAACAACTGAACAAACCCTCTTCTGGCAACTCACACTGGGATTTCTAGCTATTCACACTAGTTGTAGCGACCCTCTCTGCAGATAATTCATCCTCCCTTCTCCTGTCTCTTCAACACTGGAAAATCACTGGGAATCTCTCTGGAATCCTGCTCTTCCCAAATCTCTATTGCCTCCTCTCTCTTATGCTCTTTCATTGGTTTGAATTGCACCCTCACTGAATACTACGAGTTAAGTGAGTTAAACTACCTTACTCACAACTGATCGCATTGATGTTATCCCCAATCCCTTCAACCTACTCTTATAATCTCTTGTTGAAGTCTCAAAAACCATGATTTAATCTTCATCAACGACTAAGATCAATTTGACTTCATCAATAGAAGCCTCTATAGCAATCTCGAAGATCCTTAATTAATTAACTTTATTTTACCACTTTTCCTAAGTTGTACTTGAGAAATATTTTAATTATGACAAACTAATTTAATTAAGGTGTTTCCCAAACTTATATCATAAAACCTTTTATGGGTTTTGGAGATCTCGTGTTCCCTAGCCTCTTAGCATCATTTGAGACTAGAACACCTATATGATGTTATCATATCCATAAAAAACTAGCATTCATAACACAACACAATATATATAATTGATTAAAATTTTTGAATGGAATATTAATTTTGGAATTTTATTTTATTAATAAATTTATATAATATTAATATTAATGAAATGGATCATATAAAATTAATAGCGATTAATATTTATTTATTCAAATTTATTAATAATATTGATTTGATTATCAAAGAAAGCATATAAATAATACTACTTAGTAATAGAGTACAAAAGCATTAGAGGTGTTCAAAATCTTGTTTCTTTATATTTGATTAATGTATAATATTCATGTGTCAAAAGATGAAGAGACAGTGAAGATGTGATACTTTGTTATGATGGTCGAGCTTGCCTTTTAGTCTATCAAGTCATCCATTCACTCCATTTTAGTGCATATGCCTCAATATCATTTGTGTCTTACTTTAGGTTGTGCCTATGCTTGATTTCCGATTACACTTATGTCTAGGGCTCATATGTATTTTTGATGTGCACTTGCAACCATGAGCTCTCAATGTGCTTGCCTCTACATTGTTCATCATACACTTCATTCATCTTTGTGCCCCATGCCTAGACAATCCATGGAAGGAAATTTTTCATGTGCAACTCCTCTAATCACAAACTTAAGTCAATTTAACTCTTTTATGAATCGATTATCTCTACTTGAGAGTTGTTGGTCTTCAACAACTATTCTTCTGGTCAACAAAACTTCACTTAGACCTACTCTAAGGTGTACCACTTGTCAACTTACAAAATCCATGCCTTTAGCTTAATCTTAAAAAAATTCAAGGTTCTTGCCTTATTAGCTCATCTTTGCACTCTAAAATTGTTGAAAAAATGTAGCAAGAAAGGCTCAATTTGACTTTCGCCTTAGTCAAATTGAGTAAATTGAATTTCCACATCAACAAGACAACTTAGAGGCAGTTAACTAGTGTGACATGGATCTTGTCACTTACTTAGATCAGTAAATTCGAGTTAGAGGGCTTGGAGTTCAATTATGCATGTGTGATTGCTAAATTTTAGTAATCCAGTTCAGTTATTTTCAGTTGTATTCAGTTAACTGACCTCTAACTATTGATAGAGTAAGTTGAAGGTCATTTGTGCAGTGGGACAACAATCTAACTCAGAGATTTGTCAGTTCACTGATCAATCATCCCAAAATAGCTAGTTCATGCAAGGAATTCGAGTTCCTCAGTTGAAGTTGAGATTAAAATGAAGTGTAACAACAATTGTAAACTAGGTTTGAGTGTACAGGTGTTGTATGCAATCAGTGATCAATCCTTGGGAATTGCATAATCAATTTGGAGGAAATTCCTATCTTTCAGGGGCTAATTTCCTCAGGATTTGCACAAGGAAATAAGAGGCTTGGTGAGAAAATAATTGGCTAAGTGTTGGCCAGAGTTTCTCATTGAGCATAGAGATTAGAGAACATATATTCTTTTGCAGGTTGAGCCCAGAGCTGGAGCTAGCAATTGTAATAGTTTATCTATTCATTTGATTAATGTAAAGAGGCTTGAGGGGTTTTTCCTAGTTGGGTTCCCTTAGAAATCATTGTGTATTTATGG